>JAKCPB010000573.1:0-178099 GCA_021442155.1 Cymbidium sinense
TTTCATTTATGTTTATGACATTGTTTCATGCTTTGATTTGATTTGACATAGGTTTGTTTCAATTTCATTTGAATTTATTTAGATTTGAGTCATTTTGAGCTTAAGTAGGGTAGTTGGGTTAGCCATCCAAATTTTCTTAGCCTATGCTCAATTGGATTTAGGTTTTTCAATTTGAATGTGTTCAAGTCAATTATTTGTTTAAATTTGAATTAAGTTTGGATCCACTAATCCCATTGCATTAAGTCAAATCTTAGAATGATGCACTAGATCACTAAGCATAGTGATCTAAATGAGGTGCTTATAATCTTGGATTAGATAAATTAGTTTTAAAAATGATATTAACCTCATCTAGAAATGAGGTCAACAGTAATACTTCCTCTTGAAGTAGAGCTACCTTCACTCTGTATAGCAATTCAAAATGAACTTATAATAGATAAAAGTGTCTTAATATGACTCGAAGAGAGCTCTAGATGAAACTCAATTATAAGCCCAATAAAATCTAGAAATACATAAAGCAAGGAAGACCTGAGCTCATGATTGCATGGTTCACCCAAGAAGCATCAAAGTAGGTGAACTAGTATTTGTATGTAGAAGGACTATCATTGTACATCAATGAGCTGGTGAAAATTTTGACCCAAATTGGGAAGGACCATATATCAATGAAAAAATATACAAAGAGGGAGCTTATCAACTCATTGATGCAAAGAGATAAGCCTATACCCCTATAAAGGTCATTATATCAAAAGATATTATGCATAACTTTTGAAAGATGTTATGCCTTACAAATGCAAGAGTTAAAACTAACTCTAAATCAAGCAACTAAAGGGATACTTTTTTTGTAAGTACTTGAAGAATATTCCCATCTCATAGGAAAATTTCCCTGTCAATATGGGGAAATTTTAAAAGCCTTACAATGTAAGAAAAATTCTCCATCAAAGAGAAACTCTTGCCAATTGAAGCTATCCTAAACTAAGATCCATCATGCCCAAAGAGTCAAATGGGTATGTTATGCCCAAAAGGGCTAGATCTAAATCCAAAATTTAGATTCCATCTCCAAATGGGGGATCTAAAACCAAAATTTAGATTTCATCATGCCCAAAGAAGTGTATCCAAATTTAAACCAAGATCCATCATGCCTCATGAGGTTGAATCTAAATTTAGACCAAGATACATCATGCCCTAAGAGGCCAAATTTAAATTTAAACTAAGATCCATCATGCCCAAAGAGGCTAGATCTAAATTTAAACCAAGATTCATTATGCACAAAGAGGTTAGATCAGATCCATCATGCCTAAAGAGGCCAAATCAGACCCATCATGCCCAAAGAGGCTAGATTTAAATTTAAATCAAGATTCATCATGCCTAAAGAGACTAGATTTAAATCTAAACCAAGATCCATAATTCTTAAAGAAGCAACATCTAAATTTAAACCAAGATCTATCATGCCTAAAGAGGTCAAACCAAATCCATCATGCCCAAAGAGGTCAAATCAAATTCATCATTCCCAAAGTGGCAAGATCTAAATTTAAACCAATATTCATAAAGTCCAAAAAAGGATCCATTATGCACAAAGAGGTTGGATCTAAATTTAAACCAAGATCCATTATGCCAAAGAGAATCATCATGCCCAAAGGGTCGATCTAAAACTTAAATTTAGATTCCATCATACCTAAAGGGGCTAGATCTAAAACCAAATTTAGATTCCATGATACCCAAAAGGGGGGTTGGATCTAAAACCCAAATTTAGATTCCATCATGTTCAAAATGGATGGATCTAAATCCAAACATCAGATCTATCATGTCAAAATGGGCTAGATATATACTTAAACTTAAATCAAATATGTCCATGTTAACAGGATTTAAGTCTAAATATAACCAATATACCCAAAACAAGTGGATCTAAATATAAATCCAAATTCAATACATTCAAAGGAGGATTAATTCCAAATCTAAATTTAAACTCTATGAAACTAGAGAAGACTAAAGCAAAGCCAGTAACTCATTTACAAATTTAGATATTATTACTTTTTATAATGCCTATAAAATTTATATGCTTCTCTTGTCTAGATTTATTATAGATTAACTATTACTAGAAAAGGCCAAATAATATGCCTCCCTCGAGCCTTGAGTAGATATGGATGACTATTGAAGTCCATGAACTGTATTGTTCATTGATTAAACTATCCTAACATCTGGATATGTTGATGGTAAGGATATTATTAAAGATTTATTTGTTCAATCATCACAGATTCTGCCTCTTAATACAAAGCTTCCATTAAGTCAAGATCTTGCTGATTATGTGATTAATTTAATGTTGAGATACAATCATGATGTTCCTTTAGTGTGGGTGGAGATCACTTAGCTTAGAATGAGGATACACTTGAGTTATTATCTTTCTCTTTTGCAAGCATAGTTAGGCTTTTACATTATATTATTAGATCATGAGGTAGATGATTGGGACCCAAAGTCGTGTTTAGCACACCCTTGTTGTCATGGTGCTACCTATACTAGTTACACCATCATCTACATATGCATGGTGGCATCCTTAGGAGAGTTGACCTATATCACTTTTTGACTACAATTGTCTTCTATTTACTTAGATCTAGAGCATAGTAGAACATTGAGATAGAACCATCAATATCTATTGGATTGGCCTGCAAGAGATGACAGTCACCTTGGCATACATGTATGATGGAGCAGACCTCCTTATTATAAGTAATCCCTATGAAGAGTGCATTCCTCCAGATCATGAGCACTTTTAGCATCAATCAGCTAGCCACCATAAGATAGCAATTATGTATATTCTTTAGGTCTTCATCATGCTCTACTATATTAGAGAGTGGAGATCAAGCCATAAGTGATGGGGAGACGCTTACTCTAGACACATGGTCTAAGAGTTTCCTCAATTCAATAGTATGTTTGCCTTATTTCACATGATTGAATGATCCATTTGACATGAGATTTCATTCATCTAAAATTTTTTTAGTGCTAGACTTGAGCCTAAAGAAAGAATTAGTTCTCGATATATCTTAACATTAGACATTGACGAAGAGCTATCTTTAGTAGCCTTCATTGCCACTTGGCTATATTATTTTGTGTTTCTAGGTCACTACAGACTTTTTCATCCTTCCACCCTATTGGTGACTAGTTTTCTTGTTCATGATGATAGGATAGCACTAGCATTTACATCATTAGCCTACTTATACTGTGGATTAGGTAGAGTGAGCATTATGATTAACTCAAGATGCTATGATGTAGTACTCCATTGCACTGCTTGCATGGTGTATGGATAAATTCATGTGCATATTTTAGGAGCTCTCAGTGATCTTGAGATGCCACCTTACTTCAAAGAGTAACAATTCCCTCTAATTATGCAATTGAGCTAGGGTATAATCACCTTAAACAAGGATCAAATCCACACTTTCATGTTTACTCCATCACGCATGATGGATCATTTCAAAACATTCATGGATCATCATAGCTTGCCTATTTAGAGTTTGGGACAGAGATTCTAAGGTCTCTTACTGACAAAGTGACACCCTTACTAGTATATGTAGCCATTGACAACTAAGACCTACTTGGCTTTATTACCAATGTCATGAGTCTGTGATATAGACGCATAACCAAATACCTCATTAGGCTGAGACCTACTTAGCTTTGTTACCAATGTCATGAGTCTGTGATCTTGAAGGGATATAATCCTAACAAAGTGGCTAGGCAGTATAGATTTACTCAGGCTACATCTATATATGGACTACCACAAATACTAGACATAGTAGATACTCATTCCTTGGGGATACTTCCACTATCTATTCATTTCACAGTAGCTTCTACACATGGGCTTTCTTACTTAGATTGATTCTAGTTTTTGTGTGGCTTTAAAGGCTAATACAGAAGTTAGTCACCTGTGGTTACTATTGATCCACCATACCTTCTCTTTCTTCTTAGAACTATGCATTCACATATATAGTCACCGAATGGGAGAGCTAGACTGGCATGATATTTGCATTCCCCATGACATAAGACTCACACTCCTAAGAGACCATCAAATGAGCGGGGCACTAGTAGGAAGTGATGATGAAAGGCTTTATCCATTCAAGAGAAAGATGATAAAGATATTCATAGTCTTTTGTTAGTTAGTCATAATATGGGAGTAACATGTATAGATAACTCTACTTATATTCTCATCTAACCAGTAGTAATTGAGCCACCAATATAAGATAGATGGAGAGTGATGTCATCTTGGTATTATCAATGGATACTAGTGCAACTTCCCTAATGTATATTCAGCCTATTAGTAGTAATCAAATGCATATTGTAGAGGAACTATATATAGAGGAATCTGGCACTTTGATGACTAACCATGAGCTGCTCTTATCAAACTCAACTTGGGTGATAATAATTGTCACCCAGGATGATTCATCAGATGTTAACTCTTGTGTAGAAAGCCACCCTATTCCGTTTGAGTTGTATGTGTCAAAGGAAATTATTTGGTCTAGAGATCTCATGCTTTATCTCTAAGATATGCCCTGGGCTTTCAAATCCACTGCATTATGAATCTTCAAAGAGCCCATGTCATATAGTTTCAGTATGATGCCACCTACTTTCCAGTGTTTACTTAAAAGTTTTAGCTAAACTTTCTAGCTTCTGTTTGGAAGCAAATTCTTTATTAGATTGTGTTGCTTCCTTGGGTCTTGAAGCAATAGAGATATAGCCTTGAGAATCTTTATGTAAAGATGTTGAGTTAGGCTTATTCTTATTATGCACTACTTATCAAGATATCTTGTCAAATATAATCACTACTATTGAGACCACATTCAAAACTACTTCACATCAAGTCTCCCTAGTTCTCCAAG
Source organism: Cymbidium sinense (assembly GCA_021442155.1). Lineage (NCBI taxonomy): Eukaryota > Viridiplantae > Streptophyta > Magnoliopsida > Asparagales > Orchidaceae > Cymbidium > Cymbidium sinense. Next base: position 4,857 of record JAKCPB010000573.1, read on the forward strand.
ATCTCAAGCATAGTCATAGAGTGTTGAGATCTTACCAGAGAGAGCTTTCTAGAGCACAGATTAAGCTCTTTGCAATATCTGTTGAATTGAGAGAATTATAGCTTAGGACATAATATCTATTAGAGAGGAGATATATGCTCAAATAGGCTATCACAACTATAAAAATGGATTGCTCATAGATGGATGATCAAGTGTCTGAATATGAGCAAATTCTTTCTTTATTAGTCCACAACCAAAAATCTACCCTTAAGCATCTCCAAGAAGCTCGAGAGAGACAATCTATTATGGCATATAGGGCTCATACAACTTCTATCTATTTGAAAGATATTCAGGCTAATTATTTTAGCTGAAATCACTTTTATGTCACTATCTCATAAAATATATGAAAGTGATTAAAAATTGTTAAAGACTATATTTTCTCTCTTCCTATAATATTGTTGCATATAATCATCGATAAATAAATAAGAAAGCAATGAATGCACCACATCCAATCAACATGACACATTCATTGGGGGAAATTTATTTACATCTAAAAATGATGAAATAAATAGAACATCCTGACTTGGGACACTGCAGCATTGCAGTCGCAGTGCCTAGGTACTATCACTACCTTATAAAATCTAAAAATGTAAACCACCCCTAAAGATACCTACTTAAGCAATACAACATGGTGGCACTATAATCCTAGTGCCTAGGTGCTACTGCGACATCTTTCAATTTTAAAAGCAAGAAAACTAACCTCTATCACCAATTACTTTTCTAACAGTCATACCTATCTAGGGGAAGTAGGAGAATAGTTAAAGGTAAAAAAACTACCCAAGAAAGACTGGGAATGGTTATCCAAAATCTTTATAAAAAGAGGGGGCACTAGCCACTCTAGAAGGCTTCCTTTTTCCTCTCTTGCACTGCTCACTTTCTTGCTCTTGGTCTCATCCAAGTATTCTCCAACACACTCTTCTCTACACAACATATTTCTTACTACTATACAAGAGTGTCTTCCTCTCGTATGAGATAAAATCAAAGATGACTATCATTAACTCCATATAAAAGATTTTTGAAAATGTTATTTTTTATAATTTTTCCCTTCTAAAAGAGAATTCTAAAATTTGCATCGTTGATCTTAGATCTAGTAAGAAATAAAGAAGTCAATCTTTGTTGATCTTGGATCTAGAGTAAAAAAAATGCCCCAAAACTAAAAGCTACTAAGAATCTTGAAATTCGAAGACCTCTGCTATTGAACTCAGTTCTTATGTGAGATGACATTTTCCCTCTATTGATCTTAGATCTAGAACAAGAGAGAAGAGTGATTCTTGCACTAAAGCACTATTAAATATAGCATTACTAAGGTGTTATGCCACCAAACTTTTATAAAAAACTATTGAATTCTTTGAGAAACTAGTTCAAGATTAGGGTTCTTACTCTATAGTGCCAAGGCACTGAGTCCCAGCACTAAGGTGAGCCCCCAGGAATGATGTCTTTGGCGCTCTACCTTATAGCACTGAGGCACCAAGTACTCAACATTGTGATGCTCAGTTCTCGGGTTAGTGTCTTATTTATAATGTCATAGTGTTGTATTTCAACACCATAGTGCCACCCTCTCGAGTTATAAAACCAAGAAACCTATTTAGAATAGTGCCATAGTGCTAATTTTCTGGTGCTAAGATGCTAAATTCCACTATCAAACTTGATTTTAGTGGGAAAAAAAATCCTCCCTCAATTGATCTTGAATTTGAGATAATGGAGAAGGGTGCTTTGAACCAAAGATCATGGAACCTAGCATTGCTAAGGCATTATATTCTTGAAATTTCAAAATTTTTTGAAAAATATTAAATCTTAGGCATTGATGAAATAACACCAAGGAGTTGAGGTGCCAATGTCAAAGCACTGAGTCCTCTAGAATCTTAAACCTTAGGCATGCATCCAACAATGCCAAGAAAATGACATTTTAGAGCCAAGGCATTGAGTCCTCAAAAAAATTAAACTTTAGTCACTCATCTAACAATGCCATGGTGCTGATATGTTAGCATCGAGGCATTACACTCTCAAGAAATTAAACCTTAGCCTAGTTAATAGTGCCAATGTGCTCATATTATAGCATTTGGGTGAACTAGCATAGCACCATAGTGCTATCCATGTATTACCAAGGTGCTAAGTTCTCAAGTTTTGAACTTATGTCTTTCAATTAATGGCTCCAAGGCAATGGTTTTGCAGAGCCAAGATGTTGAACCTTAATATTGTTCATTTTGAATTGAAATTTTTATTATTAAGCTTTTAAATCCTGGAGCACACCACATATTATAGACAAACACAAATCATATAAATGAAGACATTTTATTAATAAAAAAATTTATTTTAAAAATTTCATAATAAATAAATAAAAGAAAGGAAGAAAAAATACAAATAATAAAAAGTGGAAAGGGAAAAACTAATAGTTGTATTCACTATCCTCCTCCTCTTCTTCTTCTTCTTATGGATCTCACAAGGTGCTCATATAATGGTGATGATGAGGTGTTGTAAGAAAAGAAGCCTGACTCAGGCCCATGTGAAAGCCATAGTTTTCAAACATATGAACAAGTGTTGAGTTAAACTCAACTATGTATGAAAACTATCTGCTGAACCATATGGTGTTGAAATTTCCTCTCCAGTTCCTATTGTTTCGACTAGTTTTACCAACCCTTTTTTCTTAAATTTGAGACTTTTCCTCTAATTTCTTGGAGTTGCTCTTTTATGCTCTTAGAGAAATTGGGGCTAACTAAGGAGCGCAAGTGCTTTCTCCCACCTCAATCCTCTAGCCAAATCCTTCAACTATTCTTTTTAGTTAGGGGAGCCCTTCAAATTAATAATTCTTCATCAAACTTCTCTTGCACTCACCACAACACACAAAGAATAAATAAGGATAGAATGACCATACCCTATAGTAGTACTACCTCTAAGAATATTATAAATAGAACTATAAATTAAGGATTTGATTAAAATTGGGATGATCATTATAATAGAAGAGATACTGATCATACACTACATCTTGTAAATTATAATATGTGTTGATAGTACTACAATTGAAACTTACTAGTTTTCCTTGGAGAAAAACTCTATTATTCTGGTGCTTCTTCATATTAGCAAAGAATTCTTGCACCACAGGAATGATGCAAGAGTTATTATCATAGGCTAGCTTCTCTCAGTATTATTCATTGATAATCCTCTCCACACTCTCACCTAGATTATAGAAGCTCCTCTTCAGGATGAGATGTTTGTGTAGGAGAGTGTGGAGGTATCATTCCTTCACCACTACACTAATGAACCTATTAGTGACACAAACAGTTGTCCTTTTCTTACCCTTGCTAATGTATTTCACTAGCAAGTTGGCTTTCCAAAAGTAGAATACAAGCTAAGAAGGGAAAAGGTAAAAGAATTCTTGAAAGGAATCAAGGCTTTAGAGTACAAAATTCACAGCCTAGGGGTTCTATTTATAGATTGGACACAACACTACAACACTAATTTGATAGCACTAAGGCACAAGCTTCTTAATTTTTTAAATTTAGGACTAGCATCATAGTACTCTACATGCATCACTTAGGTGCTAGTCACCCAATCAATATTGTTACCGTAGTCATAAAAGCTCTTATTATTATTTATTACCATTAATCAATCGAATGAACTAAAAGTGTGTCAGACATTGATGGAGTGTTGTAGCATTCTAACTCAACATCACGACGCTAGTCAAAAATTTTTTCCTTTTATATTAAATGTACTGTCAACCTTTCTAAACTAACTTTTGACTAGCAGAGCCACTTCATTAGCGCCTAAGTGCTAGTCAATCGGTCAACTTGATCCTATTATTTAAAACTCAACACTAAGGAACTACAATGCTGACCTTATAGAATCGAGCCGCTGAATCCTTGGTTTGTAAGGCACAAATTCTTTCCTTATAAAGCTATTGTTCTAATTACTTGATGCTAAGGCATCATTTTAATAGTGTCAAGATAGTACCATGATAGTGCCTAGGCGTTATATCTCCAGCACCTGTTGACTCTTAGAACCATAAATTAATGTTTTCCATGTAAACATCTTATTAATCTACTTGTTCACCATGCGAACACCTTACTAGCATTTTAAAGGGATGTAAGTCCAACTTATACGTTCTCCATATGAATAATCTATAAAATACTAGCATTCCAATGGGATGTAAGTTTAATTTAAACATTTTCCATGCAAACAATCTATAAAATACTAGCATTCCAAAGGGATGTAAGTCCAATCTACACATTTTCCATGTGAACAATCTATAAAACCCTAGCATTCCAAAAGGATGTAAGCCTAATCTATTTTTCATCATATGAACATTCCATATGGCATTCCATAGGGATGTAAGTCCAATCTACTTGTTCACCATATGAACACCCCTATATTTGGCTTTCTATAAGTGTAAGTCTAGTCAATTTACCTATTCACCATGTGAACATCCCTATACCACAACCCATACACTAAAACCTTAGTTTAGTTGGGATATCTAAAATGAGGCAACCCATGGCTGCTAATCAAACTTCCAGAACAATACGGCTAATAGCCCTTTGATGTTGGTAGACTGGAATAATGTCTTGATCAAGATGGTCATTTATGCCATGTCACACAACTAGACACCGATTCATATCAAAGATATGTTTGTTTCCAACCTTAATCGAGAGTTCTCTCTTACTACGGTAAGAGGGGTAATCAACTATGAATGCTTTCTTCCATAGGATGTAGAACCCAGATCTAAATAAACCCTAACATAATGTTAGGATAAATCTAGTCGAATATATATCTATCTTTCTCATGAAGAACATACTTCTACCAATCCCAATAAAGATGGCAGACAGTTTCCAAAAAGATGTTTTTTTGAGCGATCAACTATACAATCAAGGATCATACTACATGGTTAGTGCAAACTAAATATTTAAGCCTACATTTGTTCATACTATATAATCACATCATATAGTAAAAATTATTTAAGGAAACATCTCTTAAATTTCATAAATTTATAACATAAATTGGGTAATTACCAAATTAAAATTCATATTATATGATACAAATTGTATGGTTCCATTAGTTCAATTTTAACAATTTGGCATTAACTGACTTAATCATGGTGGTTATAATTAATTAATAATAATTATACATTATACATTATGATTAACTCAATTTTGGCAAGCTAAATTTAACTGACAACATTATAGTGGATGAAATTAATTAATAAAAAGGGTAATCATATAGTATGATTAGAATCATATTGTATGATTTCTTAAAAAATTTAATTTTTAAAGATAAATTTTATATTTTTTCTTCTCTCAGGTGTGTGTGTGTGTGTGTGTGTGTGTGTGTGTGTGTGTGCATGTGTGTGTGTGTGCACGCATGCTTGGTTGTTTCTCAACATTCACATGTCAATTATATAAAGACAATGTAATATACAAATACCAAATAATTATGCAACTTTGGGCTTGACTTGGGTCATTTGGCATCAATCATTTCTTATTGTAAAAATCTTAAGGTCTTTCTTAATTTAGCTCTTTGATCAAAATACCATTATTTGTGCTTTATTAGATAACCTTTGTCAATCTAGTCATTTGTAATACCTACATTGATAACTTACCATAACCTACACACACAATTGATTAGTATAAACAAATTGTCAACCAAGAATATTTATGATCATCAAAAACTAAAATTTATTTGAATGCTCATGGAGTTAACAATCTCTCACTCTTTGATGATTGAAAATATTTTTGGTTGTATATGAAATTTTAATAGAAAAAACTAGTGAGATAACTCCCCGCTTCATGCTTCATAAATATATGTAATGAATGAATTGATGTTTAAGCAAAAATATGCAACATGCAAAAATCTCAAACAAACCAAAACACAAATATACTCTCCCTTTTGGCATATCAAAAAGAGTTGAAATGAAAAGATGGAGAAGAGTATGTTGAGACAAATCAAGCAAACACGAGAGGTTTAGTATTTTCTGAATTATGTTATGCAATTTTTTCTACAATCATTCTTATCATACATAGTTATTGAATAAGTATATTCAGAATGCTTAATCAATAGTCATAATTTATATTTCACTAATTTTACATTACTAACACTACAATGGTACACTTATTAACAACATTTCTGAAGTCATATTCATTACTTATGCAAATGAGATCTATCAAATTATTGAATTTTCTAAACAAGTTTATAACAAATCAAAATTTTGCTTAAATTTCTATTAGATGATTAAAGATGATATTGTATGATTTAAGGAGATGAATAACTATTATGAAGGGCCACTCAATGATGACCGAAAGGCACAAATTTTTTGTTTCTCCTTTTCTTCCATTTTTTTATGTGTTTTTTTAATTTGGATTTTATCCTTGTCTTTGCATCCTAAACACCTTATTATCTTTACTTGATTCATTTTTAATTTTCAATGACATATACATCCATACTAATATTTATGCACAAGTGAATATGTTATAATTGTAACAAAAGAAGCAAATAAAAAGAAGGGATTTACATAAGAAAATTCATTGTAAATAATTATGTGCATCATTATAAACTAATCTTGGAATGTTTTTCTAGGTTAATGATTCATACTAATGCTAACAATATGTAAAGTACATAGATTTATATTTTAATGTATTTAATCATGAGTATGTAATGAAAGTAAGTTTAAGGAAAACATCGCATCAACTTTTGATTCACAAAATATAACCAAAAAGACACCATCTAAAAGAATCATGTAAAACAATCACATAAAATGTTTCTAATGCAACTAATACAACATCAAGTATTACCATAAAAGAAAAAATAAAAATGCAATAAATGCAAAAAAAATCTAAAACTTAGATGGTCCCCCATTTCATGGTAGTGGTGGTTGAAAGTGGTTGTGAGTTGAATTAAACTAAACTTGAAACTATGCTTTGTCTCTTACACATTGTCACTGGTACTCCACTTAGCAAGCTTTTTACTTCACGATATGTTTGTCAAACATCATATGGGTAATGATAATGTGCTGAAGGCTCCACCTCTCTGTCTGCCTCCTCTTTTTCTTCTTTCTTAACTGGTTCTTATTAAATATGACTTGGAACAAGTGATCCATGATGTAAGAAGGAATGTGATCAAGTGCATTGGGAAAGATTATACTTGACTTCTAAGAGGTATACAATCATATGTTCTAAGGAAAGATTAGCTTTTGATTCACTACATCATCTATATATAATATATATATATATATATATATATATATATATATATATATATATATATATATATATATATATATATATATATATATATATATATTATATATATAGTGTGTGTGTGTGTGTGTGTGTGTGTGTGTGTGTGTGTGTGTGTGTGTGTATTTATTTAGAATTTTATGATAGTGGGTTTTTTATAGTGAATCAAAAGATCTACATTAAACTAAGTTTGAGTAATGTAAAAGTAGGCTACAATACAAAGGAGGGGTGTCATACAATTATCAACTTTAGAAATGACATTATGCATAAGCATGTCTTGAATAACATGAACATTCAACACAAGTCCACTAATAAAAGATTAGTATTGGTGAATGTGTCTCTAATGATCACATTTATGATAAAAATATAGGTGGGATCATTAGAGATTCTATGCGCATACAAAAATTTTTTGAAGACATGTAGATATTCATGAAGATCTGTGTTAGAAATCCATTGACTCAAGATTAAATAAGGGGTATCTTCAGAGTTTATAATGAGATTTGCAAATAATTGAGAAAGAATATTAGAATGATAAGTGAAGGTTAATGAAACTAAAACTTAAAGAATCATGCTAGAAAAATAATAAGAATAGAGTAAGTTAACTTATCTTATAAAATAGGTCTTGATTTAGTAATGTCAGACTCTTTATACTTCAAGTAAGCTGCATCTTCATCATCAGATCTAAAGTGATTGTCATGCCTATCTCATGGTCTTTTGCATGCCATGAGAAAAAGCTTGCACCCCACTAAAAACTCAAGAAAATATAATGAGAGGTTGTGAGTAAAAATGGAAAAAAAATGATGGACTATTTATTGAATTTTGATTATGTGAGATTGTATAATAGAGATAGGGTTCATACAATACAAATTAGATCATCCCAATTGTAGTCTAAACATTTAGTTTGATCGAATCAATCATATAATATAATTGGAAATCATACACTATGCTTATGTAATGTTAATCATCTCAACATTCAATTCAAACAACTAGTTGACTAGATTAATCATATTGTTCCAAAACAAATTATAATTTGATGTGTGTCTATTGTATGATCTATTTTCTTATTTATCATCCAATAATTTTTCTTTACCTCTATGGTGATCTAAATAGATCCATCATATGGTGTACCATTAATAATACATATATTTATAATTTAATTTTAGCCCGTAATGAAAATAAATGGCAGGCACAAAGTAGTAAACTTAGTTGTAAATTTTAAAATACTTAATACTTAATTTTCAAATACATAATATAATATGACTCATAAATTTTCAAGTTAATACTTAATTTTAAATTTTGACAAAAAGTTAGTTGTAAATACAAAGCAATAAACCGAACCAAGTGAAAAAATTAAATGCAAAAAAGTAAAAGACAACAAAAGTGAAAAGATAAGAGGTAAAGATTTTATTTGGTTTGAAATCCAAATTTTACATCCATGCCTAGTCACCCTGATTAGGAATTCACTAATCAAAAAAATTATAGAGAATTTCTCATACTTTCATATATCGAGAAAGTAAAATCCCAATAATGTACTTTCTTACAACAGGAAAGTACAACCCTAATGGCTCAAAATAATACCTTTGAGGATACTCTCCACCATCTTTATTGAGATGGGTAGTTGTGAAAAATTAATATATACTTAACTAGATTTCCATAATATTACATTAAGATTTATTGAGATCTTGGTTCCAATTCTTATGAACGTAAGGCCTCATAATTAAATACCCTTCTTATTGCAATAAACATATATATCTTATATGAGTTGGTATCTAGGGGTGTGTGTAATATGGCATAAATGACTATCATTCAATTTGAGAATGATGACATGCTCGATCAAGATCCCATGGTTTCATCAACTCAGGCTGTAGTGGTCCCTAGTCTACTTAATTAAGGGAAATAGTTTTTGATTGAACAATCTTTCTCAATAGCCATGGGTTGCATCGTCTAGAGTGTTCCTGTAGGCTTGGGGTGATATTTTCCTAAAGTAATAAATTTAAGTCAACCATAGCTAACAAAAGGATTTTTGCTTGTTTAAATATATTCCATGATTCATCGCTTAAAGAGCAAAAAACCATTAGCAAATATATGGGAAATTACCATAACCAAAAGATAGTGTAGCTATATAGAAGCCAAGCCACCCAATCAAAGAGTTTTTGTCATACTTCTATTTCATGTGGTGTCATTTGGCAGCAAAATCATGAGAATAGAGGACACAGACTACGTTCTTACTAGCATGAGATTATTTTAAGTATGAACATAGATATATTTCATTTGATATTAGTTATTTGTGAGCAAAGATTTTCTTATCTTATCATCCTTGATAAATAATGATGGATGGGTGGATGAATGATTATTTTAATTTATCTTGAATAATGAGTCTCATTCATTTTAAACATCCACTCTAGATGAATTTTACAATCAACTGGCCTTCATCAAAGAATTATTAGGTTTTGTTAACTCAGACCGAGACATAGGACCCAACCAAGAGATTAACCCATGCAACATCTTCAAAAATTTAATTTAGACCCTTTTTTATGCAAGTGGCAGCGCACATGTGGTTAATTCATATCCATTTTATTAAGTGCCATGTCATTGAAAATATGTTTATTAGGCTAGTGCCTTGGTGCTTGATAGCATTATGGTGCTATTAAATTAGCATCTTGGTATCGAGTGCTTAGTACTGTAGAATTCTAGAGCATGTATGCATCTCTTAAAAAGATAAAGGATCAGCACCTTAGTGCTACAAAGACAGCACTGCAACACTTAATATTAGGTTTATTTAGCTTAGTTTATTCATGTTGACCAGCTGACTAGCACCTCAGCACTAACTATATGGCATCACAATGCTAGTAAAAAGGCTGTTCAAAAAAGTTCAAAGATGGATAAATGTTTTAAATGAAAAGAATAAACTTCTTGAGCGCTGCTACATCAATGTCCACACATTTTATTAAATGATAATGAATACTCTTTTGACCGACAAGAATGACGATGACATGACCAATGCCAAGGCACTAGGTTTTGCTACCATTTTAGAACCAAAGAGGTTAGCATGATCGACATTACGCAAACTATAGTCGAAGTTTAAAATTGACCCTTTCATTTATTTTTCATTTTGTATTTTCTATTTCTTAGAGATCTCTCTTATTCTCTTAGCTTTCTCTTCTACTAAGAAAGTAATCATGCTGCTCAATAGGCTTGTTAATAAAAGGAGGGCTACTTCAAGTGAGGCTAACATATTTATTAGAGAAGAAGCTAAAGAGTGGTATCAACATGCCCTCACTCATAAACATCTCATCCTGTAAAGGATCTTGTACAATCTAAGTGATAGAGTAAAAGGTTTGATCAATGAACATGGTTAGGCTATGCTAGCCTATGAAACCAACTCTTGTGTCATCCCCGTGGTGTGAGAGTTTTTCGTCAACATGAAGGAGCACCAGAAAAATAAAGTTTTCATTTGAGGAAAACTAGTAAGTTTTGCTAGCACTACCATAAATACATATTATAAATTTTCAAATGTAGCTTATGATCAATATCTTTCATACTATAATGAGCACCTAGATTTTTATGAAATTTTTTATTTTCTCACTGTAGAAATGTCAATGACTAGTGAAATGGTGAGAGAAAGAATTATTAACTTTCTTGCCATTAGCCTAATGGCAGAATCAAAAGCTTAGCACTATTTCATTTTTTCCAAGTAGATGCCCACTTGTAATATCAGTAAAGTAAGCAAGAATAGGACCATTTTCAATTTTGCAATTCAAAAGGGCTTTACAATTATTATAGGGAAAATTATTTATAATTCTATTTATAATATGCTTAAGGGCAGTACTATAGTAGGGTATGGTCATCCCTCTTTTACCTATAATTTGTAAATTACGGTGTGTTATGGGAGCCTAATGAAGAAGTTCTTATTCAGAAGGTTCCTCTAACAAAATGGCTTATTGAGGGTTTAGCTCGAGATTCAAAGTGGGGGAGAGCTCACGTGCTCCATGACCTTGACCCCAATCCTCTTAATCCTTAAATGAGTATGTCTTGAATTTAAGGAAGGAGATAGGTGAGAGTAGTCATAGTAATGGAATTTAGAATGAAATTTTATTATCATATTGATCAACATCAAAAATAATTATTTATATGGGCCACTTCAATGCAGCATTGGTCCATATGTTTGAAAACTATGGTTTTGGGGATCCAAGTTAGGCTTCTTTTTTTTGCGGCACCACAATATCTCTCTTATATAGATACTTTGCCAGAGCTAGAAACAGAGGAGGAGGATGATTATGACTGTTAGTTTCCCGCCTCTTTTCTCTTTTTTTATTCTTATTATTTTTTATTTTTTTATATTTTCTCTTTTTTTCATTATAATAATTTCTTTTATAATAAATTTCTCATTTAATAAATATGTGTCTTCTTTATTTCTATTCTCTTATGTTTGTTGTTATGTAATGCTCAAGGATTTAAATTTTTTTGAGATGAAAATTTTCTACTCAACAATAGGGCTCAGTGCCTCATCATCGGTAAACTAGGGCCTCGACACTATTAGGCTAAAATAATTGATTTAGAAACCTAAGAGCTTAGTGTCTCGATGATATATGTGTAACACCTTGGATACCAGTGCTATGAGATACCTGACAAAGTTTAATTTCTCGAGGATTTAACACCTTAGAGCTATACTTATAGCTCCACAGCACTATGAGTATAATTTAAATCATAATATAAAAGCCTTAACATTATCACTTGGGTTTTAATTTTGACATTACAATGCCTTGACATTGAGATACCAATGCCATGGCACTATGAGATTCCTATATAAGCTTAATTTTCTCAAGGACATAGTGCCTTGGTGTTGGGCCTACAACATCGTGGTGCTGCATAATTGATATCTAAGATTCAAGATTTTGGTGGCATAATGCTTTAGCTATTCTAGTTTATATAATTTTCATAATGCCTTTGCATTATTCTCCTGTATTCTGGATCTAAGATCAATGGAAGGAGGGTTTCATTTCACACTAGAACAAAGTTCAATGGTGGAAGCTATAGCCTCACTGCATTAGAGGGAACCCAAAACCAATGACAGTAATGATGGCACCTCAGCACTAATAGAATTGCACTATGCTTGAGAGTTTAGTGCCATGACACCCAATTTTTGTTGCCTCGATGCTGTAAATAGAGCTTTCAAGATTTCATTCTCGAGGGCTTCACTTGACTAGGCTTTGATGCCATATTATGTAGGATAGAAATGTCTATATTGAATCAAATTCTTGAAGATTTTAATGGGTTCTTTATGAAAATTTAGAAGCATAACGCATTAGCAGTGCTAGGCTTTTAACATATTTTAGTTGAAATGCACTCTTCTCCCTTATTTCGGAACCAAATTGATAAAGGGAGGTTGTTCTTCTCATGCCAGAACAAAGTTCAATAATGGAGGTCTTCAATATTCAACATTCAAGATTTTGGAATATTTTATGTTTTAAGGATCTTTCTTTTACTCCAGATATTTCTCATTGGATCTAAGATTGATGGTAAAAATTTAGTTAAATTAAATTTTAAAGGATAAAATTACTTAAACCAAATATTATTTCAAAAATCATTTATCTGGAGTAAATAAGAGATCATTCTTGTGGCTATAGAGGACATGCCTTTAGAAAGCACATATTATCAAAAGTAAGGAGTGAAAGAGAGAGAGTAGGGGAAATGAGTGAAAGAGAGAGAGTAGGGGGTTGCTCTCTCTTTTTTATAGACTATTCTCTCTAAGGGAGTTTTTTTTATTACTGTAACCATTCACCCCACCCTCACAGGGCATTATTATTGTTGGGGCAGGGATGGGGGATTCCTTGTTTCAAAAAAACTAACGATTTGTGATAACTCTTCCATGCTAAGGTATTTAATCAAGAAACCATCAGGGGTGGTTTGAAAGCAAACAAAAATACCATAAAGCTAGGATGTGTAAATTTTGTCATTTTGCATTCATTTCATTTATTGTTTTAAAAGCAAACAAAATTACCCAATAATGAATGTGTCATGTAAATTGGACATGATGTATTTATTGCTTCTTTATTTATTTATTTGTGACTTTATTTAGTGTAATAAATAGATAAAAAAATATGATCTTTAATCATTTTCATTTATCATGTAAGAGAATGACATAATAGAAGTAACAACTGTAAGTGATTGGTTTGAATTTATTTAATACTAATAAAGGCTATATAAGCTCTATAAGCCATAATAAACTTCCTCTCTCTAGCTTCATGAAGATGCTAACAACAACCTCCAAGTTGTGGACCAACAAGGAAAGGACCTGCTCTAGTTTAGTTACTTGTGCATCTTCCTGAGCGCCTTCTTTTGTAGTTGTGATAGTTTGATCATACTTCTTCTTTCTAATAGATACTATCACCTCATTTATAACTCTATCAATTCATTTGATATGTCAAAGAGCTTAATCTATGCTCTAGAAAGGTCTCTCTAATAGGATCTCAAAGCTCTAAGAGTGTGCTCGAGGTCTTGGCCAACTAGAAACATTTTATGTAAAATGATGTTGAGTAAGGTCTTTGCAATACTAATTAAATCAAACAAGACCTTATGATAAGTACTACATAATTAAAATATTCTAAACTCAACATCTCTGCATAATGATTCCCAATGTTGTAGCTCTCCTGCTTCAATACCTAGGGTGGTAGCACAATCTAATAAGTAGTTTGTTTCCTCGCAGAAGCTAGAAAGCTTAGGCAAGACTTCTGGATCAATATTTAGTTAGATGGCAAATGATATTCTACATGGCATAAGCTCTTTGAAGAGGTACCATGTAATGAGTCTGAGGCCTATGTTGTATTATAGAGATGAAACATAAGATCTCTAGACTAGATAGCCTCTAAGTTATATCTTTCAAACTAGGAATAAGAAGACTCTCTGCATAAGAATCAATATATAGGGAATAATCTTGAGTCATGCTCACTATCACCCAAGTTGAATCTGACAAGCGTGTCTCATAGCTAGTCATCAGAGTGTCAGATTCTTTTGTGCATGGGTCTTCCTGAACATGCATATGTTCATTACTAATAGGCTAAGTAGATGCTGGGAAGCAGCACTAGTGTCTGCCAATAATTCTAGTGTGACAACACTACCCATCTATCATGTGGGTGGCTCAGCTACTACTGGTGGAATCATCTATCCTTGCTACTCCCATATCATGACGCTATTATTAGGCTAGGAATATATATATCTCTCTCTCTTGAGTTGATGAAGCCTTTCATCTTTGCTTCTTACTACTACCCAATTCATCTGATGATCTCTTAGGAGCATGAGTTATGTATTGGGGAATGAAAATGTCACACCGGTCAGCTCTCCCAACCTACAACTATGTATATGGAAGCCACAAAAGGAAGAGTAATCATGATGAATCCATAGTAGCCATAGGTAACTAACTCTTGTGTAAGTCTCATGTGAAGTTATACGTAACCTAAACGTCCCAAAATGAAGTAAGAAAGCCCATGCTATGGAAGTCGCTGCTACTATTCAATAGATAGTGGGTGCATCCCTAGATAATGAGTATCTACTATGTCTAATAATTATGGTAGTCTATATATGGGTGTATCCCGGAAACCATTTTGTCTAGCCACTCTATTAGGATTGTATCCCTTTAATATGATAGACTCATGACATCTATAGAAAATCCAGATAGGTCTTAACCCGATGAGATATTCTGCTATACATCTATATCCCAGCTTTGATAATAGTAGGGATGTCTCTATGTCTATAAGAGAGTTTATGAATTTCTATCCCAAGCTCTAATTAGGAAAGCTATGAAATGATATGTGGATGATCTAAAAGTGATCTATCATGCATGATGGAGCTAACATGAAGGTTTAGATATGATCTCTATCTAAAGTGACTATAGCCCTGTTCAATTACATGATCATGGCGAGTTACTACTCTCTGAAATAGGATGGCATCTTAGGACAACTAAAAGCTCTAAAGATGTCGATGAATCCATCCAAGTAAGTTGTGCTCAGAAACATCTACATTGTAGCTCTATGAATTAGTCATCACACTCACTCTATCTAATCCATGGTATAGGTAAGCTAATGATGTTGGTGCCAGTGCTATCCTCTCAACTTGAGTGAGCAAGCTAGCCATGAAAAGTGTAGAAGGATGGAAAAGTCTAATGTGTCCTGAAAATATAAAATAACATAACCAAGTGGCAATAAAAGCTACTAGAGATAGCTCATCATATCTCATGCTAAGATTCATCAAAAATTGACTCTTCCTTCTTGCTTGAATCTAACACTAAATGACTCTTCATCAGAATGAAATCCCATCTCAAGCAGATCTTCTAATCATGCAAAATGAGGTAAACATACTATTGCATTAAAGAAGCTCTCAGATCATGTGTCTATAATAACTATGCCCCATTCCCTATGATCTGATCTTTGCACTTTGAGAAATTTTTAGTAGTGATCTAAATCATGATGGAGACCTAAGGAATATACATGATGCCCTCTCCTATGCTGACCATCTGGCTAACTCTAAAAGATCTCATGATCTTGAGGTACACATTCCTCATAGGGAAAGCTCACACAGGAGACCTACTATATCATATATGTTTGGCTAAGTAAACATGATATCATGAGACCAATCTAGTAAGTATTTGTGATCCTATCCCAATACTCTACTATACTCTAGATCCAAGTAAATGGGAGATAGTTATAATCAAAAGTGATGCCTATATTGCATGATATATGACGCCTTCATGAGGGTGTCACCATGCCTATACAAGTGATGACGCAATATACATAATCAATGACAAGGTGTGCCAAACACTAACTTTAGGTTTTAGTCTCCTACCTCATAGTGTAATATATGATAACCCAAAAGCCTGACTCATAGCAAGATCTATAATTGGCTAAAGTACATCTTGATCTCCAAAGCAATATCACATCTCTAAAGAAACATCATGACTATATCTCAGCTTTAGATTGATTATCCAATTAGCAAGATCATGGTCTGATGGATGCTTTGAATCAACATATAGATGCATGATGATTGAGCAAAATGAATATTCAACATATCCCTACTCATTAACATATCTTGATGCCATAAAAGTCACTCCTACAACTAGACTATGCCATGTGGATCATGGGCTTCAATAGTGGCCCATATCTACTCTTCAATAGGCTTTGTAGTAAGCATTATAGGAAATTTTTGTGACACCACATAGAGTTTAGGAATTTCTTATTTGGATGATCAAATATGGCATTAAGGAATAAACATATTATCCTGGAAGATAAACATGCTATGTTATAATGGATTAGTCATTTAATAAAAGACTCATAAGGCTAATGGGCCTTTCATGTACAAGAGATTTTTCCCATGAACTACATAAAAAAAGTATATTAGAGTTTATTTCAAATTGGGTTCATGGTTCCTTATAGAGGCAATCCCCTATAGTTAATTACATCTTAAGAAGGGTCTCTTCCTAAGAATACTCTCGATTAAAGAAATAAATTATTATTCGTAAAGATTTCTAAGTTGGTTTTCAAAGTATTAATTTATGGAATTTTCAATTGGGACTGGTTAAAACTAGAGAGAGTTATTTTGGAGGTCAAACGAGATGAAGTAGGAAATGTCTATTAATATTAGGATGCGTAGCAGACATTTTAACTATCCTACAATTGGGCTTTAAATTTTGGAATTTAATTTAGATTTTGCATTGGCATTTTCTTAGAAGTCTAGGACTTTAACTCTAGTAGCACAAGACTATAAAAATGCCTAGGGTTGAAGACTTATTCTTGAAAAGGATGCTTCAGAACCTAGTCTACAGGTGCTTTTAACACATGTCAGATGCTCAACCTAACTTCATTCTAAGAATTATCATCCATTCTTCTCATTTAAGAAAACTAACCAATCCCTGACTCTTCTGGACTTACAACCCACCTAGAGAGGGCTGTTAGTTAACACCATCTAAGTGCATTTTAAATTTATTATGCCAAGTCTTATGAATGCAAGATGGCTATGTTGTTATATTTTTATGAAAGGAATCTATGAATCTAGACTCACTCCATAATCCCTAAGATAATGTGGGGTATGAAATGCATCTAACTAATGCACATTTTTTAGAATTTTTATAAATTTTGTCTTGATAATCATTTTAGGCCATGGGTATGCAATTTAAGCCAACATGGTATGTAATTAGAAAGTCATGGGACAAATCAATAATAGAAGGTAGACTTCTCCAAGAAAGCAATCATCCTCATATACCTTATGTGTAGCGAGAGATGTTGACCAATTCAAAGATTGGTGCAATATGATTGCATGATTTTTAAGAGCTAATTGATTTTAAATTATTCCCTATGGATTTATTTATATTTAGTTTTGAATTAGATTTTTTATTTTTGAATTGATTAAATTTAACTGGGTAGAAAATTTGATTTTTTTTTTCTATGAGCCAATGTCCATGCATTCATCACAGAAAAGTACAACATAGAAAGAAACCTAGAAAAATAAGTTGATTCTATTACACATTAAAAATAAATCAAGACAAATTAAATTTATAAAATAGGCCAATGCGCCAAGTATCGATGTACACCTAATAAGAAAGGAAAATGGGTAGCCAAGCTCTGCCCTTATGTAGCCTGACTTAGAACTACATGTCTAAATCTATGAGTCTTCTTTCCAGGATCGTCTCCTTCTTAGGGACTTCCATTGGGCATCATAGGGGACCTCTACACCATCTCCTGGCAGGGTCAGCTCCTAATAATCCTAGACACCATAGATCCAAACCTAATTCTAAGCTTAAATTTGCATTTTTTTAAATTCAAAAATAAATCCCAAGCCCTGCAAAATATAAATATCACATATTAGTTATATTTTTCAAACATACGGGCTTAGCATTAGCTGCTTTCCAAGCCCACCTATCCAATGGACTATATTAAGGATTTTTTAGCACTTGCAAGCAAATAATAATTCTATAATTTTTATTTATTATAGGAGTCCCATTAACACAGTACCCTAAAGAAGACAATGTTAGTTCTAGAAATAATGTCCTACCATCCAGGCTATCGATAATCAATCCTAGCCATCCCATCTAAAAGAGTACACCATAAAATAATAAAAACAATTCTCATCACATAATCACAAAAAATCACAGAACATCCTAACCTAATTCTAGGATCCGTGACTTATATTTCTAGTGTGTGAAGAAAAGGGTTTGTATGAAAAGACATTACTAAGCTTTATGATTTTAGTTTTTATTTCCTTAGTTTTGAATCTTGGTTTATTTACCTTTGGATGATTTCAATTCAAATTATTTAATAATTTATCTTCATTTTAGGTAAAAGTTATTATGTTAAATTTATTCTAAATGGAGCCCATTCCATTCAACACCTAAATCTTAATAGGATGATATCTTTATTCTAAATAAAGATTCATCCTAAGGATCTAATTAAAATCCTAAGTATTTTGATTTGAACTTGAATTTAGAGGGTTTAACTTTGTTTAGTTTATTTCATTTTATTTTATATTTTTTTATTTAGAAATTTTATTATTTTGCTTTAAATTAAGCTATTCTTATTATTTAATTTGATTTTTCTTTAAGTTAATCTATTTATCATTATGATTTGAGGATCCTCTAATTTGTTTGATTTAAGATTGTGGTATTGATATTTACCATTTATTCCTTTAGTTTTATTTATTTTACATGTTTACTTAGTTGACAATGATAACTTATATTTTGTATTGAGTTCATCTTTGATTTAATATTTATGTTAGTTCATTGACTTTACTATATTTGATTTAGGGTAAAACTTAAGTATAGGTATTTTCTCTATTCAAGTTAAGTTAATTTCATTTTCATTAATGTGAAACTTTTGAAGTTTATTTCATTTGTTTATTTTCATTAATGTTCATTAACCTAAATAAAGTTATAATCAATTTTTTTTTTTTGAGATTATTCAACTTATTACATTCCGCTTTTATAACTTATTTATATTAATGATTCTTTCATTATGAAATATTTCTAAATTGTTATATTTAATGTTTCCAAATTTTACATTATCAGAGGATTCCATTTATCTTAATTACTTTAAAACAAAAGGAATGATCTTTATATCTTCGAAAAGAAAATTTATCTTAATGTAGATTTATTATATGACTTAAATGATTAAATATGGTTTGTTACTTTGTCATTTTGAAATTTTAATTCATTCTAGCTTATGGTTTTAATTACATTTAACCTTCTTTTTTTGGTTCACATTCATTTTCTTATGTTTACATATTTTTCAATTCATATTCATATTTTTTACTATTTTATTTCTTTATGTAAATGATATTAATAATTTATATATGAGACACCTTATATATTTAAATCAATGATATTTTTATATTTAGAAAATGAAATTATTATGATTTAAAGACTAATCATAATTAAATATGATTTAAGTTTCATATTTCCTTTAGTTATGATCATTAACTTGGAGTTATTTGAATTCTATTATTTTAGTAGACTTATATATTTTATTTAAGTTTTTTTGATATTAATTATAATGTTTTAAATTTGTATTATGAATTTTATAATTTTTGAAAATTTTTTGATTTAATATTTTTTGTAAATTGAGACTTGAAAATTAAAATACTCAATATAAATGT
This sequence comes from Cymbidium sinense, assembly GCA_021442155.1. NCBI lineage: Eukaryota > Viridiplantae > Streptophyta > Magnoliopsida > Asparagales > Orchidaceae > Cymbidium > Cymbidium sinense. The sequence continues at coordinate 24,752 of JAKCPB010000573.1, forward strand.
CAAATGAATCTGAAATTTTATGGCTCACTAAAGTTTCACTTTGATCGATATGTGATTAAGGTGTAATTGGTTTTAATTATTTCATTAAAACTTAAATTAAGCTTAATTTAATGAAAACTATTTAAGGTTTTATTTTTCTTTGAAACCCCTGAAATATAGATTTCATTCATAATTTTGGTCTAGTTGATTTATTGCATTTTATTTTAGTTTAGGTTGATTAATTAAATTAATTAGTTAAATTAATAGCCTAATTAAGCCATTTTATAAATTATTATGTTATCATGAGTTTTAATAGTTTATTTATGACCATTGGAGTATATTAAAATGTTTTAAATCATTTTGATCAATTTCCATCATTTATTAAAAAATAATTTCATTAAAATTAAGGCTTAAGGTTTAAAATTTCCAATATAAAGATTCACTGCTCAATAAATTATGAAAAATTTACATAATGTGTGTCTTAACATCAATTTTAGTCCCCCAAAGTTACATTTCGATTGCATACTTAGTTTAGGAGTAATTAAGGTTTAAAGGTTTACCTTCAAACCTAAATTAAGGTAAAAATACCCAAAATAATTTGGGGATTTTAATTTTTATGGATTCCTCTCATCGAAATGAATCCATAGAGTCCAAATTTATAATTTTTGGATTTATATTTAATTTCCTATTAAATTTTAAATTTTTTGTGATTTTTAATTAATTTATAATTAATTAAATAGAGGATTTACCATTTTTATAATGTGAGGCCGATGTGGCATCGACGCCACGTGGCAAAGCGCAATTTGGCCACATGAATCCTATGTGGCATCAACGTTAAAAGCAGCACCGCATGGGACAATCCTTGACCGTTCGATCAAACCCGATTCAATTTGATGTTTCCTTTATCGAATTAAATTAGAGATATGGCTAGATCTTGAATATATATTCCTTTTAAAAGGAATGGGTGGCAGAGATTATGTCTCCTATGCTAATGGCAATGGCCGAGAGCCATTTATCAATTTCACATGATTGACCATCCAACGTTGAAATCACACAATTTTGATTGCAAATCCATCGGGGAATGCAATTGAAGGGATATAAGTAGTTTGATCACTTGAGATCAAACTTTCTTTAAAAAACACCAAAGCTAAAAGCTTAGAGGAGGTCGTTAATGGCATACCTCGATCCCGATGATCTCTGAAGTGGGGTCAACTCTAATAGCTGTGGAATGGTACGAGAAGCTCATGTGCCAAAGGAATTGGATTGCCTCCCTCTAGATTGTTCCCTAGAACCAACCTCAATTTGAATTTGCATGAGAAGTGGGGAAAGTTCATTTCAACTTCTTTTCAGGTTGAGAAGGTTATTTGCACTTAGGAAATGCTCTATATATCTATCCCTCCTTGGTCATGAGGTCTTAACTTATTTCTTTCCCTCTTAGTCGAACCTTGGAGTTAGCTATGATGCCTCTCACCCATCTTACACTGTCTAGGATGAAGAGGTGGAGAGGGAATTGTTATGCAAATGGAATTTGGCTTGCCATCCATTTGACTAGTCTTGGTATCCTTTGATTTGGATTTATGTAAAGGGTGCTTAATGACTTGATTAGAATCATCATTAATGAAGTCTAGGAATGTTTTATTAACATCCTAGGTGGATTGGTAGAAGATAGGATTGAAAACTTTTTTGGTTAATACACATAATTATTCCTTGCATTAGTTTAATTTAGGTCGTCTCAATTAATTGATTATCCTTGGCTAAAATGCTTAATGTATGTGCATTTGATCTAGGTTTAGTCCATTTAATGTATTGAATTAAGATTATTTTTTATTAAGTAAGATGATTTATATGACTTAATTATAATGTGTTTAAGTTTTCATTAGATTAATCCAAGTAATTTGAAAGAATTGGATCAAAATCCAATTTTATTTCATTTGGAATTTTGACCCAAGTTGTGCTTAATGGGTTAAAGTTGGGTTCATATGTGTTAAATGACCAAATTGGTCAATATGGACCAAATAATGGGTTAGCTAAATATCAACATTCATATTCAAAGAATTTGGAATTTTTTATTTTAATTTATTTGCATTTAATTTGGAATTTAAGTCTAATAGAATCCATTTAAGCCTGTTTAGGTTGAATAGCCTAACTAGTTTAATCAAGACCACATTGGACTTATATTCTTTCAAATTCATGTTTTGTGCTCATATTATCATTCCAACAATTTGAAATGATTTTATTTGGTCAAATTTTGGTGGGTTGACCTTTGACATGGTGGGAGCCACATAAGTCAAACTCATGTAAACAGATTGACCATCCTTTGACCTTTAGATTGGACTTGCTTTCATTTTTTTAAAGGGGGGAATTTATTACCAAAAAAAAGGGGTACAAGGTCCTTAAATGGGATACATCTCTAAACTATCACTCAAAGAGCTACATAAGCCTAAAGAGATAAATCCCTTATCTATTACATCAAAAGAAAATTAAAAAATAAAAAAGCAAAGGAAATTACATAAAAAAGACTAGACTCAGCACATGGACCCTCTAATAAGATAAAACCTTCAAGATCCAGACCTCGAGAAAAGACAAGTGCACCCAAGATTCCAAAACCTATAAAAGAGTCCTGCACGAAGCTTAAAGACGATATAAGCACAGATAAATGAAATAAAGTTAACCAAAAAATTTGAACCAAGTAAAAAAGAAACTCTTAGAAAAGGCTCGCACAATCATCCCTGGGCAACAAAATATGTGAGCCTCAAAAACTAGTAGAATAGTAGACTTGGATTCATTTAATTTTATGTCATGATTTATGTTTCTAATTTCATTTGATTTGGATTTGACTTGGGTTTAAGTTTAATTTCTTTAGGTTTATGTGATAATAAGCTTAATTAAATTAATTATGTGGGTTTAGTTTCCTAATTAAACCCTAACCTAAGCTTAATAAAATTTACATTTAAAGTGGTGTATGTCTAGGTTAAAGATTTGGATTGAGCCTAACTAAACCCATTAAGTTAGATTAATCCAAGAAATGTGCACTAGATCACTGAGTGTGATGACCTAGGTATTTAATTATAAGGCTTCTAATTTAAGATTATGAGTCCTCATGGATGTCTTTAGAAGAAAAATTTATCTCATCCAAAAATGAGTTCAACAGGCATATCATCGATCTTCTCAAGTAAACATTGTCAATCTATAGTAAACCTATTCAAGAGAAGCATATAAATTTCATAGGCACTATGAAAAGCTCTTATGTCTGAATTTATAAATGAGTTATGCTTGTAAGCTCTTGATTCAATATTTTCTAATTTTAGTTAGTTTGAATTAAATTTATTGAATCCAAATTTATATTTAAACTCACTCCTTTGGGTATATTTAGACTTAAGTCATATGTTAGATTTAAGCTTAGATTTAAATTTTTCCATTTTGGAAATGACAAAATCTAAAGTTTTGATTTAGATCTGACCTTTTTATGGCATGACAGAATCTAAATTTAGGTTAAGATTTAGCCCTTTTGGGCATGATGGATTCTTTATTTAAATTTGGGTTAAGATCTAGCCCTTTTGGACATGATGATCTGATCCGTCACTTTTGGGCATAATGAATCTTTTATTTAAATTTAGATCTGGCCCCATTGGGCATGTCGTATCTGACCTTTTGAGCATGTTGGATTTTATATCTAAATTTAAGTTTAGCCTCTTTGAGTATGATGAATCTGATTTGGCCCTTTTGGTTATGATGGATCTTTTATTTAAATTTAGATCCAACCTTTTAGGCATGATGGATTTGGTCCCTTTGGAAATGATGGATCTAATCTGATCCCTTTGGGCATGATAGATCTTGATTTAAATTTAGATCTAGCCTCTTTGGGCATGATGGATCAAATCTGGCCCCCTTTGGGCATGATGGATTGTATTTAACCCTTTTCTATTAGAGATAGTTTCTTTTTGATGGAGCATTTTTCTCTACATTACACAAGGTTTATAAAATTTCCCTACATTGACAAAAGAATTTCTCTTTGAGATGAGTACTTTCTATTCATACTTTCACTAAAAAGTATCTCTTTAATTGATCATTTTAGAGTTAATTTTGGCTCTTTCTTTTGCAAAGCATAAAATTTTTAATAGTTATGCACGTTATCTTTTGAGATGTTGTCCATTTATGAGAGGTATATATTTTATCCCTTCTGCATCAATGAGTTGATAAGCATATTCTTCGTATACTTTTTCAATGACATAGGGTCCTTCCTAGTTTGGGTCAAATTTTCCACCTATTCATTGGCGTGGAATGATAGGTCCTCTGCATACCAACACAAGTTCTCCTACTTTGAACCTTCTTGAGCGAACCATGCAGTCATGAGCTCGGGTCATTCTTATTCTATATATTTTTAGATTTTTTTGAGCTTGTAATCATACTTCATCAAGATAACTCTTCGAGGCATATTTAGACATTTTCCTCCATTGTAAGTTCATTTTGAACTACTATATGGAGTGATGGTAGCTCTACTTCAAGAGAAAGTATTGCTTCTACTCTAATGATTAAGGAGTATAGCATTGGTTATGCAGTAGTTTTGTATATGGTACGATATGATCACAAAGCTTCTAGTAATTTTTCATGCCATTCTCTTTTATTTTTAGAGAGAATTACTTTAATGAGTTTGACCAATATTTTGTTGTATTCTTTTGCAAGACCATTAGCCCTTGGATATATATTAAAGAATATTACCAATCTATCTTATATTTCTTAATGAAATGATAGACTTTGGTATTCTTGAAAGTGGTGTCATTATTGAATAAAATTCTTCAAGATACTATGAATCGATAAATGATATGGTTTCAAAAACATTTTGCTATGTTGTTTGCATTAACTTATTTTAATGGGATTATTTTTCCCCATTTAGAGAAGTAATCAGTGGGAGCTAATATGAAATGATGCCCCGCAAATGACAGAGGATCTATTGGGCCTATTATATTAGTTCTTTATCTTTCGAATGGTGAAGGCCCACTATTGGACGTACATTATTAGGTGGTTGATGCAACGTGTTTGTATATATTTGACATTGATGACATCTTTAGGCATATTTAATGCTTTCTTGAACTATAGTGAGATAATAGTATCCCATTTATTTAATTGTAATATTTATTTTAGGACTTGATTGGTGTACACTGCACAACCCTTTGTAGACTTCAACCATCACCATCTTTTCTTCATCTAGTCCTAGCCATCGTAACCACATTTGGTCAAATGTGCACTGGAATAATGTATCATTCACAAGTGCATATTGTAGAGCTCTTTGTAAAATTTGATGAGCCTTTGCTTTATCATTTGGTAATCTGCCACTCCTAAGATAGGTGATGAATAGTTATCTCCAATCATCATTCTCTATTATTGTTGAGATCTCTTAATTTTTTTTAGCTTTAAAGGCTTGAAGGAGGGTTGGTGCCAATGCTAACTTACTTTGGACTATTATTATGACTATCTCCCTCTGAGGGTCTATCATTTCTTTTGCAAGTTTAGCTAATGTGTTGGCTTTACCATTGTCTCAATGATTTATTTTAAAAGATCTAAGACATGCTTATGATAAAGTGCCAATTCAGGCTTATTTATCTTGAAAGTCTATATTATTTATTGAATTATGAGTTAAGAATATCCATAAGTATGAAGTTTCTTAATTTTCATATTAATTGCTAGGTCTAGACCAACAATACTTTTTATATTTGGCCTGATAGGTCTAGGTTCCATTAGACTATATGAATATCGAGAATACAACCTTGGTTACAAATATTAAGTTGATTCGACATATATAAGTAAATTAGGCAATTTAGTTGGCTTTCCTGATGAAGCTTCATCAAAGTAGAGTTCCCATTTTGATGGTTGTTGAGCTTCTTTCACTTAGAAGATTTGTTCATCAGGCAATTCATCATTGAGTGGAGAGTTTGCTAATAAGGGATGAGTGACTAGAAGTTAGCTAGAGCTTGTCCTTTCATAATTTTTTATGGGTCATATGTTATGTAAAATTGAAGTAACAAGATTGCCCATTTAGCTAAATGACCAGATAAGGTAGGTCAAGTCATTAAGAATTTAAGAGGGCCGACTTTGGATATTAAAGTTATCTTATGTGATAACATATAATGACATTATATTTTGGATCCTATCAAACATCAACTTATATAGTAAGGCATTTTCCTTTTCTTCTTCATTAGTTTGAGCTAGCAGAGCTCCTAATGACTCTTCTAAGTGGTCGATACAATATCATCTTTCGTTAGTGTTGTCAAAAATAGGGGATGTAATAAGTATTATTTTATACTATTAAATGCTTCTTGACAAGTATCATCTCATATAAAATGTGCATCTTTTTCATCAATCAGGCTAAAGGTTGACTTCTCCTCGAAAGATTAGAAATAAATCTTTTAATGTAAGCCAATTTGCCTTATAGTGAGCATAGTCGCTTTAAGGTCTTAAGCACTAAAAATTCTATTATTACTTTTATTTTAGAGGGATCTATTTTAATTACTCTATGGCACATAGTAAAACCTAAGAAATTTTTTGGAAGTTACACCAAAAACACATTTTAGTGGATTCATTTTTAAGTTGAAACTTTGAACTCTTTTGAATACAACTCTTAAATCATTTATGTGCTAACTTTGATTCTTTCTTTTGACAACCATATCATCAACATAACATTCCAATATATATGTATGAGGTCTTCAAAAATGCAGGTCATTGCCTTTTGGTATGTAGAATTGGCATTTTTAAGCCAAATAGCATCACTTTATAGTAATATATGTCAGTTGGTATGTAAAAGGACGTATGCTTTTCATCTTCTAAAGCCATTTTAATTTGATTATAGCATAATGAACCATCCATGAAGGAGAACATATCATAGTTTGATGTGTTGTTTACCATGAGTTCGCATTGTAGTGGGAAGTCATCATTTTTCCATGCTTTATTTAAGTCCTTGAAATCAATGCACATGAATTTGTCCATTCTTTCTTATCGTAATATTGGAAATCTAAACTTTTCTTTTTGAATGAATCCTACTATAATGAGCATTTTTGTTTCAATGATCACTTGTTCTTCAATTTCTAATTGCATTCACCTTGGTGCTTGTATTATTGGTTGTACATCAGATTTAATAGTAAACTTATGTACAACTATGTCAGATGATAGCCTTGGCATTTACATAAAGCAATTCTTGTATTCACATAGTAGTTCTTTTAATTCTTCCAATCTTTCTAATATAAGTTTAACACTAACAAAGATCAAGGTTCTTTCTTTATTACCCAAGTTGATTTCTTGGAGGTCATCAATGGTGACTTGATTGTCTTCCTCAAATTATTTTGGGGCCTCTTTGAGGTCAATGATTAATTCTTTTTTCTTTTGGTATATTCTCATTTTGAAAATTCTTTCATTCCTAAGTAGTTTAATGGGGCCTTTTTTTATCTATTATATATAACATGAACATATTTTCATGAGATACCAAGGAAATATATTCCTTATGTGGTTAACTTCCCATATCCTATAAGATTTTGGGTATTATCACCTTCATAGAGTCTCTTAAATAAATGAGCATGAATGCTTGATTATATAGGCTGAATGTTATTTTAACCGCTTTCTTTAGAGCGTGAATAGTATTGATAAGTTATTATTGAAATATCTTCTTCCTCAAAAATTTCTTCTTCTAATAACATTTGTATGAGATCTAGTGTTCACTCTTCTATCTTATCGAAAAGAGTCTCATGTTCATTATGGCCTCTTCTAGGGGAAATATAGAAAGTTTCAAGCTATTCTATTTCCTCATTTATTTTAACTTTTAAGGCTTTTATGTGTGCCTTTGGTACTATGGTTATTTTCATAGCCTTGTTGGAGACTTAGGATTTGGTACCCTTATTAAAGAAATATGTGTTTCCTCTAATTAGATTATCACTTTACTAGTATTAGCTTTTTCTATCCTTTGGTTCACTGAGGCTTTAATGGGATAATAAATTATTACCTCTTCTTCATCATCCTCAGTATAACTGCCAAGGTGGGAAATTACCTTGGGTTGCTTAAACTCATTAATATCATTGGTACTTTTATTCTTTGAGCAACCACCTTTTAGAATTAATAAATGGAGCCACTTATTTTTGAAATTTGACTTCCTCGACTTTCTTAGGCATGAAGTAATTGGTGTCTTCACAGATCTTGATCTTGTGTAATGGATTCATGTCACCATCAATTTGATGCTCTTTATCATTTTGAATATATTTCATACATTGATGAAGAGTTAAAGGAAAAATGATGTATTCATGAATCCATGGCCTAGCAAAGAGTGCTTTGTAAGAAACTTGAGCTTCGATCATATGGAATTTATCCTCTATGTATAGTTTCCCAAAGCATATTGGTAGAACAAGAGACCCCCAAGATTTGTTATCCTTATTCATTAAATACTTGTAGAAATGTTGTACTTTTATCCAAGTAGCAAGCATCTAAAGCTAGTGTTTGTAGTATTTTAACTATTATAAGATTGACTGAAGCACCTAGATCAATCAATATTTTTTATTTGAGTGATGTTACTTTCAACTATAACATAAAGGGGATGATTATGTTAGGTCATACCTAATAGTAGGTCATTCTTATGAATGTGATGGTTGCCGGCTTTTAAGAGGTTAAGTCCTCTTTCATTTTTTTTAGTGAAGAATGTTTCATATTATTTTGTGTTTTGTAAAGCTTTGATTAATGTCTCATGTATATATTTGGATAACATCAGGGCATCATAGACACTCAACAAAGCACAAAGCTTGTGTAATGCACCAGAACATTATAGTCTACTTCTATTTTGGTCGACTATTGAGGATTAGCCAATGGTGGAGGCATTCTCATTAATTTGAATTTATTTGCCTTTATCACTAGCTTTCCATTGTGGCAATGGAGGAATTCTTTTCCACTCCTTAATTGGACTTAAGCCACTTCTTCTGTCTTCTTTATTAGAAGAAGTATCTAAATTTTGTGTTTCTTCTGAGATTTCAAAGTTTTCAATAGTCTTAGAATTATTATTGAGTTTATGACATAATTTTTTTGAGCTTGACTTGACTTTCCATTTAGTGAGCTCTTCTCTAGGAAAGCATAGTTCTTCCTTAGAGTTCATTGTAGTTGCAATCACACATATGACATGACATGCTTCTATCGGAATCTCTTCTTCAAGATTTTTGTCGTAGGTTGGCCATGTGTATTCTTCTAGTTTAATTAAATCATTGAAAAACTTAATAAATCACTTAATTTGGCCTCTAATTGAATTACTTAATTCAATTAATCAACCTGAACTGAAATAAATTACAGTAAGTCAACTAGAACCCCGAAAATTATGATAAAGCCTCATTGAATGCATATTCCAGAGGGGAATCAAGAAAAAATAAAACCTCGAAATGATCTTGACTAAATTAGGCTTAATTTAAGTTTAATGAAATAATTAAAATATTAATTAATCCCAAAATATACATCTGATTAAGGCAAAATTTTAGGAAAATCAAACTGACAAGGAACCCCACTTACCATAAAAAGTTTAAATTTAATGGACTTCTAGATTGGGAATTCTTGAATTTACAAATATCTAGGTCAATTTAAAGAAAATATAAAAAACACAAAATTTACAAAAACCCATAATACATACTTAAAATATCATAATTGACATCAAAACACATGAATAAAAATACCCAAAACATCTAAAAGAAAAGGAACCTAATTAATCAAAAGTTAAGGGCCAAGGATAAGTAGAAATATGAAATTTACTTATATTCCAAAATTAATAATCTCTTAAACCATAATAAACCCATTAGTAAACTGACATATAAAGTTCATTAATCTTTGAACTTTATAAGCCATCACCATATAAATACATTATAGCCCTTTAAATTAATGAATAAAGTGACACAAATGAAAGTATTAAAGATTAAATATAATTGAACTTTAGGTAAGTTGAATCGAACTTAAAATAACATAAAGATTTAAAGTAACATAGGCCAAGTTTAATACACATGAAAATAACCCTTCTTTAAACTCATTAAATCATAATGAATGGGAGAAATCACATTATCCTAAGTGATAAAAAGAACTTCTTAAATAACATAATCATCACTCTCTTTAAATTAATTAAAAAGAATTGAACTATTCCAAAATGTATGAAATCATAACATGGAATTAACCACCTTACCCTAATTTCATTAATAAGCATTAGGAAAATAAATAAATGAATTGAAGTAAGAAATATCATTCAATAAATTAAAATTTGAATAATAAAATAATACAAATTGGTTATAAAATTGAAACATAATAAATTGAATAATACTAAACTTAAAATTGAATGTAAATTTACTTAATAAACATCAATGAAAATGAATAAATGAAATTAACTTCAATTGAATGAATGAATAAGATACATACACCTAAATGTAATAACTAAAATAAACCATTCCAAAATTAAATGAACAAATAAAAATGTATATAACTTAAATGAAACATAAGATTATAACTTAATGAAACATTAAGTTAAATGAAATTAAACATAAATGTTTACCCTAAATTAAACATAACAACTAAAACAAAATGAAAGAATGAAAAAATATTAACTTAAATATGTTGGGTTAATATAATGAAAACAAATTAAACAAAAATAAGTATTAAATATGAACTTTAACAAAAAGAATGAAACTAAATAAAAGTAAAAGGAATTAAAAGAAGAAGCAAATTTTAAAAGAATGAGAATCACAAACTTAATTCAAATTGAATTATTCAGATGAATCTAAAAATAATAATTAAGATACTTAAGGATCTTAATTAGACTTTTAGGATGAATATTCATCTTAGGATGAAGACTTTATCCTATTAGAACTTAGGAAATTCAATATGATGGATTCCACCTAAAATGGAATCTATTCTATTCTTCATTTTTAAAAACCTAATATAACTTTAACATAAAATGCACCTAAAGTGGAAGTAAAATTACAAATCATTAAATCATTTGAATTGAAACCACCCAAATGTAAAAATAAACAAACTTTAAAAAAATTCAAAAAGAAGCTTGAATTAAAAAGAAGGCCTAGCAAAGCCTTGCCACATAAGCTTATTTCTTTCACAAACTAGATCATTAGGTCACGAACCATAGATTTAGGTTAATTCATTCAATAATTTTCTATGATATTCTATGATGTTGTGATGTGAAATGCTTTTTTATCATTTTTTGGTGTATTATTTTAGATTGGATAGTAGTTAGTTTAGATGGTACGATGTTATTTTTACAATTAACATTATCTTTTATAGGGGGTTGAGCTAAGAAGGGACTATCATCATAAATATATTATAAAATTAATGTTTGCTTGTATGTGCTGAATAGTCTCTTAGGATAGCCCAATAGGATAGGTGGGCTTGGAAAGCAACTAATGCTAAGCCCATATGTTTGAAAATTATAACTGTTGTGTGTTGTTTTTATTTTTTTTTCTAACATTTATTTTGCAGGGTTTAGGATTTATTTTTTAATTTAACATGTAAATTTGAGCTTAGAATTAGATTAGGATCTATGAGGTCTATGATTAGTACGAGCAGAAGGTGAGTGCAAAGGTCCCCTATGAAGCTCAATGGAGGTCACTGAAGAAGGAGACGATCCTAGAAAGAAGACTCATTGATCTAAACTTGTGGTTCTAGACCAGGCTATATAAGGGCAGAGCTCGGTTTCCCTTTTGCTCTTTCTTCCATGGTGTATAGTAGTACCTGACAAAATTGTCCTTTTTATATTAAATTAGCTTAACTTATTTGGGTGTGCAATAGAATCAACCTACATTTTAAAGTTTCTTTCTATGTTTTGCTTTCTGTGATCAATGGCTGGACGTAGGCTCATAGGAAAAATTAGATTTTCTACCCAATTAAATCCAATCAACTCAAAAAAAATTTAAAATATCTCATAAATTAAAGCCCTAAGAATAATTTTCACTCTAAAAATACGTAATCATATTACTTTCAACTCTCGAATTGGGAACTTCACCCATTGCACATAAGAGGCATCTAACCTATGAAGATGACTTCCTTCTTTTGGAAGTTTTCCTTCTCTTATTGATTTAGCACATAACCAATTCTAATTGCATGACATTTAAGCATAAAAATGCTTACCCAAGAACCCAAAAGAATCTTGAGTGAGAATGTTTAAAAAGATGAAATGTGCATTAGTTATACGCATTTCATACCCTACTTGATTTTAGGGATTAGAAAGTGAGTCTAAGTTCTTAGATTCTTTTATAAAAAGACAATAACCTAGCCATCTTGCATACATGAGACTAGGCATCATGAATTTAAAATGCACTCAGGTGGTGTTAGCTGGCAGCCCTTCCAGATCGATTATAAGTCTAAAAGAATCAGGGATAAGTTAGTTCCCTCATCTGATAGGAATGACTAATAATTTTCAAAATTAAATTAGGTCGAGCATCTAACTTGTGTTAAAAGCACTTGTGGACTTAGGTTCTAAAGCATCCTCATTGGAGTAAGTCTTCAGTCTTAAGCATTAATGTAGTCTTGTGCTACTAGAATTTAAGCCCTAGACTACTAAGAGAATGTAAGCTCAAAATCTAAATTAAATTCAAAAATTTAAAGCACAATGATAGGATAGTTGAAATGCCAACTAGGCATCCCAATATCAATAGGCATTTTCTACTTAATCCTGATTGGCATCCTAAAAGAACTCTTTCTACTTTGGATTATTCTTAATTGAAATTCTAAATTCATTTTTTTGAAAACAAACTTAGAAAGCTATAGAAATAATGACTTTTTTCCTTAATCAAGAGTATTCTTAGGAAATAACCCTTCCTCCTAAGACGTAATTAAGTATAAGGTCTTCCCCTTATAGGGAACCATGAACCCAGTTTAAAATAAATAAACCTAATTACAAAAAAAGAGAAAACTCTTAAGTACATGAAAGACCACTTAGCCTTAGGAGCCTTTTATTAAATGATTAAATCCATTATAAGATAACATGTTTATCTTCAGAAAATATGTTTACTCCATAATGATGCATTTGATCATCTAAATAAGAAATTCATAAATTCTATGTGGTGTCATAAATTTTTCCCACACATCTCCATTTCCCTTTTTATCAATCATGAAGGTGAATATTGTATTCACATCATTCTTTTTGTGTCGTGCAATTTTGGTTGCTTTTTTTTGAAGAATTAATTATTGTTGTTAGTACTGAGGCCTTTCAACTTTAGCAGTCTTTCAAATTTGGCTACATGATTTAATAATTCTTGGAACGTGTTAATCATAGCCATGGCCAAACATGGGGCCATCAGATCATTGATGTTTCCCATAAGAAGTTATACTACATGATTTTTTGTGAACTACTGGTCACACTTCATGCTTAGATTTCTCCATCTCGTAATGTATTTTATAAAACTCTTGTCTTTCTTCCTTTATTCTAAGGCAATATCTGCAACCATTAATTTCTTGGTTGTTCTTGTAAATCTCTTAACAAAGAGTGTTTCCATTTGGTGAAAGTTTTTACTAAGTCATTAAGTAACTTAACATACCATTTGAAAGCCATGTTGGTCAAACTGCCAAAGAATTATCATAGCGGAGCATCATTTCATCCATTTTCACACATGGCTTTCAAATAGGGTAAATGTTTCCATGGATTTTCTATGCCAAAAAAAGTGTTAAATTTTAGCATAACGTACCCTTTAAGGTATTATACTTGGTCATATTTGATCGGTTATGGTCTACCTCTTCTGACATGCTGTTTAGCTACTTCTGAAGTAATAACTATTTTGAGTTTATTATTGATAAGATCTTCTACTTGAGATTTAGTAATAAAGTCAGCCTCTTGATATGTATTTAGTGTAGCATCTCCCAGAGCTTCTTGTCTTTGTGTTGAAATATTTTGCATACCCCCGATTTTAGCTATTGGATTGGTTATCTATTTTTAGATGTATTTGTTTGAAATTGCTACTATCGATTAAGTCGACCAAATAGCTCTTTCTATAGCCCACTCATTTCATTAAGGTGATTGTTGAGCTGGATAATTTCTTAGTCTCATTGTTGGAGCTTAGAACCCATTTATCATTATAATTTTATTACAATGTCAGCTAGTTCTTGTTGACCTCACTTTTGGAGTGAGGACTCATCCTTTGAATCTCTAGACTTAGGAATCTTCTAAGCACTAAGATTTTCTTAGTCATAATACACTTTTAGTGATTAAGTGAACACTAAACCCAAGCCTAGAGGCATATGGATGCATACCTAAAGCTTAGGTTATACCTGGAGACAAATAGGTTTATACATACCTTATGGCTGAAACCAAAACCCATGCTTTTCCACTCATCCAAATTCAGCCTCAAGCCAACTTAATGAACCTCAATTGGATCTTGTGTCATGTCGAAGCTCCAAGCCAAACTAACTTAGCACCTAACCTAAGTCAATTCCACTATCATCCTATGGATCCAACCCAAGCCCATTCAAGTGAAACAAATTCAATTAATTTTCACAAAAGCACTCCAACCATTCAATACTCTATTTCAAACCCTTCTAATACTTACAATCAAACCAATCCAACCAAATGAGTCCAATTAACCCTAATTGACCCACCCAAAAGGTCTAAATGAGCCAAAATCCAATCGAACCCAAATCAATTACAATTAAAGCCACCAATCAACTCTAAATCCATCATTGAACTATTCCCGACACTCAATTCAATCCAATTCAACCTAATCAACCCATTTGATCCACTTAACCCAAAGTGGACTAAATGACCATATTGATTCAAACTTCAATCCAACACAAATTGGATTGAATCAACCCATCCACTCTCCTCTATGATGATTGTCCAATTATAATTAATTGGGTCAAACCAAACCAATTTAATCACTTGATCAAGTTGACCCAATTTTCCCCTATGGACCAAAATGAACCTAAACCCATACAAACCTCAATTAATTAAAATCAATGACTCCCATCAACCAAAAATTGAATATTGAATAGGACTCAACCACCAATTGGTCCAAACCAAGCTAATTTGGTCTCTTGACCAAGTTGACCCAATTTGACCTAAAGGGCCAAATTGGGCCAAATCAAATCCTAAACACAATTGATTAAAACAAATGCCTCTAATCAATCATAAATTGATTATTGAACATGATCCAACATCCAATTGAACTCAATTTGATCAAGATGTTGGGGATGGTTCCTGTCTTCATCTTTGGTAAATGATTGTTATCTTTGGGTATCGATAGTGGGTTTGTACTTTGGTATGAATGCAAGACTATCCTTCTTTATATTGGCACTTAGCTCATTTCATTCTTAAGTTAAGTTTGCCAACATCTTTAGGTTTTAGGACTGCATTCCTTGTTGGTCTTAAAACCCTTGTTGGGTTCTCCAATGGGTAAAATGAAAAGATCTAAGTAAAAAGAGAAAATATCTTCAAGACTTCCTCCTTACCATTTTCATGATAAGGAAATGTTCATCTTAAAATAATAAATTTCTATAAAGAACTTTGCTTTTCCAGAAGCACCTTTTCAAATAAAATCCACTTAATTAAACATTTTCCACAAAATTTGTCACCCTCATTTAACAATTCACATAATTGTTACATGTAGGGATTTTTTAAAAAAAATAAAACTAAGAACATTTTTTTCAAAAGCACAAATGAACATCTTCTTTCAATTCACTTTGATGAAGATTTCATTTTCAAAATAAAATGAACAATCATGTTTTCCAAAAGTAGCAATCATAATCATAAAGTTTTCAAAAGCTCATATGAATCTTTCTATTTCAATACACTCATACTTATTGAATAGAAAGTTCATTTGTAAACAAAATTAAAATTTTTAAAAAAAGCACACATGAATCTTTCTATTTCAATACACTCACACTTATTGAATGAAAAGTTCATCTGTAAAAAAAAAATATAAATTTTCAAAAAGCACACATGAACACCTTCATTTAATATACTTAAATTTATTAAATGAAGATTTTATTCCCAAGTAAAAATAAAATATCATTTAGTAAATCCCACTTAAACATATCCCACATATGTTTTAACTTGGAATTCATCCCTTTCTAAAAAGCAACAATCACACACAAAAAATTCATACTTCAAAATTAAAAATTAATCCCCATTCTACATACTTAAATTTGTTGAATGGAGGTCCTCTTTTCAAAACTGTAAAATCAACAATCATATTTCAAAATTTTCTAAACACATTTGGAACCTCCCTTAACATACCCAAATTTGTTAAGTGAAGTTTCCAAATTCAAAATCCAAAAATTTTTCAAAACATTTGGAACCTCCCTTAACATACCCAAATTTGTTAAGTGAAGTATCCAAATCCCAAAATTCAAAATTTTTTCAAAACACATTTGGAATTTCATTTAGCATAATCAAATTTGCTAAGTGAAGTTTCCAAATCCAAAATCTTCAAAATTTTTAAATAATATTTGGAACTTTATTTAACATACCCAAATTTGTTAAGTGAAGTCTCCAAATCCCAAAATTCAAAAAATTTTCAAAACACATTTGGAATTTCATTTAGCATAATCAAATTTGCTAGGTGAAGTTTCCAAATACAAAATCAAAATCAATAATCATATCTCAAAATTTCCAAACAATATTTGGAACTTTAATTAACATACTCAAATTTGTTAAGTAAAGCTTCCACATCCAAAATCAAAATTTTCAAACACCTTTTGACTTCTTCCTTAGCATACCAAATTTTCTAAGGAGAAGTTTCCATTTTTCAAAACCTAAAATGAAATCAAAATTTTAAACACGCCATCTGGAATCTCATTTAGCATACTCAAATTTGCTAAGTGAAATTTCCATTTCATAAAACCAAGTGGGACTTCATCTTTAGCATACCAAATTTGCTAAAGTTGAATCTGCACTTTCAATCACCTCAAAAACAAAAAAACACTTAGGATCCCCTTAGCATACCAAATTCACTAAGGATCCTATCCTTTTCAAAAATCAAAATATTCCAAACAAAAATGAAACACTTAGGATTTTCTTAGCATACTTAAATTTGCTAAGAATCTTATTTTCAAAAATTAAACAAAACAAACTTAGATTCTTCACTAAGCATACTTAAATTTTCTAAGTAAGAATTCTTTGTTTTTTAAAATGAAAACAAAACTCACAAAAAGAAACAATCACTTTTACTTCACTTAGCATACCTAAATCTGCTAAGTAAAATTTCAAAATAATCAAACAAAAACAAAATCAATTTGACCCTTACTTTAACATACCCAAATTTGTTAAAGGAAAGGGTCCTCAAATCAAAAATTAAAAATCCAAATTCAAAACAATAATGAACCTATGGAAGAATCCTATCAAAAAATTTGAATCCATATTTCAACATAGCTAAATTTGTTGAAGTTTGGATTCATATTCAAATTCCTCGTTTAATCAATCTTTCCAAATTCATTTGAACCCCACTTAACACTTCCAAGTTGTTGGATGTGGGTTCAAATTTTGAAAATTCAAAATTCAAAATCTATGGAGACAAAAAATTGATACAAGTTGATTTCTCATTGCAGATTCTTTTCAGTTAGTGCAGTGCAGTTTAGTGTCAATTTACTACAATTTTAGAAAAGGCTGGTTCTCAAAAATTTTTCTTTACTTTCCCCCACGATATGGATCTAGCTTTAGATCAGGATGACTTCCCTCACCTAGACCATCCCACTTGATCCACTTCAGCCAGGGATTTGAGTGGGCCAAAATCACTTGTGCGGGCATTCCCCTCACCACAGTCAGCAGGAAGAAAAAGAATGTGGGATTGGCCTCTTTTGATCCACTTCAGCTTTTGATGGTCAAACGTAGCTAGAAACTTTCTAAGGTAAGCTAGGACATTGTAATAAACTTTTGCTTACCCTTATCCTGAGGTGCTACCCTAGGAGATAGAACTTTGCCACTATGTAGGTTGACTTCATTGACTTCCTAGAATGATGAGCTTGTGGAAAGTTCTACGTTCTCATCGGGCATACCTACAACTTCACTTATGGGAACCTCAGAGTTAGTTGACTCCATGTCAATCTCAAGAGGGGAACCAAATTGATTTAGAGAAGGATAGACTAACTTTGAATTAGAAAGGAAATGATCAGAACTACTAGAGTTATTATTTTTATTTAGACTTAGAGAGCTTTCAATAGGAATAAAATCAAGAGCATAAGAAGTAGACAATATATAAGTAGAATCAGCTTTCTTCATTAATTTTTTTTGGGTGGAGGTACATGATAGAAATCAAGTAAAGTAAGAAGAGTATGAGATTTAATGCCTTTATCTGCATATACAATGCTCCTGCCTGTAGAAGAGGAGCTAGCAGAAGAGGTGGTCACTGGAATGATGGAGGGAGTGCTGGACTCGGATGATGGCTACGCTACTAGACTATCCCCGGCAAGTATGGTGAGCTACAACTACTACTAGTCTGTCACCCTCCCCATGTTATCTTTTCCAACTAGCAAACCTTCCTTGATGTTGGAGGTTTGAGCTATTGCAGGCACCTGCAAGGAAAGCTTCTTGATCTTAGAAATGATCTTCTTAGAGGTTTGGGATAGGGAAATATCCTAACCATCTTCGGTCTTAAGAGTATCGCAAGTACCCCCAAGGATTAGTCTACTAAAACTGGATGGTTGTTCTAATAAGTATTCCTTAGAGATAACTACGGCTCTCAACTTGTAGCAATGCTCAAGCTAGTCCTTTAAAATGATACAATCCTCTAAGACATGGCCTAACATGCAGCAGTAGGGGCAACAATAAGGATCATCATTCTTATCCACTTTCTCCGGCCTCTTAGGCTCTAATAACTGAAAGTCAGGTTTCTTTACAAGATTCTAAAAGATTTTCCTAACTAACTCCCCCTTGAATGAACATGGATTATTCAATCTATCAGTAAGAGTAGGTGGAAAGTAGCTACCTGGTGATGGATAAGAATATTGCTTAGGGTAGGCTGGTGTTGGAAATGGTCGTGTGTGTGGGTGGCATTGATGGTCGAGGTGATGGAAGGAGGTGGCAAGGAGGGCTTGAGCTCGTAGTCTCTCATACTGAACTCTGGCTGGCTGCTTCCCTCTACCCACTGACACAACTATCCCTAGCTTCTTCTCAAAAAGCATAAACCCTAAACCCTAAACTAAAACTTAAAACCTAAACCCAAAACCTAAATCCTAAACCCTAAATGCACCTAACCCCTAACAAACCTAAACTAAACCCTAAACCCTAAACCCACAAACCCTAAAAACCCTAAACCTAACCCTAAAGCCCTAAACCCTAAACCTAAACCCTAAACCCTAAACCTAAACCTAAACCTCTAACCCTACCCAAACCTAAACAATAAACCCTCCCAAACCACCTTAAATCCTAAACCCTAAACCCTAAACCCTAAACTAAACTCTAACCTAAATCTTAACCCCCAAACCCTAAACCTAATAAATAGATGTCTTTAGAGAAGATATAAAGAATGACCTAATCCTAACATATTTATGGTAGTTAAAGAAAATGTTTTCAAGAGACTTTCCTTGACTATTAGAGATTTGAATACCCTAAATCATATTATAGTACCATATATTATAATATAATGTAGCATCATATATTTGAGCATGTAGTGATGTGTTTTTGGATGTTATAAGATGTTTTGAAATGTTTTAGTATATTATGGTATTATGCCTTATAGTCTATATTAATATAAATCATAAAAATATTGATTTAATAAATCAAATGATGAAATTTGTTAAATTTGAAGTGGAAATTAGGTTGTAGAACCAAAGGTGTGCTATGCCACTTGTAGTCTTTTATGTTCAAAATAAATATTATATGTTGTAGCATAGTATAGCATCATATTTCATAACATATTTTTCTATGAATTTTAAATTCTTTTAGTATTTTATAATCATGCAGTCGAGCCTACACTAGCATTATTTATAAAAATGTTGATTTATACTTTAAAAATGGTAGAATTTGGCCAAATTCATAATAGGTAGAACATGGTATCATAATATATTATTTCAATTTAAAATATGTATGTAATGACTAAAATATATAGTTTTTATTTTAGACTAATTTTATTTTATCTTAAGCAATCCCTTGTGATGTGATATGCAATATAATATAATGTAATATTTTATAGTTTATTATAATATAGGATGCCATAACATAGTGTAGCATCATGCATTATAGCATACTATTGTGTATTACTCCTTATTGTTTAGCCTATTTTAGTTTGTTATAGTATGATGTAGTAGAGTTTGTTCTGGTATAATTCATAAAAATATAAATTTATAGGCTGAGATGATGGGATTTGGCCAAATTTAAGGTAAGTTTTAGGGAACATCATTGGGGGCGTGATATGGTGTGTCATTTAATAAAAAGAATGAAATTTTTCATTCAAAATAAATGTTCATTTTTCAACCAAATTTTATAAAATTTTTTCTTAAAGTGATTCATTTTAAGGTGTAATGTACCATAATATATTATATGAATGCATATTAAAATATAATTTACATAACAATATAACTTCACATATATATAAATGTGGTGGTGTGTTACTAAATGTTATTGTACATTTTAGTATGTTTTACTTTTGTTATAATACATTGGGTCAAAACTCACAAAAATGTTAATTTGAAGTTTTAGATGGAGGAATTTGGCCAAAATCGTCACACACCAAGAAGCAACACCAAAATTATGCTATTTTATATAATTTCTAATAGAAAACTAACAATTTTATATTCAAAATGAACATTATTCATATTTTTAGAAAATTTTGTTATTTGTTCTTTTTAAGTGATTCTAATGAGGTGTAATGTTAGATAATATATTATATTATAGCAAATTAAAATTTAACATCATATATTATAATGTAATATAGCATGTTAAATCACATTATAATATGTTTAGCATGATATTGTATAGTTAGTTTGAGGTTGAAAATAAATCATAAAATGTTGATTACAATGTTAAGATGATGTAATTTGAATGAATAAATTGTTAGGCTTTTGGTTGAAGTATTAAAGGTATGCATAAGAGAAGAATTAAGATTTGATAAGAATTCCATGTCAAGGATAGGGAGGGAGAGCCGCTAGGGATCACACATTCATTAGACATGACATATGAGGGGTCCATATCAAGGGCATAGAAGAAGAAAAATTTGTTGGGGATAAGCTTTTAATTTGATTTGATTATATGATTTATGGAAAGAAGATCCACTACGGATAAGAATCTATAATCCACTAGGGATTAAGATCGAATTGACTTTAATTTGTTTTGTTTTAATTGATGTGGAGGCATATCTACTAGAGAAGTGGGCTCGAGTCTGCTGGGAATCAAGTATATGAACCTTCCACTAGGGAAGCAGGTTGAGGCTATCAATTGGGGATTAGGATTTGTTTGGTGATGTATCTACTGGGGATAAGTATTTGGTTGAATTTCTTAGATTTAAACTATACTAGGGGAGTTAATTTAATTTTGCTCCACTAGGGAGGTTGGTTTTGAATTTGATTTATTTGCTTGACTTATTTATATAGGATTTGGGGCTCCATTGGGGAGAAGGGTGAGATTTAACTCCATTAGGGAAAATAAGATTTAGTTTAATTTAATCTGAGTTAATGTATGGACCTTGTTAGTGTGCAATGGACCACCCAATGAGAAGGGGCTATTTCAGCCTTGACTTACCTCAGGTTTACAAATCAAGGTTCTACCCATTCTTGGGATTTAGGTTTAGGTTTAAGTTTATTTGGTTTTAGGGTTTAGGTTTATTTTTTATTTTATTTAGTTAGGTTTAGGTTTAGGATTTGGGGTTTAGGGTTAGGATAGGGGTTTAGGGTTTGGCAATTTATGGTCTTGGGTTTAGGGTTTAGAGTTTGTGTTTTTGGTTTAGGGTTTATGATTTATATAATGTTTTAAATAAACTAAACTGGTAGGTTTAGATTTATTTAGTTTATTTTTTATTTATTTTAGTTTATTTTATTTTTTTATTTTTATTTAGGTTTATTTTTATTATATATTTAGTTTAGTTTATTGATTTTATATTTATATTAGTTAAAGTTTTTATTTTAGTTTATTTTAGGTTTAGGTTTAGTTTATTTTAGTCAAAATTTATTTTATTTTTATTTAGGTTTATATATTATTATTACGCTTAGGTTTTTATTTAATTTTTTTAGGTTTAGGTTTAGGTTTTATTTTAGATTTATTTTAGGTTTTATTATTTAGTTTTTGTTTAGTTTACTTTTAGTTTATTTTATTTTATTTAGTTTATGTTTAAGTTCAGGTTTAATTTAATTTAAGTTTAGGATTAGGTTTTATTTATTTTAGTTTAGTTTATTTTAGTTTTGGTTTAGGTTTATTTTATATTGGTTATTTTACTTTTATTTTAGGTTTAGTTTTTTTTAGTTTAGGATTTAGGTTTTAATTTCTATTTAGTTTTAGGTTTTATTTTAAGGTTTATTTTTTCAGTTTAGATTTTTATTTAGTTTTTATTTTATTTTATTTTAGGTTTATTTTATTTTATTTAAGTTATTTATTCTTAAGTTTATTTTATTTTTTAATTTAGTTTAGGTTTTTTATTTTATTTATTTTATTATTTATTTAATTTTATTTAAGAGTTAGTTTAAATTTTATTTTATTTTATTTTATTTATTTTATTTATTTTATTTAGTTTAAATAATTTTATTTATTTTATTTTATATTTATTTAATTTAGGTTTAGGTTTGTGGTTAGGGGCTGGTTTGGGCTAGTAGTAGTGGTTTAGGTCAGGTGGTTTAGGTATTAGGGTGGGCCCAGTGGGTTAGAGTTTAGGGTTTTTTATTTAGTCTTTAGGTGGGTCTGGGTATAGTTTAGGTCAGTGGTAGCCAGGGGTTAGGTTGGGAGGGTGAGATTTAGGTCAGGTGGGTGGCTCAGTTTAGGGTTTAGGGTTTAGTGGTTTCATTTTATTTCATTTATTTAACCAAACAAATCAGGTTTATGTTTATTTAGTTTATTTATTTAGTTTATTTTATTTATTAATATTTAGGTTTTATTTTAGTTTAGTTTATTTTATGATTTATTTTATTTTAGGCTTTATCTGGTTTTTTTTTTTAGTTTAGTTTTAGAATTTAGGAGTTTAGTTTAAATTTAGATTATTTTATTTTATTTTTTAAGTTTTATTTATTTTATTTTAGGTATTATTTAGCCTAGGTTTACTCATTTTGGTTTAAGTTTGGTCTTGTGGAGTCTAGGCATGGTTTGGGGTTTTGATAGGGTCTGGGGTCATGGCTCAGGCTAGTTGTGGTAGGGTTGTGGCTCAGTGGTAGAGTGGGTGGTGGCCTAGGATTTAGTTTAGGGTAGTGGCTCAGGTTTGTGTTTAGGCTCAGGGTTTAGGGTTTGGGTAGTTTTAGGAGGTCAGTGTTTTTAGTTTTTTGGGTTTTAACGAGAACAAATTCATATTCATCATTTCTTCTTTGTTTATTTAGTTTTATTTATGTTTACTTTTATTTTTTTATTTTAATTTAGTTTAACTTTATTTATTTTAGTTTAAGTGTTTTTTTTGTTTATTTTTAGGTTTAGGTTAACATTTAGGTTAATTTTTTAGTTGAGTTTTATTTTATTTTATTTTTTAGGTTTTTAGGTTTTAAGGTTTAGGGTTAATTTGGGTTAATTTTAGGTTTGGTAGGATTTTTTTGAAAGAATTCAAAACCTAGTAGGTATTGGTTTATTTAATTTATTTTTATTTATTTTAGTTTATTTTATTTTTTATTTTTGTTTTGTTTATTTATTTTAGTAATAATTATTTTAGTTTAAGTTTTATTTTAATCTTAGTTTTTTTGTGCATAGGTTTATGTTTATTTTAGTTTAGTTTTATTTTTATTTTATTTTATTTATATTTTATTTTTTTATTTTATTTTATTTTAGTTTATTTTGTTAGTTTATTTTATTTTATTTTTTTTTAGGTTTAGGTTTTAGTTTAGGTTTTAATTTATTTTCATTTTATTTTATTTAGGTTTAAGTTTATTTATTTTTTTTAGTTTTATTTAGTTTAGGTTTTTAGGGTCTTAGTTTTAGGGTTTTAAGGTAATTAACATTTTAGGGTTTAGGGTTAGGGTTTAGTAGGTTAGTTTAGGTTTGTTTTTGTATTTTGGGTTTAGGTTTAGGGCTCAGTTTCGTTTGTTTTTTTTTTTTTAACAGAGAACAAATTCCATCATTTCTTGTTTTGTTTATTTAGTTTATTTGATTTATTTTTTATTTAACTTTATTTTATTTTTTATTTTTATTTAATTTAGCTCATTTAGTTTATCTTTATTTATTTTAGTTTAAGTGTTTCAATTTTGTTTATTTTTAGGTTAAGGTTTATTTTTTAGTTGAGTTTATTTTTATTTTATTTTAGGTTTAGGTTTAGGTTTTAGGATTGTAGTTTAGGGTTTAGGGTTAATTTGGGGTTAATTAGGGTTTAAGGTTTAGGATTTTGAAAATTAAGCAAACCAATAGGTTTGGTTTATTTAGTTTATTTTATTTATTTTAGTTTATTTTATTTTATTTTTATTTTTCATTTATTTATATTAAGTATTTTAGTTTAGGTTTTCTATTTTACTTTAGTTTTGGTGTAGGTTTATGTTTATTTTAGTTTAGTTTTATTTTATTTTATTTTTTTAGATTTTATTTTATTTTTAGGTTTATTTTATTTTATTTTAGTTTATTTTTTTATTTTATTTTAGGTTTAGACAGGTTTTAATTTAGGTTTTAATTTATTTTTGTTTTATTTTAGGTTTTTTTATTTATTTTATTTTAGGTTTATTTAGGGTTTGTGTTTTATGGTTTTAGGGTTTAGGATTGGGGTGGTGGCTAGTTTTAGGGTTTGGTTTAGGGTATTAGGGTTTAATGTAGGTTTAGTAGGGTTTAGGGTTTAGTTTAGGTTTAGGTTTTATGGTTTAGCTTTAGAGTTCAGGTTTTAGTTTAAGGTTTTTTTTTTAACAGAGAACAAATTCATATTCATCATTTCTTCTTTTGTTTATTTAGTTTATTTGATTTATTTTTTATTTCACTTTATTTTATTTTTTATTTTTATTTATGTTTATTTATTTTTATTTAGTTTGGCTCCTTTAGTTAATCTTTATTTATTTTAGTTTAGGTGTTTCATTTTTGTTTTTTTTTTATTTTATATTTTGGTTTAGGTTTAGGTTTTAGGATTGTAGGTTTAGGGTTAATTTGGGTTTTAGGTTTAGGGTTTTTTGAAAAAAATTAAGTAAACTGATAGGTTTTAGTTTATTTAGTTTATTTTTTATTTATTTTAGTTTATTTTATTTTTTATTTTATTTTTTTGTTTATTTATTTTAGGTTTATTTATTTTAGTTTAGGTTTTTTATTTTACTTTATTTTTTGGTGTAGGTTTAGGTTAATATTTATTTTTTAGTTTAGTTTTATTTTTAATTTTATTTTAATATTTAGGTTTAGAATTTATTTTTTATTTTTAAGTTTTATTTTATTTTATTTTAGTTTATTTTTATTAGTTTATTTTATTTTATTTTTAGGTTTAGGTTTAGGTTTTAGTTTAGGTTTTGAATTTATTTTCATTTTTATTTTATTGAGACTTAAGTTTTTTTATTTATTTTATTTTTAGGTTTTTAGGTTTTTAGCATTTATAGTTTAGCGTTTAGGGTTTAGGGCTTTAGGGTTTAGGAATTTAATGTTTAGGGTTTAAGGTTAGGCTTTAGGTTTAAGGTTTAGTGTTTGGCTTTAGGGTCTATAGTTTTAGGGTTTAAGGGTTAAGCAGTGTTTAGGGTTAGTTTATGGTTTAACATTTAAGGTTTAGTTTAGGCTTTAGGGTTTAGGGTTTAGGTTTAGGGGTTTATGGTTTATAGTTGGTTAAGGTTTAGGGTTTAGTGTTTAAGGTTCTGATTAGGGTTAGAGTTTAGGGATTAGATTATAGTTTAGGTTAGTTTGGTTTAGGGTTTGGGTTTTAGGTTAGTTTAGGGTTTAAGGTTTAAGGTTTAGGGTAGAGGTTTAAGTTTTTTAGGTTTATAGTTTAGGGTTTAGGGTTAGTTTATGGTTTAAGGATTAGGGTTTTAAGGTTTAGGGTTTAGGGTTTAAGGTTTAGGGTTAGGGTTAGGGCTTAGGGTTTAGGGTTTTTATTTTTTGTTAGGAAAATCAGGGAAATTTTATTGCAACAAAGAAAAGGTACAAAGTCCTTTAAGGGATTAAATCTTTAAGTTAATGCTCAAAGAGATACAATAAGTCCTAAAGAGATAAACTCCCTTACTATTACGCTAAGCAAAAGAAAAGCAGTCAAATAAACAATAAAAGAAGATCCATGTAAGCAACAACCAACTTCATCTTTTTTAATGTAAAGATCCACATAAAGAGTCTTCCACTTGTAAAAGAAATCTACAACATACTTTTGAAAGGATGAGTACAATTAATCAAGCATAAAGAGTAAGAGAAGATAAAAGGAGTAAAGTAAAGAAAAGGCTCAGGCTCAGTTACAATCATCTCAAGGAGCAAGATGGTCACACTTATATATAGCGCTACCACCCAAAAGAAGAAAGAGTGGAAAACATCAAGGCCATCATTGCCAGCATACCTCGTGTCACACATAATCCAAAGAGTCCTCCAAGAAGGCAAAATCATCAAAATAGAAAATATAGTCAACCACCAATCCACCGAACATTCAAGTTTAAAAAGATAGGTGGTTAAGCAACCCGCAAGGATAGTAGCAAAACAGAAGGAGCACCACCAAAGGCACCACCAAATGAGAATAACCAATTCAAGATGAGCAAACATCATGATATGGCTAACAACACTAAAAAGAAGAGAGCAAAATGAAGACCATAAGTGCTCAAATCCTCTAGCCACCAAATAGAAAAATCTATCCTAATAGCAAGAGGGGTGGTGAGCAAAGATGCCATCCTAGCAAGAAGAGGGTGTTCTTCTACAGTCAAGAGAGATGAGAATAAGCAAGAGGAAACCAGAAGAAAATAATCATAGAAAGATAACCAATAATTTCCTAAAGCAGTCACCAAAGGAGCAAAAAAAAAATAGCCAAGATAGCCACTCCTCCAACCAGTCCAGCTAGCCAAAACAAACAATCCAAACAGCTATCCAACTAATCCTCCTAGCGAACCACCTCAACAGAAGAAGATCCAAGTCATCAAACCCAAAAACATCAATATCAAGACCAACAATAGTCATCAATCCAGAAGCATCCAAAATAGCTCAGGAAGGCGAAGAGAAAAAACAATAGCCTTCAAACCTAATCAAGGCAAAAGAAAAACAAATACAAAAGGGTAGAAAACTAGACAAAGACAGAAAGATACATAGTCTGGTAAAACATATAACAAGCCAAATAACAAAAATAGCTCAAGAAAGGCACCCAAAATAAACTAGTAACCAAGGCCCAACAACCATATAGCATCCGTCAATCGCCATTTCAAATAATACCAAACCAAAGCCTCGTATTACAGAGGTCCAACCCATAACCAAAAAAAATCCAACTAGAAACAATCCCAACAACCACCAAACCCCAATCAATAAACAATGGCCAACCACCTCCACCATGCCAAATAATAAGAGATAAACCACCCAAAATAACCATCCAACCAACCCAAATAGCAAAATTGTCAACCAGTGTAGCCAAGCCACATAGTCCACCACCAGGTATAATAGATTTGTTGGGAGGCTAGAAAAGGCAAAACTCATGAAGAAAATTCACACTGACCAAAAGTAACCAGAAGAAGGAAATAAGAAATAGTCAAGGGAAAATTTTGATAAAAGCTCAGCCAGATAGTTGCCAACCACCAAGCTGAAAAACCAAAACACCCAGTACCGACAAAACCATATCGAGCAAAACCAGGCCAAAAAAAATAAAATTGAAGAGGGAAAATTAGAAGTTGACCACAACCCAAAGATGGTTTAACAATGCCAAAAAAAAAAAAAGATCATCAAAAAAGGATAAAACCAATCAAAGAAATTATAATCTAAGATAAGGCAATCTAGTATTATCCATATTAACCTAACCTCTTAATAATTTAGGCAATGTTTGGTTGTCAAATAAAGTGAACTCAGTCAAGTTGACACCCAAATTAGCTAAATAATCAGCACAAGCATTACCTTCACAAAGGATGTGAAAAATTTTAAAGAAACTTGAGAAAGCATAACTTTAGTATGATTAAGAAGATAAAATAATTCATCATTCCCATTTTTATTTGAATTAAGGAAATCAAAAAGCAAGAGAGCATCAACTTCAATCCATATGTTGAGGAAACCTCTATTCAAACAAATATCAATTGCTTTATTAACAATCAGACGCTCAGTAAAGAGAACATAATAGGCTTTGAGATGGTGGGCAAAAGCACAAATGATAGTACCTTTAGAATCTCTAAGGATTCCACCACAATCCATATTTATTGGAAGTAGAACCATCGATTATTAACTTTAATCACATTGTCTTTATGTTTGATCCAATTGATAATTCTAGCACCTTTATGAGGGTCAAGATCATGCACAATGATACCCAATTTTTCAAATAACCTCTAAAATGAATGTTACTAATAAGATCATTAAAATGACCATGAATTTTTTCTTTAGTTCTAGCAGATCCTTTTATGGTTCATAAAAATAATATTTAGCATCATACACAACCATCCAGATGAACTAGATAAGGGTAATAGCAATTAAAACTTTTATATGACCTTTCAGAGTGTTTTTGAAATAGGCTTCAAAAAGTTTCTATAAAGAAAGAGAGCCATGAAAATAGTTGGTATTAAATAAATCATCAGAACAAAACCATAATTTATAAGCATTAGCACCATTGGTAAAGACATGATTTACATTTTCAACATGAAAGCAACAATAGCACTTTGAAGGTAAACAAAGCCCTTTAGTCTAGAGTAAAGAGTCCACAGGAATATAGTTATTCAAAATCATCCAAGCCAAAATTGAATAAGAAATGGGAATGATATTGTTCCAATGTTTAATGAAAACATTATAAGGTTGAAGTTTATCTGTAATAAAGTTCCAAACCTCTTTAAGAACAAATCACCCTTATGAGAAAGTTTAAAAAGAATTTGATCAGGTTATCTAGAAGTAATAGGAATATTTTTAAAGTTGTCAAAAAGATAAGTAGGGATATAGTTATCAAGTTTATTTTCATTCCAATTATTATGAAGCCAAAAGAATTAACTTTGATAGTAGTAGAGTCATATAATTGAGTGTCAATCGAACCATTGCCAATCTAATTTTCTTGCCAAAAGAAAGAAGATCGGATACCCCAAGAAATTAATGATTTAGCAACCCATTTAATGGAATAAAGCCTTTTCCAAACCGGAGTCACCAACTTTATAAGCACGTTAAGAGGGTGTTTACCTTGACAAAATTTTTCATCATAAAATTAGCCTGAAGGCTATCATTCTTTCTAAAATTTCACCAAAGTTTATGAGATAAAGTAGTGATAGCTTCACATATTGGTAAAATTTATCCTAAAGCATGGAAATAGCTGAATTAATAGCCGAATCATTAATCTCATTATTCTCCAAAATCCAATCTTCATTATCATCTATTATTTTTAGAATATTATTGAAAGCTCTTATTTTGTTAACCAAAGCATGGAAATATCTAGTATTCCTGTCACCATCCGTAAAATGTTTACTAGCCACTTTTTGGCACTAGTAAGTCTCTTCCATGTTTTAGAAATTAGCAAGCTTATCATTCGCTTCAGTCAAATCAGTAAGCTTTGAAGGGTCAGACATAATAGACTCTTAAAGGTAATAAACCAAAATTTCCATGTCTTTAATATTATCAAAAAGGCTTTTAAAAAAATGCTTCTTCCACTAACCCAAATTTTTTTTAAGTCTTTTATGTCTAAACCATAGTCTAATCATCCCTGTAATTGAATTATTAGGATGCAAAGGGGCTTTCCAATTCTTAGCTACAAAATAAAGAAATCAATATGCTGAATCCACATGTTCTGAAATCTAAAAGGAGAGGAGTTTTTTAATCTATTATAATTATTTTTAATAGAAACCAGAAGAGGAGCATGATCAGACAAGGTTATGCTTATGTGATCAACAAAAGTAGTAGGCCATTGGGTTATCTAATGAGCATTAAAAAAAAATCTTGTCCAACCTTTGCCAAAATCTAGAGTTTTGTGAAGTGTAGTTGGAGTCCTTAATACCAATATAATTCAAACTACAATCAAAGATCATATTGGAAAATTCTTCCATGGAATGAATATTGGGAGTGCAACCACCACTCCATTTAGATGAAAATAAAATAGTGTTCAAATCACCCCCCATAAACCAAGGTTTGTTGATGGAGGTATCAAAGTTCCTCAAATTATCCCAAAGGAGATTACGACTAGATCTATAGCAAGAAGCATAAACAAAGGAGTACAATAGTCACCATAGGAGATTAGAGCATTAACAACTTGTTGAAAATCATCAATAATAAAACCTCGATTATTCTAAAACACCGGATCTTATTACTAACATTAGAGTAAAATTTATTAAAGACGATCATTCTAGCAACATGACTAATTTTATTAGAATGAATGAGAGGTTCCAAAATAATGAGTAAAGAAATTTATTAATGCGAAAGATTTCTAATATGATTACAAATAGAGGGTACCAATCCCTCTAACATTCCAAACAAAAAAATTAAACATAATGGAAAAAAGGGTAAGCAAAGGTTTATTGATAGATGAGTGAGAGACAGTAGTAGATCTAGTGTTTTTGGATAGTTTGGGAGTGTAATTTTTAACACTTTTTTTCTTTTTAGCATGATAAGTTTGAAAATGATTTCCTTTTTCCTAGAATCATGTTTAGAGAGAAGTTCACCCTCTACCAAATCCAAATTAAGTTGAAAAGTAGGATTAACATGAATATCAAGAATAGAAATGAGAGATGGTGACTTAGAACCATTTAAAGCACAAGCTAAATTTAGATCGAAACATTTTTAGCTTGATCAACATAAATCCTGATTGGAATTATCATTTTGTTGATCAAAGGAAGCATAAAGTAGGATAGAATAGGAAATAGATTCATCATCCAATAACTTAGAAAAAATTGTTATTCTCTATATTAGAAATATTCAATTTTAAAGAAGAGGTAAGAGGTAGTTCATCCTTCCCATTCTAAAAATCAGTCAAAGCCCTAGCAACCGTAGGATCCAAAATAGGTTCGATAATCCCAATATTCAAGGAATCAACCTCAATAACAGCTTTCATACCATTCTTAAGATCTGAGGCTAATTTTTGAACATATGTGGGGATCAGCTTATTACTAGGAACTAGATTTTCCTTGGTAGGATTTCAATTTTTTAAATGAGGATGGAGAATAAAGCAATCTAAGTTATTATGACCATGAATTTTATAATGATAACAAAAAACTTAAAGATTCTCCAATTCAACCTTTTGCGAATACTCATATTTTTCAGAGCCAATCCAAACTTCCTTAGGGTATCTTTTAAATATGTCTAATTTGACTAGGATTTAAGCCATGAAAGGTAGAACAGCAGTTGCTTGGTGAGTTGTAAAGGCCACCAAAAAGAGCCCCATGAGAAAAAAACAAATGATGTGTAATAAAATGAATGTGCATATTAGGAAGAGATAACCACCAGGATAATAGAGATTCCTCCTTAATATCAAAAGGGTGACCACTTGGAAGCACATTTGATTAAAAATGAAGTAAGAATTATTTAGAATCTCCAATTCCCATCAGAACTACCCCCGCCTCTCAAGTAACGGGATCCACCATCATATACCCTCTGCCACCACCATGACTATAACCTCCATTGTTCATCCTGCCTCCGTAACTGCCACCTCTATATCCACACAAAACCTTGGATCCACCACCACCTTGTGATAACCCTCCATCTTAGCCTCCACGCGATCTAGGCAGCCTGGTTGGCGGTGATGTTCCTACCATCAAGGTTCTGTCCATTCTTAGGGTTTAAGTTTAGGTTTAGGTTTATTTTCTTTTAGGATTTAGCTTTTTTTTGTTAATTTAGGTTAAAGTTTAAGGTTTATGGTTTAGGGTGTAGGGATTAGGGTTTAAGGCTTTAGTTTAGAGTTTAGGGTTTATGGTTTAAGGTTTTAATGTTTAGGTTTTTAAGTTTATGGTTTATGATTTAGGGTTTAATGTTTAGGTTAGTTTAGGATTTATGGTTTAAGGTTTAGGTTAGTTTAGGGTTTAGGGTTTAGGGTTTAGGGATTAGGGTTTTGGGTTTAGGGTTTTTAAGGTTTTTAGGGTTTAAGGTTTAGGGTTTAGGTT
Source organism: Cymbidium sinense (assembly GCA_021442155.1). Classification (NCBI taxonomy): domain Eukaryota; kingdom Viridiplantae; phylum Streptophyta; class Magnoliopsida; order Asparagales; family Orchidaceae; genus Cymbidium; species Cymbidium sinense. Next base: position 56,957 of record JAKCPB010000573.1, read on the forward strand.
TTAGTTTGGGATTTAGGGTTTAAGGCTTAAGGTTTTTTTTAATAGTGAACAAATTCAGATTCAACATTTCTTCTTTTTTTAATTCATCAACCAAGTATTAGACCAAGCTTTCTAAGATAAAAGTGATGACATAGATAATGATGATCACACATAGAAAATCAAAATCAGATAACTAGAACCGTCTCTACTATAAAGACATAGTTCCTTGGCATTAGATCAACCATTCTTTAGTTTCTCTAGTTCCCATGAACCATCCTTGCCTTTTGAGTAGTAGGATTTTCCATGATATCCCGATCTATCCCTCCACCACCACCATGGATGTTACCTCACTTCTCACTCCATAACCACCACCTCCATATCCACCACACCTCCAGATCCAGACCTCCAGTAAGGTTAGGGTTTAAGGTTTTAGGATAGGGTTTCAGGTTTAAGCTTTAGGGTTTAGTGTTTGGGCTTTAGGGTTTAGGCTTTTTAGGGTTTAGGGTTTGCAGTTTAGGGATAGCTTACAATTTAGGGTTAATTTAGGTTTTAGGGTTTAGGGTTTAGGGTTTTATGGTTTAAGGTTTTAAGGTTTAGTGTTTAGTGTTTAATGTTTAGAGTTTAGGATTTAGAGTTTAGGGTTTTAGGGCTTGGGTATTTTTAGGGTTTAGGGTTTATGGTTTAAGGTTTAGGGTTTAGGGTTTAGGATTTAGGATTTAGGATTTTTAGGGTTTAGGGTTTAGGATTTAGGGTTCAGGGTTTTTTTATTATTTTTTTTAAATTAAGTAAATGAGTAGGTTTAGATTTATTTTGTTTATATAGTTTATTTTTTAATAATTTTAGTTTATTTTATTATTTTATTTTTATTTAGGTTCATTTTTATTTTTATCAAGTTTAGTTTATTTATTTTAGGTTTATTTATTTTAGTTTATTTTTAAGGTTTAGGTTTAGGTTTAGGTTTAGGTTTATTTTTTAGTTTAGTTTTAATTTTATTTTATTTTTTAGGTTTAGGCTTTATTTTTATTTTTAGGTTTAGGTTTAGGTTTTATTTTATTTTTTTAGGTCTTGGTTTTAGGTTTGTATTTTAGGTTTAGGATTTAGTTTAGGCTTAGGTTTAGGTTTAGGGTTTAGGTTTAGGTTTAACTTTAGGTTTAGGTTTAGGTTTAGGTTTAGGGTTTGTGTTTAGGGTTTAGATTTAGGTTTAGGGTTTAGGTTTAGGTTTAGGTTTAGGGTTTAGGGTTTAAGGTGTAGTCTTTAGGGTTGTAGGTTTAGGGTTTAGATTTAGGGTTTATAGTTTAGGAATTATAGTTTAAGGTTTATAGTTTAGGTTTACAATTTAGAATTTAGAGTTTAGGATTTTAGTTTAGAGGTTTAAAGTTTAGGGTTTAGGATTTTGTAGTTTTAGGTTTAAGGTTTAGGTTATAGTTTAAGTTTGGTTTATGGTTTAGGTTGTTTAGGGTTTAGTTTAAGTGTAGTCTTTAGGGTTGTAGTTTAGTTTAGGTTTTATTTATGTTTTAGTATTATTTAAGTTTATAGTTTAGGGTTTATGATTTAGAATTTTGAGTTTAGGGATTTTAGGGTTTAGGTTTAGGTTTTAGTTGTAGGTTTTAGGTTTTAGGGTTTAGGTTTTAGGTTTATAGTTTAGGGTTTTAGGGTTTAGTTTAGGATTAGGGTTTAGTGTTTAGGGTTTATGGTTTTTTAGTTTAGAGTTTAGGGTTTAGGTTTAGGTTAGGTTTAGGTTTTTTTAGGGTTTAGGGTTTAAGGTTATTTTTTTAATAGAGAACAAATTCATATTTAATATTTCTTCTTTTCGATTTAACCAACCAAATAGCACATCAAGATTTCTTAGACAAAAGTGACGATATAGAAAAAAAAAAGAGCATGCATAGAGCAAACTAAAAACCCGTAGATAACTAGAACTATCTTTATTGTAAAGACACAGTTCCATAAGCAATAGATCAGATTGGTCGATCGTCAGTTTCTCCAGTTCCCATCAAAACCACCATAACCTCTCGGCGGTGAGACATCATATCACATCCCTCCCTCATGCGGCCTTTTAACCTTCACCTCGTGCCTCCATAGCATTGCACCTACCACCACCTCCATATCCACCACTTGAAAATCAGCCTCTTCCTTCGCCTCCATCCGATCTAGATTGAGTGTAGGCGTCTGATGTTCTTCGAGGTTCTTCCCATTATTAGGGTTTAAGTTTAGGTTTATTAGGATTTAGGGTTTAGGTTTATTTTTGTATTTTTTTTAGTTTCTTTAGGTTTAGGTTTAGGGTTTAGGATTTAAGGTTTAGTGTTAGGGTTTAGGGCTTAGGGTTTAGGGTTTAGGGTTTATTGTTAGGGTTTAAGGCTTAGGGTTTAGGGTTTAGTATTTAGGCTTTATTGTTTAGGGTTTTTAGGGTTTAGGGTTTAGGGTTCAGGGTTTGCTTAGGGTTTAGAGTTAGTTTAGGGTTTAGGATTTAGGATTGGGTTTTTGGGGTTTAGGGTTTAGGGTTTAGGGTTTAGGTTTGGGTTTTAGGTTTTAGGGTTTAGAATTTTGGGTTTTGGGTTTAGGGTTTTTATTTATTTATTTATTATTTTTTAAAATTAAGTAAACTAGTAGGTATAGGTTTATTTAGTTTATTAAGTTTATTTTTTATTTATTTTAGTTTATTTTAATTTTTATTTATATTTAAGTTAAATTTTATTTTTGTTTAATTTAGTTATTTATTTTAGTTATTTTTATTTTAGTTCAGATTTTTTATTTAGTTTATTTTAGGTTGAGGTTTAGGTTTATTTCATAGTTTAGTTATACTTTTATTTGTTTTTTAAGTTTAAGATTTATTTTTTTATTTTTTAGGCTTAGGTTTAGGTTTTTATTTTATTTTTTTAAGTTCAGGTTTTTGGTTTTTATTTTAGGTTTATTTCTAGTTTTTATTTTTTTACTTTAGGTTTAGGTTTATTTTTAGTTTATTTTATTTTATTTAGTTTAAGTTTAAGTTTAGGTTTATGTTTAGTTTCTTTTAGATTCAGGTTTTATTTATTTCAGTTTAGGTTTAGGTTTATTTTATTTTTATTTTAGGTTTCTGTTATTTTTATTATACATTTAGTTTTATTTTATTTTAGTTTTTTTTATTCTTAGGTTTATTTTAGTTTTCAGTATAGTTTATATTTTTATTTATTTTATTTTAGTTTATTTTTATTAGTTTAACTTATTTTATTTTTAGGTTTAGGTTTAAGTTTTAGTTTAGGTTTTTATTTGATTTGATTTTTATATTTTATTTAGGTTTAGGGTTTAAGGTTTATTTTATTTTTAGATTTTATTTAGTTTAGGTTTAGGTTTTTAAGCTTTTAGGGTTTAGGGTTAGTTGAGGGTTTATGGTTTATGGTTTATTTGGGGTTTAGGGTTTAGGGTTTAGGGTTTTGGGTTATAAGTTTTAGGATTTAGGGTTTAGGGTTTAGGGTTTAGGGTTAAGGGTTTGAGTTTTTACTTTATTTTTTTGGTTTAGGTTTATTTTTATGTTTTATTTTTTAGTTTAGGATTAAATTTAAGTTTAGTTTATTTTTAGTTTAATTTATTTTAGGTTTAGGTTTAGGTTTAGTTTATTTTAAGTTTAGGTTTACATTTTATTTATTTTAGTTACTGTTTAGGTTTATTTTATTTTTATTTTATGTTTAAGTCTTTTTTTAATTTAGGGTTTAGGTTTTATTTTTTATTTATTTATAGGTTATATTAACATTTATTTTTTAACTTTAGGTTTTTATTTAGTTTTTATTTTATTTTATGTTTATTTTATTTTCATTATTTATTTGGTTTTATTTTATTTATGTTTTTTATTTTTAGGTTTATTATATTTTTTAGTTTAGTTTAGTTTTTATTTATTTTATTTTAGTTTATTTTTATTAGTTTGTGTTATTTTATTTTTAGGTTTAGGTTTAGGTTTTAGTTAAGGTTATCATTTTATTTTCCTTTATTATATTTTATTTATGTTTAGTGTTTAGGGTTTATTTTATTTTTTGGTTTTAGTTTGTTTAGGTTTTGGTTTTTAGGTTTTTAGGGTTTAGGGTTTAGAGTTTAGGGTTTGGGGTTAATGGTTTAGGGTTTAGGGTTATAAGTTTTAGGATTTAGGGTTTATGGTTTAGGGTTTAGGGTTTAGGGTTTCGAGTTTAAGGTTTAGGGTTTTTTTAAGTATAGGGTTTAGGGTTTAGGGTTTTAGAGTTTAGGGTTTAGGGTTTAGGGTTTAGGGTTGTAGGTTTAGGGTTTAGGGTTTATCATTTAGTTTTGGGTTTAGGGTTCAAGTTTTAGTTTATGGTTTAGGGTTTATGGTTTTTTTAACGAACAAATTCAATTCAACATTTCTTCTTTTGATTTCATCAAGCAAGTAGCACACTAAGTTTTGTAAATGGCAAGCGATAATATAGATAAAAAATGAGCAAGCATAGAGCAAATGAAAAACCCTAGATAACCAGAATCGTCCCCACTATAAAGACACTGTTTCATAAGTATTGGATCAGATCGTCCGTTCTTCAGATTCTCTAGTTCCCATCGAACTACCCTATCCGATGCGGGATCCACCATCATATCTTTGATCTCTCATAGCCACCACCAAGACTATAACCTCCATTGCTTGTCCTACCTCCATAACTGCCACCTCCATATCCACCAGAACCTCCAAATTCCACCTCCACTATGATAACCGTTGCCTCTGCCTTAGCCTCCACGGCCAGATCTAGATTGACCTGGTTGATGGTGATGTTCATGCCATCAAGGTTCTGCCCATTCTTAGGGTTTAGGTTTAGGTTTAGGTTTATTAGCTTTTAGGGTTTAGCTTTATTTTTTTGTTACTTTAAGTTTAAGTTTAACGTTTAAGGTTTAGGGTTTAGGGATTAGGGTTTACGGTTTAGAGTTTAAGGTTTTGGGTTTACTATTTTAGGGTTTAAGGTTTTAGGGTTTAAGGTTTTAGTGTTTAGGGTTTAGGGTTAAGGTTTAAGGTTTAGGGTTTAGGGTTACAGGTTTAGTGTCTAGGATTTAGGGTTAGCTTAGGATTTACGGTTAGTTTAAGGTTTACGGGTATAGGATTTAGGGTTTTAAAATTTAGGATTTAGGGCTTAAGGTTTACAGTTTGGGTTTAGGGTTTAGGCTATAGAGTTTTAGGGTTTTAGGGTTTAAGGTTATTTAGGGTTTAGGGTTTAAGGTTTAAGTTTTAGGGTTTAGGGTTTAAAGTTTTGGTTTTATGGTTACAATTAGTGTTTAGGGTTTAGGGTTTATGGTTGTATGGTTTAGGGTTTAGGGTTATAGGGTTTCAGTTTAAGGTTTAATTTTAAGTTTTAAACTTTAGGTTTTATTATATTATAGAGCTAGTTTATAGTTTAGGAGTTTAGAGTTTAAAGTTTAAGTTAGATTTAGGAGTTTAGTTTAGGGTTTAATATTTAGGGTTTAGGATTAGTGTTTAGTGTTGAGGTTAGTTTAAGGTTTAGATTTAGGGTTTATAGTTTAAACTTTAGGGTTAGGTATAGGTTTAAGGTTTAGTATTTACAATTTAAGGTTTATAGTTTTAGGGTTAGAGTTTAGGTTTTAGGGTTCAAGTTTAGTGTTGAGGTTTAGGGTTATACGTTTAAGTTTAGAGTTTAGGTTTAGGTTTTAAGTTTAGATTTAGAGTTATAAGTTTAGGGTTTAAGTTTAGGTTTAATTTAAGTTTTAAGTTTAGGGTTTAGGGTTTAGGGTTTAGGGTTTAGGGTTTAGGGTTGTAGAGTTTAGGGTATAGGGTTTAGGGTTTAGGGTTTAGTTTAGTGTTTTCGATTTACGGTTTAAGGTTTTAGGGTCTAGGGTTTTAAGTTTTGGGTTTCAATTTAGGTTTAAGATTTAGGGTTTAGAATTTAGGTTAGTTTAAGGTTTAGGGTTTAGGGTTTAGGTTAGTTTAGGGTTCAGTGTTTAGGTTAGTTTAGGGTTTAGGGTTTAGGGATTAGGTTTTGGGTTTATGGTTTTAGGGTTTTAGGATTTTTAGGGTTTAAGTTTTAGGGTTTTAGTTTTAGTTTGGGGTTTAGGGTTTAATATTTAAGGTTTTTTTAAAAGAAATGCAACATTTCTTATTTTGTATTTCATCAATCTAGTAGCAAACCAAGTTTTCTAAGATACAAGCAATGAAATAGATAAAAAATGAGCATAGAGAAATTAAAACCATACATAACTAGAACCATATCTTAGAAAGACATAGTTCCTTAAGAAATATTAGATCGACCATTCTTGATTACTCTAGTTTCAAAACCATGCCTCTTAGCAGTAGGACCTACCATCATGTCCTCGATCTATCCCTCCACCACTACCATGGCTGTAACCTCCATCGCTCCTCCCACCTCTGTAACCACCACCTCCATATCCACCAGCACCTCTAAATCCACCAGCACCTCCAATAGGGATAGGGTTTATGGTTACGATTTTTGGCTTAGGCTTTAGGGTTTAGAGTTTAGTGTTTCCATTTTAGGGTATAGGGTTTAAGGTTTAGGAATAATTTATGATTTATGGTTAGTTTAGGTTTTAGGGTTTAGGCTTTAGGGTTTTAGGGTTTATGGTTTTAGGGTTTAAGATTTAGGGTTTAGGGTTTAATGTTTAGTGTTTAGGGTTTAGAGTTTAGGGTTTAGGATTTAGGATTTTAGGTCTTGGGGTTGTGTATGGTTTAGGGTTTAGGGTTCAGGGTTTAAGGTTTAGGGTTTAGGGTTTAGGGTTTAGGATTTAGGATTTTTAGGGTTTAGGGTTTAGGGTTTTTTATTAATTTTGTTAAATTTTTTTTCTAAATTAAGTAAAAGAGTGGGTTTAGGTTTATTTTGTTTATTTTTTTATTTATTTTAGTTTATATTATTTATTTTTATTTTTTATTTAGGTTCTTTTTTATTTTATCTTATTTAGTTTATTTATTTGAGGTTTAGTTATTTAGTTCAGTTTTATTTTGTTTTTTATTTTAAGGTTTAGGTTTAGGTTTGGGTTTATTTTTTAGTTTAGTTTTATTTTTATTTTATTTTATAGGTTTATGCTTTATTTTTTTTATTTAGGTTTAGGTTTAGGTTTTATTTTATTTAGGTTTAGGTTTTATGTTTATTTTAGGTTTAGTTTAGTTTAGGCTTAAGTTTAGGTTTAGGGTTTAGGTTTAGGTTTAGGGTAGTTTAGGTTTAGTTAGGTTAAGTTTAGTTTAGGTTAGTTAGTTTAGGTTTAGTTTAGGTTTAGGTTTAGAGTTTAGGGTTTAGGTTTAGTCTTTAGAGTTTAGGTTTAGGGTTTAGGTTAGTTTAGGGGAGTTTAGGGTTTATAGTTTAGAATTTTAGTTTAAGATTTAGGTTTACAGTTTAAATTAGTTTATGATTTTAGGGTTTAGTTTAGGTTTAGGTTTGAGTTTAAGGTTGTAGGTTTTAAGGTTTAGGGTTTAGGGTTTTAGGTTTAATGTTTAGGGTTTTGGGTTTATGGTTTAGATTTTAGGCTTTAGGGTTTCAATTTATTTAGGGTTTTAGTGTTTGGTTTATGGTTTGTTTGGGTTTAGGTTTAGTTTAGGTTTAGGGTTTAGGTTTTAGATTAGAGTTTAGGATTTTTATTTTTTTTTAATAGAGAACAAATTCATATTCAATATTTCCTCTTTTGATTTAACTAATTGACCAAGTTTTCTAATTCACAAGCAATAGATATAAATCAAAATGATCATGCATAGAGCAAATCAAAAACCCATAGATAACTAGAACTATCTCTTCTGTAAACACACATTCCCATAAGCAGCAGATCGGATTGGCCGATCTTTAGTTTTGCCAGTTCCCATCAAAACCACCACCACCTCTCGAACAGTGGGATCCACCATCATATCCTTATCACTCGTGACCATGGCATAACCTCTTTCTCTCCTCCCTCCATAATCTGCTACCACCACTTCATATCACCTCCAAACCTCAAATCTATGAAAATTGCCACCTTTTACTTAGATGTAGGTGAGCCTAGTTGATGCTAATGTTCTGTTGTCAAGGTTTTACCATTATTAGAGTTTAGTTTTAGGTTTAGGTTTAGGTTTATTAGGTTTTAGGGTTTAGATTTATTTTTATATTTTTTAGTTTCTTTATGTTTAGTTTTAGGGTTTAGGGTTTAAGGTTTAGTGTTAGGGTTTAGGGCTTAGGGTTTAGGGTTTTGGGTTTAAGGTTTAAGGTTTTAGAGTTTAGGTTTTAGGGTTAGGTTTTAGGGCTTAGGGTTTAGGGTTTAAGGTTTAGTGTTTAGGCATTAGGATTTTTAGGGTTTAGGGTTTAGGGTTTATTTAGGCTTTAGGGTTTAGGGTTTTTAGGGTTTAGGGTTAGCTTAGGGTTTAGGGTTAGTTTAGGGTTTAGTGTTTTGGGATTGGGGTTTTAGGGTTTAGGGTTTAGGTTTTATGGTTTAGGGTTTATGGTTTGGGCTTTAGGTTTAGGGTTTAGGGTTTGAGGTTTAGGTTTATGTTTAGAATTTACGGTTTAGGGTTTTGTTTCATTATTTATTTATTTTTATTTTTTGAAAAGTAAATCGGTAGGTTTAGGTTTTTTTTTGGTTTATTAAGTTTATTTTTTATTTATTTTAGTTTATTTTATTTTTTATTTATATTTAGGTTCAATTTTATTTTTATTTAGTTTAGTTTATTTATTTTTTGGTCTGTATTTTAGTTTATAGTTTTATTTAGTTTATTTTTTAGGTTTAGGAGGTTTAGGTTTATTTTATAATTTTAATTTTTATTTTACTTTTAGGTTTAGAATTTATTTTTATTTTTAAGTTTATGTTTAGGTTTTATTTTATTTTTTATGTTGAGATTTTTATTTTATTTTAGGTTTATTTTTAGTTTTATTTTTTTTTACTTTAAGTTTAGGTTTATTTTCATTTATTTTATTTTATTTAGGTTTAAGTTTAATTTATTTTAGTTTAAGTTTTATTTTTTTTTAGTTTAGTTTAATTTAGTTTAGGTTTAGGTTTATTTTTTTATTATTTTTTAGTTTTTTGGTTTATTTTTTAGGTTTAGGTGTTTATTTAGTTTTTATTTTATTTTAGGTTTATTTTATTTTTATTTTATTTAGGCTTTTTATTTTTTTGTTTAGTTTATGTTTTTATTTATTTTATTTTAGTTATGTTTTTATTTTTTATTTATTTTGTTTTTAAGTTTAGGTATAGGTTTTAGTTTAGGTTTTTATTTTATTTTACATATTTTATTTTGTCAGGTTTTTTTTATTTTTTTTTTCTAGATTTTATTTTATTTTGGTTTAGGTTTTTAGCTTTTTAGGGTTTAGGGTTTAGGGTTTAGGGTTTAGGGTTTAGGGTTTAGGTTTAGGGTTTAGCATTTAGGTTTATGGGTTTATGGTTTAGGGTTTTAGGGTTTAGGTTTTAGCTTTTGGGTTCACGTTTTAGTTTAGGGTTTAGGATTTATAGTTTTTTTAAAAAAAGAAAATAAATTCATATTCAACATTTCCTTTTCTTGATTTCATTAATTAAGTAAAACACCAACTTTTCTATGACACAAGCGACAAATAGATAAAAAATGTGCATGCACAATGCAAATCAAAAACCCTAGATAACTAGAATCGTCTCTATTATACAAACACAGTTTGATAAGCAACATATCGGATCTGTCATTCTTCAATTTCTCCAATGCCCATGTTCCACCTCCCTCTTGATTTGTAGGTTCCACCATCATCCTCGATCTCTCCCTCCACCACCACGAATATAATCTCCTCCTCCTCTCATAACCACCTCTCTAACAACCTCCATATCCAGTAGCACCTCCAGATCCCCCACCACCATTGCGATAATCGCCGCCAATGCCTTCACCTGAACTACTAGATCAAGACTTAGCCTGGTTGACGGTGATGTTCCTACCGTCAAGGTTTTGCCCATTCTTAGAGTTTAGGGTTTAGGGTTTGGGTTTATGATTTAGGGTTTAGGGTTTATGGTTTAGGGTTTTAGTGTTTAGGGTTGTTTAGGATTTAGGGTTTAGGGTTTAGGGTTTATGGTTGTATGGTTTAGGGTTTAGGGTTTAAGTTTTAGGATTCTAGGGGGTTTAGGGTTTAGGTTTAGGGTTAGTTTAAGGTTTAGGGTTTGGGGTTTACGATTTATGGTTTTTTATTGTTTAGGGTTTAGGGTTAAGGTTTTAGGGTTTAAGGCTAAAGGTTTAGGGTTTCTTGGGGTTTTATGTTTATGGTTTAGCGTTTAGGGTTTAGGGTTGTAGTTTTAGGGTTTAGGGTTTAGCAATGTAGGTTTAGAGTTTAGGGATTAGAGTTTAGGGTTTAGGATTTAGGGTTTAGGGCTTTTAGGTTTTAAGGTTTAGAGTTTAGGCTTTAGTGTTTTTTTATTTAAAAAAATTACTAAATTAGTATGTCTATGTATATTTAGTTTATTTTGTTTTTTATTTTAATTAGATTATTTTTATTTTTATTTAGTTTAGTTTATTTATATTACGTTTATTTATTTTAGTTTAGGTATTTTTTATTTTAGTTTATTTTTTAAGTTTAGGTTTAGGTTTAGGTTTTGATTTTAGTTTTGTTTTATTTTTATTTTATTTTTAAGGTTTAGGTTTTATTTGTTATTTGTCTAGGTTTAGGTTTTAAGTTATTATTTTAGGTTTTTTTAGGTTTTATTTCTAAGTTTAGGCTTATGTTCATTTTTAGTTTATTTTATTTTATTTAGTTTAGGTTTAGGTTTAGGTTTAGTTTATTTTAGGTTTAAGTTTAGGCTTAGGTTTTATTTATTTTCGTTTAGCTTATTTTAATTTACGTTTAGGTTTATTTTATTTTATTTATTTTATTTTTATTTTAGATTTATATATTTTTTAGTTTAGGGTTTAGGTGTTATTATTTATTTATTTATTATTTTATTTTTAGGTTTATTTCTTAGGTTTAGGTTTTTATTTAGTTTTTCTTTTATTTTATCATAGGTTTATTTTATTCTTATTTTAGGTTTAGTTTTTATTTATATAAGTTTTTTATTTTTAGGTTTATTTTATTTTATTTTTTTTATTTTAGGTTTTTATTTATTTTATTTAAGTTTAGTTTTTATTTTCTATTTTATTTTATTTTTAGGTTTAGCTTTAGGTTTTAGTTTAGGTTTTTATTTTATTTTATTTTATTTATTATTTAGGTTTAGGTTTTAGGGTTTTGGGTTTACGGTTTATGGTTTATGGTTTTAAGGTTTAGGATTTAAGGTTTAGGGTTTAGTGTTTAGGGTTTAGGGTTTTTAGGGTTTAAGGTTTAGGGTTTAGGTTTTAGGTTTAAGGTTTAGATATTAGTTAAGGTTTATAGTTTAGGGTTTAAGGTTTAGGGTTTAAGGTTTTTTTAAAAATAAAGTTTAGGGTTTAGGGTTTAAGGTTTAAGGTTTTAGGGTTTAGGTTTTACGGTTTAGGTTTTAGGGTTTAGGGTTTAGGGTTTTAGGATTTAGGGTTGTATGTTTAGGGTATAGCATTTAGGGTTTAGGGTTAGGGATTTTTTTATTATTTTTATTATTTTTAATATTATTTTTTAAAAATTAAGTAAAATGGTAAGTTTAGGTTTGTTTAGTTTATTTTTTGTTTATTTTAATTTGTTTATTTTTTTATTTTTATTTAGGTTTATCTTTAATTTTATTTTTATTTAGTTTAGTTTATTTATGTTAGTTTAGGTTTTTTTTTTCTAGTTTATTTTTTAGGTTTAGATTTATTTTTTAGTTTTATTTTTAATTTATTTTTTAGGTTTAGGTTTTATTTTTTATTTTTAGGTTTAGGTTTTTTTTTATTAAGTTTAGGATTTAGGTTTTAATTTTCATTTATTTTTTGGTATTATTTTTATGTTTATTTTTTAGGTTTAGGTTTATATTTAGTTTTTATTTTATTTTATTTTAAGTTTATTTTATTTTTATTTAAGGTTTAGTTTTTATTTTATTTAGGTTTTTATTTTTTTGTTTAGTTTAGGTTTTTATTTAATTATTTTCATTTAGTTTTTACTTTTTATTTTATTTTATGTTTAGGTTTAGGTGTAAGTTTAAGTTTAAGTTTAGGTTTTAGTTTATGTTTTTATTTCATTTTATTTTTTTATTTTATTTTGGTTTAGGTTTTTTTATTTATTTTATTTTTAGGTTTTATTTTATTTAGGTTTAGGTTTTTAGGTTTTTAGGGTTTAGGGTTTAGGGTTTAGGGTTTAGAATTTTAGGGTTTAGGATTTAGGGTTTAGGGTTTTTAGGGTTTAGGGTTTAAGGTTTAAGTTTTTGATTTAGGGTTCATGTTTTAGTTTAGCGTTTAGGGTTTTTGATTTTTTTTAGCGAGAACAAATTGATTCACATTTCTTCTTTTTTTGAATCCATCAACCAAGTAACACCGAGTTTTCTTAGATACAAGCGATGACATAGATAGAAAATGAGCAGCTAAACAAATCAAAACCCCAGATAACTAAACTGTCTTATAAACAGTTTCATAAGCGATATCATATCAAATTTTCAATTTCTCAGTTCCCATCAAAACCAGACTCTTGAGCGGCGGGATCCACCATCATATCCCGATCTCCCCTCGCCACCACGGATGTATCCTCCATGCTCCTTCCACCTCCATAACCACTCTCTAACTACCACCTCGGATCCCACAACCATTGATAACCTTCATTTCACCGCCATATCTAGACGGTTGGCGATGTTTCTACCATCATGGTTACGCCCATTGTTTGTAGGTTTTCTAAAAGAAAAATCAAAAAGTGGGAAAATTTTATTGCCAAAAGAAAGAGATAAAAGGTCCTTTAAGGGGATAAATCTCTAAACTACTACTCAAGAGCTATAATTTACCTAAAGAGGTAAATCCCTATCTATTACAAGAAAACCAAAGCAAAAGAATGAAAATACAAAAATTAAGAAAGAAATAGCACAAAATTCCAAGAAGGATGGCCATAGCCATCTATATCCCAAAATCTTCTTTGAGATGCACAAACCACCTACAGCCCCAAAACCTACCACAAACCTTCAAAGAACTTAAGATAGAGATAAGAATCTTGAAATAAGGACAAGCTAAGTACACAAATGGAATAAAATCATAAAAATCTTAGATAAGGCTCTGGCTCAGTCACATTCAACTCAAGGAGCAATAGGATATGTGAGCATCTAAACTTTAGAAGAACGGTTACAATCACATATGGTTCTACTAGCCAAAAGAATAATAGCGGAAACATCCCAGACATCATAGATAACTTACCTCGATTAAACAAAACAACCAATAGCCAACGGTTAGCCAAGTTCTAATATCTATCATCAAGATTAAATAAGAAACTAACCAGCAAAACATCTAGCCAAAGCAGAGTAAAGCAACCGACCAAACAAGACAACAGCGAAGAAATAGCCACCATCAAAGCCACCCAAAATAAACAAAGACCAAAGGTAAAGAACCAAAAATTTTATAGATCCACCAACCAACAACACAGTTACAGCCAGCCATCAAGGCCACCCAACCAACGATAGCAGTAGGAATCAAGAGAAATAGCAACAGAGCCAAGAACAGCCAAAACCACATACAGGTTCATCCCACAATATAATGAAATGGAAAGCCAATGGGTCATCTAGCCAATAGGCAAACACCACAAAAAAACTTCAAAAAAACTACCAAAAAAGGGGAATGAAAACTAGATGGCCGTGATGGAAGGACTGGACTAAGACTTGAAGTAGTCATGAGAGAAGGAGCCTTTAGGGGACTTATCCTAATCCTCAAATATCTTTAATCGTCATGAAGGCTAATCAAGAAGAAAGTGTAATAGACTCACATCCTCTTAAATGAAGACAACATGAGGTACCTTACTGGCCCAATCCAAATTCTCATTATCGATTTTATAATTTTGAAAATAATTTTGAATTTTACAAGTGATAATAGTCATACATATGATAAGATAAATCCAACACATGCAATTTTACATAAGTAAATTCAATTGATTATTGGGTTTTTGAAAGCATGAATGTATGATATCACATGACATACAACATTTATAGTGATTTGTTGATCTCATTTTTAGAATGAGCTCTCAACCCCTCCACCTTAGACATAGGACTTTTTTTAGGCTTTAAGAGATCCTTAGTCTTAAGATACATCTACTGGTTAGGTGGACACTCAACCTAGCCCTAGAGACTTAGAAGAGTTAGCCATAGGAATAGGTCATGACTTAGGGGGTATTAGGAAAATTTTCACCTAGCTTGAACCAATTTTAAAAATAAGTTAGCATAGGAAGGATTAAAGAAAACGGCCAGGTTCAACCAATAATCATGAAGCCAGATAGCCAAAACCAAAAGAAAAGGCTGGAAAATACATAACCATCAAGCAACCACCAGCCAATAAACCCTCACAGCAAAAAAAGAGGCTTGAGAAAATAGTAAACAAGCAAGCTCAAAGCACATCAAGCCATCCTAAAACTAACACAGTAGGAGACCAGCAAATAGGGAGAGCCACCCAAACCAAAGGGCAACCAAAGCTCAACAGGACCAACCAGAAACAATCTCGACCTCCATCAGAAGGTGATACCATTCTTAGGGTTCAGGTTTAGGTTTATTAGGTTTTAGGGTTAGGTTTATTTTTTAATTTACCTAGTGACATTAGGTTTTGTTTTAGGGTTTGGGATTTAGGGTTTTGGGCTAAAGGTTAGGGTTTAGGGTTTAAGGTGTATGATTTAGGGTTTAAGGTTTAAGGTTTAGGGTTTAGGGTTTTATGGTTTATTCTTTTAGCATTTAGGGTTTTTTAGGGTTTAGGGTGGCACGTTTAGGCTTTAGGCTTTAAGGTTCAGGGTTTAGGATTTATGGTTTATGATTTATTTTAAAATAAATAAACTAGAATGTTTAGGTTTATTTATTTTTATTTTTTCAATTTATTTTATATTATATTTTTATTTGACTTTTTATTTATATTTAGTTTATTTTATTTATTTTACTTTTTATTTTATTTTAGTTTATTTTAGGTTTAGGTTTAGGATTTGGTTTATTTTTTTAGTTGAGTTTTATGTTTCTTTTATTTTTTAGGTTTAGCTTTTATTTTTTATTTAGGTTTAGGTTTAGGTTTTTATTTTAGTATTTTTGGTTTAGGTTTTAGGTTTTTATTTTAGGTTTATTTTTAGGTTATAATTTTAAGTTTAGGTTTAGGTTTATTTTTAGTTTATTTTATTTTGTTTAGTTTAGGTTTGTTTAGGTTTTATTTAATTATTTTTAGTTTAGGTTTTTTCAGTTTAGGGTTTAGGTTTTATTTCGAGGTTTATTTTTTTTAGGTTTAGGTTTTTATTTAATTTAATTTTAGGTTTATTTTATTTTTTATTTTATGTTTAGTTTTATTTTATTTTGGTTTTTTATTCTTAGGTTTATTTTATATTTTGGTTTACTTTAGGATTTTATTTAATTTATTTTAGTTTATTATGATTAATTTAATTTTTTTTATTTTTAGGTTTAGGTTTAGGTTCTAGTTTAGGTTTTTTTTATTTTTTTAATTTTATGTAGCTTTAGGTTAATTTATTTATTTTATTTTTAGGTTTTCTTTAGATTAGGTTTAAGTTTTTAGGTTTTTAGGGTTTAGGGTTTAGGGTTTAGGGCTTAGGGTTGTAGGTTTTAGGGTTTAGGGATTAAAGTTTAGGCTTTAGGCTTTAGTATTTAGGGTTTAGGGTTTAGGGTTTAGGGTTTAGGGTTTATGGGTTTATGGTTTACGGTTGTAGGTTTACGGTTTACGGTTTAGGGTTTAGGTTTTACTTTAGGGTTTAGGGTTTTTGGTTTTTTTTAACAAGGACAAATTTAGATTCAACATTTCTTCTTTTTGATTTCATCAACCAAGTAGCACACCAAGTTTTCTAAGACACAAGCAATGACATAGATAAAGAATGAGCATGCATAGAGCAAATCAAAAACCCTAGATAACTAGAACCATCTCTACTATAGAGGCATAGTTCCATAAGCAGGAGATAGGTTTGGTTGTTCTTCAGTTTCTTCAGTTCCCATCAGATCCACCCCTTCCTCTTGAGTAGTGGGATCCATCATCATATCCCTGATCTTTCCCTCTGCCACCACGGCGAATGTAACCTTCATCACTCCTCCCGCTTCCATAATCACCATTACTCAAACCACCACCTCCATATCCACCAGCACCTCTAGATTCCCCACCACTATGATAATCAGAGCCTTCACCTTTGCCTCCATCGCCATACCTAGATAGAGCCTGGTTGGCGGTGATGTTCCTACCATCAGGGTTCTGCCCACTCTTATGGTTTTGGTTTAGGTTTAGATTTATAATGTTTTGGGGTTTAGGTTTATTTTTTAATTTCTTTAGTTTCTTTATCTTTAGGTTTAGGGATTGAGGTTTTGGGTTTAAGGTTTACGATTAGGACTAAGGGTTTAGGGTTTAGGGTTTAGTGTTAAGGCTTTAGGGTTTAGGGTTATTTTAGGGTTTAAGGTTTAGGATTTTATGGTTTAGACTTTAAGGTTTAGGGTTTAGGGTTTAGGTTTGGGTTTAGGGTTTAGGGTTTAGGGTTTTAGGGTTTTAGGGTTTTAGGGTTTAAGGTTGTTTAGGGTTTAGGGTTTAGAGTTTTTTTTGGGGTAAAGTTAGAATTTTATTACCATAAAAGGAAAAGATACAATTTTCTTAAAGAGGTAAAAGTTCTAAAATTCTAGTGCTCTCAGAGCTGAAACTTAGCTAAACCCCATCAAGTATATTAGAAAAGAAAAGAAAATAAAAGAGCAAATACATCACTAAAAGCATAAAGAGAATAAGACAGAAGACTAAAATAAGTCTGAAAATAGTAAAAGGATGAGTCGATAAAGTTCATGATTCCTTTGAGAAAGTAAGATAAGTAAGATCCTTTGCAATAGCACTTGGGTTGGTGAGCAACCACCATTCCTCTATAATGTTCCAACTTGTAAAAGAAATCACAAAAACACTACAAAAGAAAAATTCATAGCTAAAAGGATAAAGTTAAAGAAAAGGAGAGAGCTTAGAAGAAGGCTCATTAGTTAGGATCATCTCGAGGCAACAATACATATGAGCATCCAAACTTCATAAAGAAAGGTTACAATCATATGTAATGCTACCAACTAGAGAAAACAGGTGAGTAACATCAAAGCCATCATATCTAGCATTCTTGATATTTAGTATATTTAGTTTATTTTTTTATTTTAATTTACTTTATTTTTTATATTTATCTAGGATTATTTTTTTTATTTAGTTTAGTTTTTTTATTTTAGTTTAGGATTTTTATTTCAGTTTATTTTTTAGGTTTTGGTTTAGGTTAATTTTTTAGTTTAGTTTAATTTTTATTTTATTTTTTAGGTTTAGGCTTTATTTTTTATTTTTAGGTTTAGTTTTAAGATTTTATTTTATTTTTTTAGGTTTAAGTTTTAGGATTTTATTTTAGGTTTATTTTTTGGTTTTATTTTTTAGTTTAGCTTTAGGTTTATTTTATTTTATTTAATTTTAGGTTTATGTTTAGATTTAGTTTATTTTAGGTTTACGTTTAAGTTTTATTTATTTTAGTATAGTTTATTTTAGTTTAGGTTTAGTTTTATTTTATTTTATTTTTATTTTAGGTTTAAGTTTTTTTTAGTTTAAGTTTAGGTTTTAGTTTTTTATCTATTTTAGGTTTTAATTTTAGGTTTATTTTTATGTTAAGATTTTTGTTCAATTTTTATTTTATTTAAGTTTTTTATTCTTAAGTTTATTTTATTTTTATGTTTAGTTCAAGTTTTTATTCATTTTATTTAGGTTTCAGTTTTTTATTTATTTTATTTTTAATTTTTATTAAGTTCAGGTTTAGGTTTCTAAGTTTTAAGGGTTTAGGGTTTAGGGCTTAGGGTTTAGGGTTTTAGGGTTTAGGGTTTAGGGTTAGGGTTTTGGGATTAGTGTTTAGGATTTAGTTTTTAGGCTTTAAGGTTTAGGGTTTTTAGGGTTTAGTATTTAGGGTTTAGGGTTTAGGGTTGAGTTAACAGGTTAGAGGGTTAGATTAGGGTTTAGGTTTTAGATTTAGGTTTTAATTTAAGTTTAGGTTAGTTTATATTTAAGGTTTAGTGTTTAGGGTTTAGGGTTTACTATTTAGGGTTTAGGGTTTAGGGTTGAGGGTTTAGGGTTTAAGGTTTAGGGTTAGCTTAGGGTTTAAGGTTTAAGGTTTAAGGTTTTGGGTTTAGAGTTTTTTAGGGGTTAGGGTTTAGGGTTTTAGGGGTGTTTAAGGTTTAGTGTTAGAGTTTAGGGTATAGGGTTTAGTGTCTAAGGTTTTGGGTTTAGGGTTAGTTTTAGGGTTTACGATTTAAGATTTAGTGTTTAGGGTTTGGTTTAGCATTTAGGGTTTTTTTTCTAACTTAAGTAAACTGGTAAGTTTTGGTTTATTTAGTTTATTTTATATTTTATTTAGGTTTAGTTTTTAATCTTATTTAGTTTAGTTTATTTATTTTATGTTTATTTATTTTATTTTAGGTTTTATTTTAGTTTAGGTTTATGTTTATTTTATTTTTATTTTAAGTTTAGGTTTTTTTAGTGTAGTGTTAATTTTTTATTTATTATTTACTTTTACGTTTTATTTCCAGGTTTATTTTTTAGGTCTAGGGTTCTATTTTATTTTATTTTAGGTTTATTTGGTTTTTATTTTACGTTTAGTTCTTATTTTATTTATGTTTTTTTCTTAATTTTATTTTATTTTTAAGTTTAGTTTAGGTTTTTATTTATTTTATTTTATTTTATTTTTATTAGTTTATTTATTTTTATTTTTAGGTTTAGGTTTATGTTTTAGTTTAGGTTTTATTTTATTTTATTTTTTATTTAATTTAGGTATAGGTTATTTTATAAATTTATTTTTAGGTTTTATTTAATTTAGATTTAGGTTTTTAGCATTTTAGGTTTTTAGGGTTTAGTGTTTAGGGTTTAGGGTCTAAGATTTAGGGTTCTAAGGTTTAGGGTTTTAGGGTTTCGGGTTTTAGGTTTAGGGTTTAGGGTTAGGGTTAGGGTTTAGGGTTTAGGGTTTGGTGTTTAGGCTTTAAGGTTTTAGGTTTTTAGGGTTTGGGGTTTATGATTTAGGGTTTAGGGCTTAGGGTTAGCTTAATGTTTAGGTTTTTTTTTAAAAAATTAAGTAAAGCAGTTTGTTTAGGTTTTTTTAGTTTATTTTTTTATTTATTTTACTTTATTTTATTTTGTATTTTTATTTATGTTTATTTTTTATTTTTATTTAGTTTAATTTATTTATTTTTGCTTTATTTATTTTAGTTTAGGTCTTTCATTTTAGTTTATTTTTAATGTTTAGGTTTATGTTTAGGTTTATTTTTTTAGTTTAGTTTTATTTTTTATTTTATTTTTAAGGTTAAAGTTTTATTTTTTATTTTTTATTTTTAGGTTTAGGATTTTATTTTATTTCTTTAGGTTTAGGTTTTAGGTTTTCATTTTAGGTTTATTCTTAGGTTTTATTTTTTTAGTTTAGATTTAATGTATTTTTAGTTTATTTTATGTTTTGGTTTAGGTTTAAGTTTTATTTATTTTAGTTTAGTTTATTTTAGATTAGGTTTTGATTTATTTTATTTTGTTTATTTCATTTTAGGTTTAGGTTTTTTTAGTTTAGGGTTTATGTTTTATTTTTTTTATTTATTTTAGGTTTTATTTTTTGGTTTAATTTTTTTAGGTTTAGATTTTATTTAGTTTTAGTTTATTTTGTTTTAGGTTTATTTTGTTTTTATTTATGTTTAATTTTAATTTTATTCAGGTTTTTTATTCCTAGGTTTATTTTAGGTTTGTTTTAGGTTTTATTTATTTTAGTTTAGTTTATTCTAGTTTAAGTTTAGGTTTATTTTAGTTTGTTTATTTTAGGTTTAATTTTTTTAGTTTAAGGTTTAAGTTTTATTTTTAATTTATTTTTAATTTTTTTTTTAGTTGTATTTTTTAGGTTTAGGTTTTTATTTAGGTTTTATTTTATTTTAATTTAGGTTTATTTTATTTTTATTTTACATTTAGTTTTTATTTCATTTAGGTTTTTTATTTTAGGTTTATTTTATTTTTTTAGTTTATTTTAGGTTTTTATTTATTTTATTTTAATATAGTTTTGTTATTTAATTTTCTTTTTGGGTTTAGGTTTAGGTTTAGGTTTTAGTTTAGTTTTATATTTTATTTTATTTTTTCTTTAAGTTTTGGTTTTCTTTATTTTTTTTTTTAGGTTTTATTTAGTTTAGGCTTAGGTTTTTAGGTTTTAGGGTTAAGGGTTTAGGGTTTAGAGTTTATGGTTTAAGGTTTGGGGTTTTAGGTTTAGGGTTTAGGGTTTAGGGTTTATGATTTAGGCTTTTGGGTTTAGGGATTTAGGGATTATGGTTTAGGGTTTAGGGTTTAGGGTTTAGGGTTTAGGGTTTAGGGTTTAGGATTTTAGGGTTTAGGCTTTAGGGTTTAGGGTTGTAGGTTTAGGGTTTAGGGTTTAGGGTTTTAAATTAGTTTTAGGGTTCGGGTTTTTTTTCATTTTTTTATTTTTAAATTATGTAAACTAGTAGGTTTATGTTTATTTAGTTTATTTTTTAATCATTTTAATTTAGGTTTTTTAAATTTTATTTAGGTTTATTATTATTATTATTATTATTTAGTTTAGTTTATTTATTATAGTTTAAGATTTTTATTTTAGTTTAGGTTTATTTTTTAGTTTAGTTTTATTTTTATTTTATTTTTTAGGTTTAAGTTTATTTTAAATTTTTAATTTCGATTTATGGTTTTATTTTATTTTTCATGTTTAGGTTTTAAGTTTATTTTTAGGTTTTGTTCTTTAGTTTAGCTTTAAGATTATTTTGAGTTTATTTTATTTTATTTAGTTTAGGTTTAGGTTTAAGTTTAGTTTATTTTAGCTTTAGGTTTAGGTTTTATTTATTTTAGTTTAAATTATTTTAGTTTAGTTAATTTTAGTTTAGGTTTAGGTTTAATTTATTTTTATTTTAGGTTTAGGTTTTATTTTCGTTTAGGGTGTAGAATTTATTTTTTATTTATTTTTAGTTTTTTTATTAGGTTTAGATTTTTATTTAGTTTTTATTTTATTTTATTTAGATTTATTTTTTTTTATTTTAGGTTTAGTTTTTATTTTTCTTAGGTTTTTTATTTTTTTTAGTTTAGTTTGGGTTTTTATTTATTTTATTTTATTTTAATTTTAATTTTTATTTTATTTTATTTTTAAATTTAGGTTAGGTTTAGGTTTAGGTTTAAGTTTAAGTTTTAGCTTAAGTTATTATTTTATTTTAGGTTTTGTTTAGTTTAGGTTTTATTATACTTTGGTTTAGGTTTTTTTATTTATTTTATTTTTAGGTTTTGTTTAGTTTAGGTTTAGGTTTTTAGCTTTTTAGGGATTATGGTTTAGGGTTTAGGGTTTGGGGTTTAGGGTTTAGGGTTTAGGGTTTATGGTTTAGGGTTTATGGTTTAGGTTTTAGGGTTTAGGGTTTAAGGTTAAGGGTTTTAGGGTTTCACGTTTAGTTTTTATGGTTTAGGGTTTTAGGGTATACTGATTACATTTTAGGTTTAGGATTTAGTTTTTAGTTTAGGGTTTTGGGTTTTGTTTTTTTTTTTTGACAGAGAACAAATTTAGATTCAAGATTTCTTTTTTTGATTTCATCAAACAAGTAACACACCAAGTTTTTAAGGCGCAATCAAAGACATAGATATAAAATGAGCACTCATAGGGAAAAATAAAAAATCCTAGATAACTAGAACTACCTGTATTATAAAGATAAAGTTCCATAAGCAGAAGATCGAATTGGCCGTTCTTCAGTTTCTCTAGTTCCCATCAGAACCCCACTGAGTGGGATCCACCATCATATCCCCAATCACCTCCCACCTGCTGCAACCTTGGTCTCCTCCCACCTCCATAACCATAACTACTCAAACCACCACCTTCATATCCACCAGCACATCCAGATCCCCCACCACCACTATGATAATTTCTGCATCGCATTCACCTCCACCGTCAGATCTAGAATGAGCCTAGTTGACAATGATATTCCTACCATCAAGGTTCTACCTATTCTTAGGGTTTAGTTTTAGGTTTGGGTTTATTTGGTTTTAGGGTTTAGGTTTTATTTTTAATTTATTTAGTTACTTTAGGCTTAGGTTTATGGTTTAGGATTTTGGGTTTAGGGTTTAGGGTTTTAGGGTTTATGCTTTTAGGGTTTAGGGTTTATGGTTAATGTTTAGTGTTTAAGGTATAGTGTTTTTTAGGGTTGTAGGTTTAGGGTTTAGGCTTCAAGATTTAGGGTTTATATTTTTTAAAAAATTAAGTAAACCTATTGGTTTAGGTTTACTTAATTCATTTATTTTAGTTTATTATTATTTTTATTTAGGTTTATTTTTTATTCTTATTCAGTTTAGTTTATTTATTTTAGTTTAGGTTTTTATTGTTATTTTTTTCTTAGGTTTAGGTTTAGGTCTAATTTTTAGTTTAGTTTTATTTTTATTTTATTTTTTAGGTTTCCATTTTATCTATTTTTTAGGTTTTTATTTAGGTTTTTATTTTATTTTTTTAGGTTTAGGTTTTAGGTTTTTATTTGAGGTTTATTTTTAGGTTTTATTTTTAGTTTTGGTTTAAGTTCATTTTTAGTTTATAAGTGGTGGTAAGACTTGCAATGATTTATGGTGCAGAATGTTGGCCAATAAAAGAGAAGCATGAGACTAAGTTAAGTGTTGCAGAGAATGCTCAGGTATATGAGTGGATTTACTCTTAGAGATAAAATGTGAAATGTGTACGTTCGGGAAAAATTTGGAGTAGCTTCAATGGCAGATAAATTTGGAGAGAGTAACCTTAGATGGTTTGGCCATATAAAGTGTCGGTCGTCCAATGACCCATTTAAGAGAGTAGATGCAATTGATTTGCTTTATGTTAAGAACGGTAGAGGTAGACCTGAAAAGACATGGTTAAGATGTATATAAAATGACCTTAGTATACTTGAATTGAATGAGAATTTGACAGGGAATAGGACACAATAGAGATGAAGGATTCATGTAGCCGACCCCACTTAGTGGGATAATGGCTTGTTGTTGTTGTTGTTGTTGTTTAGTTTATAGGTTAATTCATTTTAGTTTTGGTTTTTTATTTTAGTATATTTTTTAGGTTTAAGTTTAGGTTTAGGTTTATTTTTTTGTTTAGTTTTATTTTTATTTTATTTTTTAAGCTTAAGTTTTATTTTTATTTTAGGTTTAGTTTAGGTTTCTATTTTATTTTTTTAGGTTTGGGTTTATTTTAGTTTAGGTAAACCCTAAATTTTATTTTATTTTAAGTTTAGGTCTTTTTTAGTTTAGGGTTTAGGTTTTATTATTTATTTATTTTTAATTTTATTTTTAGGTTTAGGTTTTTATTTAGTTTTTTTATTTTATTTATTTTAGCTTTATTTTAATTTTATTTTAGGTTTAGTTATTATTTAGTTTTTTTTATTTATTTAGTTTAGTTTAGGTTTTTATTTATTTTATTTTAGTTTAGTTTTTATTTTTTATTTTATTTTCTTTTTAGGTTTTGGTTTAGGTTTTTATTTTATTTTGGTTTAGGTTTTATTTATTTATGTTTAGGTTTTATTTAATTTATGTTTAGGTTTTAGCTTTTAGAATTTAGGGTATAGAGTTAGTTAAGGGCTTAATGTTAGTTGAGGGTTTAGGCTTTAGGGTTTGGGGTTAAGGGTTTAGTGTTTAGGGTTTAAGGTTTAGGGTTTAGGGTTTAGATTTTAGGGATTAAGGTTTAGGGTTTAGGGCTTTAGGGTTTTGGGTTTAGTGTTTAGGGTTTAGTTTTATTTTAGGGTTTAGGGTTTAGGGTTTGTTATAAAATTTAGGGTTTATGGTTAGGGTTTAGTGTTTAGGTTCTGATTTAGTGTTTAGTGTTTAGGGTTTAGGGTTTAGGGTTTAGAGTTTAGGGTTATCTTAGGTATTTGGGTTAGTTTAGGGTTTAGGGATTAGGGTTTAGGATTTTGGCTTCGGGGTTTACTATTTTTAGGGTTTAGTTTTTATGGTTTAGGGTTAATTTAGGGTTTTAGGGTTTAGGGTTTAGGGTTAGGGTAGGGTTTAAGGGTTAGTGTTTATTATTTAGGGTTTAGGGTTTAAGGTTTAGGATTACTATTAGTTTTAGTTTAGGTTAGGGTTTAGGATTTAGTTTAGGTTAGTTTGGTTTAGGGTTTAGGGTTTAGATTTAGGGTTTAGGGTTTAGTTTTATTATAAGTTTAAATTGATAGTTTAGGTTTATTTAGTTTATTTAGTTTATTTTATTTATTTTAGGTTTATTTTATTTTATTTTAGGTTTATTTTTTATTTATATATTACATTTAGTTTTTATTTTGTTTGGGTTTTTTTATTTTTAGATTTATTTTATTTTTTAGTTTAGTCAGGTTTTAATTTATTTTATTTTAGGTTTATTTATGTTTAAGTTTTAGGTTTCATGGTTTAAGATTTAGGATTTAGGTTTAGGGTTTAGTTTTATTTTAGGGTTTTAGTTTAGGTTTTGGGTTAGTTTAGGGTTTAGGGCTTAGGTTTAGTGTTTAGGCTTTAGGATTTAGGGTTTATGGTTAGCTTAGTGTTTAGGGTTTAAGGTTTATGCTTTAGGGTTTAGGGTTTAGGTTTTTTTGGTTTAGGATTTAGGGTTTATAGTTAGTTTAGGGTTTAGGGTTTAGGGTTTATGGTTTATTTTAGAGTTTAGGTTTAGTTTAAGTTTAGGTTAGGTAGTTTAAGTTTAAATTTAGTTTAGTATTTTAGTTTAAGTTTAGGTTAGTTTAGGTTTGTGTTTAAGGTTTAAACTTTAGCATTAGGTTTAGGTTTAGTTTAGTTTAGGTAGTTGATTTAGAGTTTAGGGTTTAGGTTTAAGGTTAGTTTTAGGAGTTTAGGTTTTATGGTTTAGGGTTTAGGTTTAGGTTTAGGAGTTGGTGTTATAGTTTAGGCTTAGATTTATCGTTTAGGGGTTTAGGGTTTAGGTTTAAGGTTTATAGTGTTTTTTAGGGTTTAGGGTTTTAAGGTTTATGGTTTAGAGTTTAGGTTTGGGTTTTAGGGTTTAGGGTTTAGGTTTAGTTTTGGTGTTTAGAGTTAGCATTTAGGTTTAGGGTTTAGGGTTAGTTTTAAGGCTTAGGTGTAGGGTTAGATTCTTTATTTTTATTTATTTTATTTATTTATTTATTTTTAAATTATCTAAATTAGGGTTTAAACATTTAGTTTTATTTATTTATTTTAGTGTATTTTATTTAAATTTTTTATTTAGGTTTATTTTTCTTTTTATTTAGTTTAGTTTATTTATTTTTGGTTTTTTATTTTTGTTATGTTTTTTATTTTAGATAAATTATATTTTTGTTTATGTTTAGGTTTATTTTTTAGTTTAGTTTTATTTTTCTTTTATTTTTTAGGTTTAGGTTTTATTTTTTATTTTTAGGTTTAGGTTTAAATATTGATTTTATTTTTTTAAGTTTAGGTTTTAGGTTTTTATTTTAGGATTATTTTTAAGTTTTATTTTTTATTTTAGGTTTATGCTTTTTTTAGTTTATTTTATTTTATTTAGTTTAGGTTTAGGTTTAGGTTAATTTTATTTTAGGTTTAGGTTTTGATTTTATTTATTTTAGTTTAGGTTTAAGTTTATTTTATTTTTATTTTAGGTTTTGGTTTTTTTTTAGTTTAAGGTTTTTATTTTGTTTTTATTTATTTTTAGGGTTTATTTTTAGGTTTATTATTTAGGTTTTGGTTTTTATTTAATTTTAATTTTAATTTTTTAGGTTTATTTTATTTTTAGGTTTAGTTTTATTTATTTAGTTTATATTATTTTAGCTTTTTTAGGTTTTGGAGTTTATGGTTTAGTGTTTAGGGTGTGTTTAGGGTTTAGGGTTTAGTGTTTAGGGTTTAGGGTTTTATTTTGGGTTTTATTAGGTTTAAGGTTTAGGGTTTAGGGTTTAGTGTTTTGGTTTTAGGGGTTAAGTATTTAGGGTTTCGGGTTTTAGGGGTTAGGATTTTAGGGATTAGGGTTTATGGTTTAGGGTTTAGGGTTTTTAGGGTTTAGGGTTTAGGGTTTAGGGTTTAGTGTTTAGGTTTTAGGTTTAGGGTTCAGGTTTTAGTTTAGGCTTTATGGTTTATGGTTTTTTTAATAGAGTACAAATTCAGATTCAAAATTTCTTCTTCTTGATTTCATTAACCAAGTAACACACCAAGTTTTCTAAGACACAAGTGGAACATAGATAAAAAATGAGCAAGCATAGAGCAAATCAAAAACCCTAGATAACTTGATGCATCTTATAAAGACACAGTTAAGCAATAATGGTGTCATCGTCCTTTCTCTAGTTTCCATCAGAACCATCGACCTCTAAAGTAGCGGATCCACCATGGTAACCTGTCGCTCCTCCCACCTCCATACAACCACCACCTCCATATCCACAGATCTCTAGATCCCCACCACCACTTTGATAATGCTTTGCCTTTGCCTTTGCCCTAGATCTAGATTGAGTCTTCTTGTTATGATGTTCCTAGCATCAGGTTCTACCCATTCTTAGGGTTTAGGTTTAGGTTTAGGTTTGTAGGTTTTAGGGTTTAGGGTTTAGGGTTTAGGGTTAATGTTTTTTTAGGGTTAGGGTTTAGGGTTTAGGGTTTTATGTAGGTTTAGGGTTTAGGGTTTAGGATTTAGGGTTTATCTTTTTTTTTTTATTAAGTAAACTTGTAGGTTTAGATTTATTTAGTTTATTTTATTTTTTATTTATATTTAGGTTTATTTTTTATTTAGTTTAGTTTATTTATTTTAAGTTTAATTATTTTAGTTTAGGTTTTTTAGTTTAGCTTCTTTTTTAGGTTTTGGTTTAGGTTTATGTTTATTTTTTAATTGAGTTTTATTTTTATTTTATTTTTTAGGATTAAGTTTTATTTCTTAGGTTTAGGATTAGGTTTTTATTTTATTTTTTTTAGGTTTAGGTTTTAGGATATTATTTTATGTTTATTTTTAGGTTTTATTTTTTAGTTTAGGTTTAAGATTTTTTTTTAGTCTCTTTTATTTTTTTTAGTTTAAGTTTAGGTGTAGGTTTTATTTATTTTAGTTTAGTTTAGTTTATTTTATTTTATTTTATTTTATTTTATATTTTAGGTATAGGGTTTGTTTTTTAGTTTGGGATTTAGGTTTATTATTTATTTATTTTTTTAGGTAATGTTTTAAGGTTTATCTTTAGGTTTAAGTTTTTATTTAGTTTCATTTTATTTTATTTTAGGTTTATTTTTATTTTACAATTAGTTTTATTTTATTTAGGACTTTTGTTCTTAGTTTATTTTATTTTTTAGTTTAGTTTAGGTTTTATTTATTTTGTTTTAGTTTATTTTTGTTAGTTCATTTTATTTTTATTTTAGGTTTACGTTTAGGCTTTAGTTTAGGTTTTTTACATTATTATATTTTGTTTTTATTTAGGTTTAAGTTTTTTAATTTATTTTATTTTTAGGTTTTATTTAGTGTAGGTTTAGGTTTTTAGGTGTTTAGGGTTTAGGGCTTAGGGTTTAGGGTTTATGGTTTATGATTTTAGGGTTTAGGGTTTTATGGTTTAGGATTTAGGGTTAGGGATTAAGGTTTAGGGTTTAGTGTTTAGGTTTTAGGGTTTAGGATTTTTAGGGTTTAGGGTTTAGGGTTAGGGTTAGAGTTTGTAGTTTAGAGTTTAGGTTGGATTTAGGGTTTAAGTTTCATGGTTTAAGGTAGGATTTAGGTTTTAGGTTTATAGTTTAGGTTTAGTTAGTTTAGGCTTTAGGGTTTTAGGTTTATAGTTTAGGTTTAGTGTTTAGGGTTGAGTTTAGGTTTAGGTTTTAAGGTTTAGGGTTTAGGGTTTAGGGTTTTAGGGTTTAGTGTTTAGGTTATAGGTTTAGCTTAGGTTATTTTTTTTAGTTTAGTTTTAGGTTTTTTTAAAAGTAAGCATTTAGGTTTAGTTATATTTTATTTTTTATTTTCATTTAGTTTTGTTTATTTATTTTAGATTGTTTATTTTAGTTTATTTTTCAGGTTTATGTTTATTTTTTCAGATTAGTTTTATTTTTATTTTATTTTTTAGGTTTAGGTTTTGTTTGTTATTCTAAAGATTAGGTTTAGGTTTTTATTTTATTTTTTTAGGTTTAGGTTTTAAGTTTTTATTTTAGGTTTATTTTAGGTTTTTTTATTTTTAGTTTAGGTTTAGGTTTATTTTTAGTTTATTCTATTTTATTTAGTTTAGTGTTTAGGTTCATTTCTTTTTGGTTTAGGTTTAGGTTTTATTTATTTTAGCTTAGTTTATTTGAGTTTATCTTTATGTTTATTTTATTATGTTTATTTTAGGTTTAGGTTTTTTTTTTTAGTTTAGGGTTTAGGTTTTTTTATTTTTTTTATTTTTAGGTTTAGGTTTTTATTTAGTTTTTATTTTATTTTATTTTACAATTACTTTATTTTTATTTTACATTTAGTTTTTATTTTATTTAGGTTTTTTATATTTATGTTTATTTATTTTTTAGTTTAGTTTAGGTTTTTATTTATTTTATTATATTTTAGTTTTTATTTTTTATTTTATTGTATTTTTAGGTTTAGGTTTAAGTTTCAGTTTAGGTATAGGTTTAGGTTTTAATTTAGGTTTTTTTTTTATTTTTTTAAATTTATATAAAATTAGATTTTTTTTTTAATTATTTTATTTTTATGCATTATTTAGTTTAGGTATATGATTTTAGGTTTTTAGGGTTTACAGTTTAGGGTTTAGGGCTTGGGGTTTAGGGTTTAGGGTTTAGGGCTATAGGTTTTAGGGTTTATGGTTTAGGGTTTTTAGGGATAAAGTTTTAGGGTTTAGTGTTAAGTTTTATGGTTTAGGGTTTAGGGCTAAGGGTTTTTTTATATATATATTTAAATTAAGTAAACTAATAGGTTTATGTTTATTTAGTTTATTTTTTTATTTAATTTAGTTTATTTTATTTTTTATTTTTATTTAAGTTTATTTTTATTTTTATTTAATTTTGTTTCTTTATTTTATTATGCATTTTTTGTTTTAGTTTATTTTTCAGGTTTAGGTTTAGGTTTATTTTGTAGTTTAGCTTCATTTTTATTTTATTTTTTAGGTTTAGGTTTTAGTTTTTATTTTTAGATTTATGTTTAGGTTTTTATTTTATTTTTTTAGGTTTAGGTTTTAGGTTTTTATTTTAAGTTTATTTTTGGGTTTTATTTTTTAGCTTAGGTTTAGGTTTTTTTTGTTTAATTTTTTTTTATGGTTTAGGTTTAGGATTAGGTTTAGTTTATTTTAGTTTTCGTTTAGGTTTTATTTTTTTAGTTTAGTTTATTTTAGTTTAGGTTTATGTTTATTTTTTTTATTTTAGGTTTAGTTTTTTTATTTAGGGTTTAAGTTTTATTTTTTAATTATTTTTAGGTTTTATTTTTAGGTTTATATTTTAGGTTTAGATTTTTATTTAGTTTTTATTTTACTTTATTTAAGTTTATTTTATTTTTATTTTATATTTAGATTTTATTTTATTTAGGTTTTTTATTTTTTAGTTTAGTTTAGGTTTTATTTATTTTATTTTAGTTTAGTTTTATTTTTATTTTCTTTTTTAGGTTTAGGTTTAGGTTTAGGTTTAGGTTTTTTGTTATGGTTTAGGTTTTAGTTTAGGCTTAGGTTTTATTTTATTTTGGTTTAAGTTTTTTTTTTTTTTTGGGTTTTGTTTAGTTTAGGTTTAGGTTTTTAGCTTTTTAGTGTTTAGGGTTTAGGGTTCAGGGTTTAAGTTTAGGGTTTAGGGTTTGGGGAAGAGGGTTTAGGGCTTAGGGTTTAGGGTTTAGGTTTTAAATTTTAGGGTTTGGGGTTTTAGGGTTTAAGGTTTAGGGTTTAGGGTTATTAGGGTTTAGGGTTTAGGGTTTAGGGTTTATAGTTTTGGTTTTAGGTATAGGGTTAAAGTTTTAGTTTAGGGTTTTGGCTTTTTTTTCTAATTGGGAACAAACTAAGATTCAATATTTCTTCTTTTCGAGTTCATCAACCAAGTAACAAACCAAGTTTTCTAAGACACAAGCGATGACATAGATAAAAAATGAGAACGCGTAGAGAAAATGAAAAACCCTAGATAACTAGAACTGTCTCTGCTATAAAGACACAATTCCATAAGGGGTAGATCGTATCAGTCGTTCTTCAATTTCTCTAGTTCTCGTCAGAACCACCACGGTTTCTCTAGTAGCGTGATCCACCATCATATTCTCGATCTCTCCCTCCGCCACCACCACGGCTGTAACATCTGTCTTTCATCCCGCCTTGATAACTACCATAGCTCCGACCACCACCTCCATATTCACCAGCACCTCCAGATCCACCACCACCACTATGATAACCGCCGCTTATGCCTTAACCTCCAACACCAGATCTAGACTGAGCCTAGTTGACGGGGATGTTCCTGTCATCAAGGTTTTCCCAATATTAGGGTTTAGATTTATTAGATTTTATTGTTTAGGTTTATTTTTTAATTAATTTAGTTACTTTAGGTTTACATTTATGGTTTAGGGTTTAGAGTTAGGGTTTAGGGTTTAGGGTTTCGGGTTTATGCTATTAGGGTTTAGGGTTTGGGATTATGGTTTAGGGTTTTAGGATTTAGGGTTTAGGGTTTAGGGTTTAGGGTTTAATGTTTAGCCTTTAGTGTTTAGGGTTTAGGGTTTAGGGTTTATGCTTAGTTTAGGGTTTATGGTTTAGTGTATAGGGTTTTTTAGGGTTTAGGATTTAGAGTATAGAATTGTAGGTTTAAAGTTTAGAGTTTAAGGTTAATTATAGGGTTTAGGGTTTACGGTTTAGGATTTCAGGTTTATGGTTTAGAAATTTTTAAAAAATTAAGTAAATTGGTAGGTTTAGGTTAATTTAGTTTATATAGTATATTTTATTAGTTATTTTAGTTTAGTTTATTTTTTATTTTTATTTAGGTTTATTTTTTATTTTTATTTAATTTAGTTTATTTATTTTAGGTTTATTTATTTACTTTAGGTTTTTATTTTAGTTTAGGTTTAGGTTTATGCTTATTTTATAGTTTAGTTTTATTTTAATTTTAATTTTTAGGTTTAGGTTTTATTTTTTTATTTTTAGGTTTAAGATAAGGTTTCTATTTTATTTTTTTATGTTTAGGTTTAAAGTTTTATTTTTTGGTTTATTTTTAGGTTTTATTTTTTAATTTATGTATTTGTTTATTTTTAGTTTATTTTATTTTATTTAGGGTTTAGCTTTATGTTTAGGTTTTAGTTTAGGTTTTTCTTTTATTTTATTAGTTTATTTTACTTTTGGCTTGGTTTTTATAGGTTTTATTTAGTTTAGGTTTAGGTTTTTAGCTTTTTACAGTTTAGGGTTTAGGGTTTAGGGTTTAGAGTTTAGAGTTTAGAGTTTTGGGTTTATGGTTTAGGGTTTAGGGTTTAGGGTTTAGGGTTTAGGGTTTAGGATTTAAGTTTAGGGTTTAGGGTTTAAGGTTTAATGTTTTAAGGTTTAGGGTTTTTAGGGTTTACGATTTAAGGTTTATGGTTTAGGTTTTAGGTCTAGGGTGCAGGTTTTAGTTTAGAGTTTAGGGATTTTTTTAATCGAGAATAAATTCAGATTCAACATTTCTTCTTTTCAATTTCATCAACCAAGTAACACACCAAGTTTTTTAAGACACAAGGGACGTCATAGATAAAAAATGAGCATGCATAGAGCAAATCAAAAACCTTACATAATTAGAACTATCTCTACTGTATAGACTAAAAATGAAGTTCCATAAGTAGTAGATCAGATCGATCATTCTTCAGTTTCTCCAGTACCCATCAAAACAACCTCGACCTCTTGAGTAGTGGGATCCACCATGATATCCCCGATCTCTCCATCCGCCATCACCATAATTGTAACCTCCAATGCTCTTCCCTCCTCTATAACCACCACTACCCCAACCACCACCTTAATATCCACCAGCACCTCCAGATCCCCAACCACCACTGCAATGACCGCCGCCTGCCTTCGCCTCCATCACGAGATCTAAACTGAGCCTGGTTGACAGTGACGTTCCTACCGTCAAGGTTCTGCCAATTCTTAGAGTTTAGGTTTAGGTTTATTAGGCTTTAGGGTTTAGGTTTGTTTTTAATTTATTTAATTACTTTAGGTTTAGGGTTTAGGGTTTAGGGTTTAGGGTTAGGGTTAAGGGTTTAAGGTTTAGGGTGTAGGGTTTAGGGTTGGTTTTTTTGTTTTTTTTAACAGAGATCAAATTTGGATCTAACATTTCTTCATTTTAATTTCATCAACCAAGTAACGCACCAAGTTTTGTAAGACACAAGCGATGACATAGATAAAACATGAGCACACAAAGAGCAAATCAAAAACTTTAGATAACTAAAACTATCTCTATTATAAAGACACAGTTCCAAGCAGACGGATAGACCGCTTCAATTTCTCTAGTTCCCATGAACCACCCTCTCAGTAGTGGGATCTACCATCATATCCCTCGTCTCTCCCTCCGCCACCACCACGACTGTAACCTCCATTGCTCCTCCCACCTCCAAAACCACCACTGCTCCGACCACCACCTCCATATCCACCGACACCTCTAGATCTCCCACCAACACTGTGATAACCGTCGCTACCACCTTCCCCTCCACCGCCAGATCTAAACTGAGCCTGGTTGACGGTGATGTTCCTATGATCAAGGTTCTGCCCATTCTTAGGGTTTAGGTTGAGGTTTAGCTTTATTAGGTTTTAGGATTAAGTTTACTTTTAAATTTATTAATTACTTTAGGTTTAGGTTTAGGGTTCGAGGTTTAGGGTTTGGGGTTAGGGTTTAGAGTTTAGGGTTTAGGGTTTAGGGTGTAGGGTTTTGGGTTTAGGGGTTTTGGGTTTAGGGTTTAGGGTTTAGGGTTTAGGGTTTAGGGTTTTAGAGTTTAGGTTTCGAGGATTAGGTTCTTTTATTTTTATTTTATTCTTTTATTTTTTCTAAATTAAGTAAACTTCGGTTTAGGTTTATTTATTTTTTAGTTTTTTTATTTGTTTTATTTATTTTATTTATTTATTTTTTATTTATGTCTATTTTACTTATATTTAGTTTAGTTTGTTTATTTTAGCTTAGGTTTTTTTTATTTTAGTTTAGTATTTAGGTTTAGGTTTTGGTTAAGGTTCATTTTTTAGTTTAGTTTTTTTATTTTTTTTTTATTTTTTAGGTTTAAGGTTTAGGGTTTAGGGTTTAGGGTTTAGGTTTTCGGATTTAGGGTTTACGGTTTAGAGTTTTAGGGTTTTGGGTTTAGGGTTTAGGGTTTAGGGTTTAAGGTTTAGGATTTTTACGATTTAGAGTTTAGGGTTTAGGGTTTAGGTTTTAGGTTTAGAGTTCAAGTTTTTGTTTAACATAGGGTGGTTTTTTTGAGCAGAGAATAAATTCAGATTCAACATTTCTTCTTTTTGATTTCATCAACCAAGTAACATAGCAAGTTTTCTAAGACACAAGAGACAACATAGATCAAAATTGAGCATGCATAGAGCAATTCAAAAACCTTAGATAAGTAAAATCATCTATTATAAAGACACAATTGCATATGCAGTAGGTCGGATTGGTCATTCTTTAGTTTCTCTAGTTCTCATCAGAGCCACCCCGATCTCTCAAGTAGCGGGACCCACCATCACATCCTCGGTCTCTCCCTCCGCCACCACCACGATAGTAACTTCCGTTGCTCCTCCCACCTCCATAACCACCACTACTCTGACCACCACCTCCATATCCACTAGCACCTCCAGATCCCCCACCACCACTGTGAAAACTGCCACCTCTGCATTCACCTCCACTACCAGATCTAGACTGAGCCTTGTTGACGATGATGTTCCTATTGTCAAGGTTTTGCCCATTCTTAGGGTTTAGGTTTATGTTTAGGTTTATTAGGTTTTATGGTTTAGGTTCAATTTTTAATTTATTTATTTACTTTAGGTTTAGGTTTAGGGTTTTAAGTTTAGGGTTTAGGGTTTATGGTTTAGTGTTTATGTTTTTAGGTTTTATGCTTTTAGGGTTTAGGCTTTACGGTTAGGGCTTAGAGTTTAGGGTTTAGTGTTTAGCCTTAAAGGTTTAGGGTTTAGTATTTAGCTTTTAAGGTTTAGGGATTTTAGGGTTCAAGGTTAGATAAAGTTTTAGGATTTAAGGTTTAGGGTTTCAGGGTTTAAGGTTTAAGGTTAGGGTTTAGGGTTTAGAGTTTAAGGTTTTAGAGTTGTTTAGGATTTAAGGTTTAGGGTTTAGAATTTAGGGTATGATTGTTTGAATTATATTACCATAGAAGGAAAAGATACAATGTTCTTAGAAGGGTTAAAGCTTTAAAATTCTACTCCTCTCAGACCTACAAGAAACCTAAAGAGCTAAACTGTCATCTAAGTACATTAGAAAATGAAAACAAAACAAAAGAGCAAATACAATAGCAAAAAATCATAAGAGAAAAAGACAGAGAGTAAGACTAAAATAGATCTTGAAAATAGTAAAAGAATGAGTCAACAACAGTATAAAAGAAATCAGCAACACACTATAAAGGCAAAAGTCATAGCTAAAAAGGATAAGGATAAAGAGAGGAAAAGGAGAGTGTTAAGAAAGAGAATGCTCAGGCTTAGTTAGGATCATCTTAAGGGGCAACAATACATATGAGCATCCAAACTTCATAAAGAAGGGTTACAATCATTTGTAATGCTACCAACCAGAGAGAATAGGTGAGTAACATCAAAGCCATCATAGCCATACGAGCACAACAAGAAAACATCAAGGCCAACAATCAATAGTACTAGATCCCGCATATTTAACAAAGAGAAACCAACAACTAGCTACTTAAAAACAAAAACAAAACCACAACTAATCATAATAACCTGAGTGAGGCTAGAACAAAGTAAAAACACCAACAAGAACCATTACCCAAATACCAATCCAAGCTCAAAACCAAGGAAAACCAGAACCAGCAATCATCAAGCACCAGACCCATGCTGATTAATAGAGAAACAACCAACACAACCAAGATAGGAGCCCTCAAGCCAAAGTCCCAACAAGTAGCAGTCACCAAGCCAAACCAGGGTGACCAACCATAAATGATTAAACAACTTAGAAATGAAACCATCAATTGAAGGAAACATAAGCTGCAGCCAGTGCAAATCAACATAAGACAAGATAGCCACACAAAAGGGGGTCAAAGGTAGAAACCAAACACCAGAAACCAAAAAGTCCAATCCAAAAGGATCAACAAAGGTTCAACCAGCACAACAAATGGCTCCAACAAATTTTCCAAGAAGAAGGAAAAAACCAACAAGGAAAAAATCAACCAACCAAGGTTCTAAGGATAACTAAAAGTCCTGCAACCAAACGAGCTATGTAAAATAGCCATAAGGCAACCACTAGAGAATAACCCATAATACATAACCAATAAAAGAAGCATCCCTAATAGCCAAGGAAAAGTAGAAAACTGACAAAGTACCATAAAATAGAGGTCCAAAAGAAGCACCACAACCATAGAAAGGCAATAGTAGTAGCTAGCCAGGACATATCAAAAAACCAAACTTCCCCAACAACAAAGACTATCCTGACATGAAGCATAATAACAACACAAAATGTGCTGCAAATAATGCACCCAACAAAGGCTAATCCTAGGAGAATAACCAAATGCAAAACCAAGGAAAAAGAAGGATCTAGCAATAAACAACAAGGAACTAGAGGCAAACCCAAAAAAGTAGCCAGGAAATTCTTCAAAAGAAGGTTCAGAAAGGCAACAACCAACAATAATTCCAACTAGAAAGGCCACCCATCCATCCATAAAAAACCAACAAAAGTAATTTGAGTTCAAGAGGAGAGCCAACAAACCAACCAGTGTAGAAAATAGAATAAAGCTAAAGCAAAAACCATCTCATCCACCAACAAGTGAGTAACAAGGCACATGATCTAGTTTCTTTAGGGAGTGAGTTTAAGGACTTAGTATCTTTCTAATAAATAAATTTATCTTGCATAAGCATAAGGACTTGCCTATATATTTAAAATCAAAGGAGTTAGGCCACCTTTGTAAGTCCAAGTGGGTTTGTCCTCTCAGGAGGCAAACCAAATATCTATTTTCGCCTTAGATTTAGGTTGTGCTTCCAGCCCTCGCCGAAGCTCCCTAAATTTAGGTTCTGAGGTTGCTTTTCCATTATGAGCCATATGCATAATTCCTCGCCTCTTAGGCATTTCTTT
This sequence comes from Cymbidium sinense, assembly GCA_021442155.1. Taxonomy (NCBI): domain Eukaryota; kingdom Viridiplantae; phylum Streptophyta; class Magnoliopsida; order Asparagales; family Orchidaceae; genus Cymbidium; species Cymbidium sinense. The sequence goes on from JAKCPB010000573.1 coordinate 92,991, forward strand.
AATCTTGTGTTAAGGGATCTTAAGTTATAAATTTCTAATGAAAAGATCCAACTCAAACAAACTAAATCAATTTCCAAAATATAAAGCCCAATTATAGGATAGTTTGAGATGCTCGCTAGGTTTCCTAGCATCGTGGGCATCTCCTACATATCTTCCATTTTGAGTTCGATATTAACTTCCTCTTTTGACCAATCCCATTTGATCTTCAAAATAAACTAATCGATTGATATTCATTCCTATTAAAATCTTCAAAGACAGTGATCATTTACCTTAATCGAGAGTTTTTTTAAGGGATCCTATCCCTTAGGATGTAATTAACAATGGGGGCTTGCCCCTGTAGGGAACTTAACGAACCTAGTTTAAAATAAACCCTGCATTACTCTCCATGTGAAGTAGGGGAAGAATCTCTAGTACATATGTAGACCCATCATTCTTAGGAGTCCTTATTAAGGTGATTTAGGGTAGTGACTTTTATCTTTCAAGCCAGTACACTATTCCTTGATGACGCATCACCAATAAGTACATATGCATCTACGGAATTCTAAAAAAAGATAAATTTCTATAAGGTCTCCTATTTTCTAACCAATGATTTGAAAGGTGACTCCCAATAGGAATTTATTCACCACAATATTATAACCAAATGAAATCAAACTAAAATGTACAATAACATTAGTAACACACCACCACATTCATATATATGTAGTTATATGTTATGTACATTATATTTAATATTCTATATAATATATTATCTTACATTACACATTAAAATGAATCACTTTAATAAAAAATTTATAAAATTTGGTTGAAAAATGAACATTTATTTTGAAGGAAAAATTCCATTCTTTTGATTAAATGACACACTATAGCACACCCCCAAAGATGTTCCCTAAAGTCTACTTTAAATTTTGTCAAATCCCATCATCTCATCATATAAATCAGTGTTTTTAAGAATTATACCAGTATAAACTCTACTACATCATACTATAACAAACTAAAATATGCTAAACAACATGTAGTAATACACAATAGTATGCTATAATGAATGATGCTACACTATGGTATGGCATCCTAGATTATAATACACTATAACATATTATATTATATTATATTATATTGCATATCACATCAAAAGGGATTTCTTAAGATAAAAATTCATTAAATTAGTCTAAATAATAAAAAACTATATATTTTAGTCGTATCACTTACATATTTTAAATTGAAATAATAAATTATGATGCCATGCTTTACCTATTATCAATTTGGCCAAATTCCTCCATTTTAAAGTCTAAATCAACATTTTTATAAATAATGCAAGTGTAAGATTGACTGCATTATTGCAAAATACTAAACAAATTTAAAATGCACAGAAAAATATATTATGATATATGATGCTATACTATGCTACAACTTATAATATTTATTTTTAACATAAAATCTTACTTTTTAGACTACAATAGTATATAACACCTCTTACTACAACCTAATTCCCAATTCAAATTTAACAAATTTCATCATCTGATTTATTATATAAATATTTTATGATATATATTAATATAGATTATATAGCATAATACCATAATATACTAAAACATTTCAAATCATCTTAAAACATCCAAAAACACATCACTACATGCTCAAATATATGATACTACATTATACTATAATAAATTGTATTATAATATAATTTAGGGTTAGGGTTTAGGGTTTTCAAATCTCTAATAGGCAAGGGAAAGTCTCTTAAAGACATTTTCTTTAGCTACCATAACTATGTTAGGATTAGGTCATTCTTTATATCTACTCATCTTTATTCAAGGTTTAGGTTAGTGTAGGGTTAGTTTAGGGTTTAGTTTTATGGGTTAGGTTTAGTTTAGGGTTATAGTTTTAGGGTTTAGGGTTTATGGTTTTAGATTTTAGAGTTTTATGTTTAGGGTTTTGGGGTTTAGGGTTTAGGGTTTAGGGTTTAGAGTTTATGGTTTAGTGTTTAGGGTTTGAGGTTTAGGGTTTTGGGTTTAGGAGTTAGGTTTTGGGGTTTAGGGTTTTGAGTTTAGGGTTTTGGTTTTAAGTTTAGGGTTTAGGTTTTAGTTTAGGGTTTAGAATTTAGGGTTCAATGTTTTTTTTAACAGAGAACAAATTTAGATTCAACATTTCTTCTTTTCAATTTCATCAACCAAGTAACACCCCATGTTTTCCAAGACACAAGGGATGACATAGATAAAAAATGAGCACCCATAGAGCAAATAAAAAACCCTATATAAGTAGAACTGTCTCTACAATAAAGACAGTTCCATAAGCGGCAGATAAAATTAATTGTTCTTCAATTTCTCTAGTTCCTATCAGAACCACCCCTGCCTGTCGAGTAGCAAGATTCACCATCATATCCCTGATCTCTCCCACCACCACCCCCATGATTGTAAACTTCGTCGCTCCTCCCACCTCCATAACCACCACTGCTCGAACCACCACCTCCATATCCACTAGCATAGCCAGATCCCCCACCACCTCTATAATAACCGTTGCCTTTGCCTTCCCCTCCACCGCCAGATCTAGATTGAGTTTAGTTGACGGTGATGTTCCTACCGTCATGGTTCTGCCCATTCTTAGAGTTTGGAGTTTAGGGACTCGGGTTTATGGTTTAGGGTTGTAGGTTTTAGGATTTAGGATTTAGGGATTAGAGTTTAGGGTTTAGAGTTTAGGATTTTAGGGTTTAGGGTTTAGTGTTTAAGGTTGTAAATTATAGCTTTATTATTTAGAGTTTAGGGTTTTAGGGTTTTGGGTTTAGGGTTTAGGGTTTAGGTTTGTAGGTTTAGGGTTTAGGGTTAGTTTTAGGGTTTAGGGTTAGGTCTTTTTTTAATTATTTTATTATTATTATTATTATTATTTTTTTAAATTAAGTAAACTCATAGGTTCAGTTTATTTAGTTTATTTTTATTTATTTTAGTTTATTTTATTTTAATTTAAATTTAGGTTTATTTTTATTTTATTTAGTTAAGTTTATTTATTCTAACTAGGTTATTTATTTTAGTTTTAGGTTTAGATTTAGGTTTAGGTTTATTTTTTAGTTTAGTTTTATTTTATTTTATTTTTTTTAGGTTTAGGTTTAAGGTTTTTATTTTAGATTTATTTTTAGGTTTTATTTTTTAGATTAGGTTTAGGCTTAATTTTAGTTTAGTTTATTTTATTTAGTTTAAGTTTAGGTTTAGGTTTAGTTTACTTTAGCTTTAGCTTTAGATTTTATTTATTTTAGTTTAGTTTATTTTAGTTTAGATTTAGGTTTTTTTTTTTAATTTTAGGTTTAGGTTTTTTTTAGTTTAGAGTTTAGGTTTTATTTTTTATTTATTTTAGGATTTTATTTTTAATTAAGTTTAGGTTATTATTTTAGGTTAATTTTATTTTTATTTTACTTTTAGTTTTTATTTTATTTAGGTTTTTTATTTTAGGTTTATTTTATTTTTCAGTTTGGTTTAGGTTTTTATATATTTTATTTTAGTTTTGTTTTTTTTATTTCATTTTAGGTTTTAGTTTAGGTTTTTATTTTTTTTAATTAATTTATTTTATTTAGGTTTTGGTTTCTTTATTATTTTATTTTGAGGTTTAATTTAGTTTTAAGTTTTTAGGTTTTAAGGTTTAGGTTTTTAGGTTTAGGTTTTAGGGTTTAGGGTTTAAGGTTTTGGGTTTTGGGTTTAGGGTTTAGGGTTTAGGATTTTGGGTTAAGTGTTTGAGGTTTAGGTTTTTTAGGGTTTAGGGTTTCGAATTTAAGGTTTTTGTTTTAAGTTTTGGGTTTAGGTTTTAGTTTAGGGTTTATAATTTAGGATTCATGGTTAATTTTTAAAAAAGAATAAATTTAGATTCAACATTTATCCTTTTCAATTTCTTCAACCAAGTAGCACGCCAAGTTTTCTAAGACACAAGTGATGACATAGATAAAAAAATAAGCACCCATAGTGCAAATCAAAACCCTATATAAGTAAAACTATCTCTATAGAAAGTTCCATGATCATATCAATCGTTCTTCTATTTCTAGTTCCTATCGAATCACCTCTCGAGGCGGATCCGCCATCATATCTCTGATCTCTCCCTCCACCACCCCCATGGCTGTAACCTCTATCGCTCCTCTCACCTCCATAACCACCACTGCTCTGACCACCACCTCCACATCCACCGACGCTAGATCCCCACCACCACTATGATAACACGCCTCGCCTTCCCTCCACCGCTAGATTTAGACCGAGCTTAGTGATTGCGATGTTATGGTTCGCCATTCTTAGAGTTTAAGGTTTAGGGATGTTTAGGTTTAGGGTTGTAGGTTTTGTGGGTCAAGTTTAGGGTTTAAGATTGTAGGTTTAGGGTTTTTTAAGATATTTGAGGGAATTTAATTAAACTCACACAATGCATATGCAAGGACTTGAACCCAAGACCTCTTAGTTGAAAGCCAAACCTATCAACCACTTTAAGGTGCCTTGCACAAGATCAGAGGTTTAGGGTTTAGATTTGTGGGTTTAGGGTTTAGGGTTTAGGTTGGTTAGGTTTTATTTAATTATTTTATATTATTATTTTAATTAAGTAAACTCTTAAGTTTAGGTTTATTTAGCTTATTTTTTTAATTATTTTAGTTTATTTTATTTTTTATTTTAATTTACATTTAGTTTTTTTTAGTTTAGTTTATTTATTTTAAGTTTATGTATTTTAGTTTAGGTTTTTTATTTTACCTTATTTTTTAGGTTTAGGTTTAGGTTTACTCTTATTTTTTAGTTTAGGTTTAATTTTATTCTTTTTTTTTAGGTTTAAGGTTTGGGCTTTAGGGTTTAGGGTTTAGAGTTTAGGATTTAGGGTTTAGGTTTAGGGTTATGATTTATTTAGTTTTTGGGGTTTTGTGGGTTTATTTAGGAGGTTTAGGGTTTAGGTTTATGGTTTAGGGTTAGTTTTAGGTTAGTTAGAGCTTAGGGTTTAGAGTTTAGGATTTAGGTTAGTTAGTTTAGGGTTTAGGTTTAAGGTTTTTTTTAATTATCTTATTATTATTTTTTTTAAAATTCAAACCTAGTTTAGGTTTATTTAGTTTATTTTAAATTGTTTATTTTTTATTTAATTTTAATTGATTTAGGTTTATTTTTTATTTTAGTTTAGTTTATTTAGGTTTAGTTATTTTAGTTTGGGTGTTTTAGTTTATTTTTAAGTTTAGGTTTATGTTTAGGTTTATTTTATTTTAGTGTTATTTTCATTTTATTTTAAGTTTCAGTTTTATTTTTGGTTTTTTTTTTTATTTTACTTTTTAGGTTTAGGTTTAAATATTGTAGCTTTATTTTTGGTTTTATCTTTAGTTTAAGTTTAGGTTTATTTTTTTTTTATTTTATTTTTTTAATTTTAGTTGATTTTTAGGTTTAGGTTTTATTTATTTTAGTTTAGTTTATTTTAGTTTAGTTTAAGGTTTATTTTATTTTTATTTTAAGTTTATTTTTTAGTTTAGGGTTTATGTTTTATTTTTATTTTTATTTTAGTTTTATGTTTAGGATTTTGTTTTAGGTTTAGGTTTTATTTAATTTTATTTTATTTTATTTTATGTTTATTTTATTTTTTATTTTAGGTTTAGTTTTTATTTTATTTAGGTTTTTATTTTTAGTTTAGTTTAGGTTTTTAATTAATTTATTTTTGTTTTTTTTGTTTCAGGTTTGGGTTTAGATTTTAGTTTATGTTTTTAATTTTTTTTTAATTTTTGTTTTATTTTGGTTTAGGTTTTTAGGTTTTTAGGGTTTAGGGTTTAATGTAGGGTTTAGGGATTAGGGTTTAGGGTGGATTTTAGGGTTTAGGGTTGCTTTTCCATTATGAGCCATATGCGTAATTCCTCGCCTCTTAGGCATTTCTTTAATCTTGTGTTAAGGGATCTTAAGTTATAAATTTCTAATGAAAAGATCCAACTCAAACAAACTAAATCAAAAAATATAAAGCCCAATTATAGGATAGTTTGAGATGCTCAGGTTTCCAGCATGCATCTCCTACATATCTTCCATTTTGAGTTCGATATTAACTTCCTCTTTTGACCAATCCCATTTGATCTTCAAAATAAACTAATCGATTGATATTCATTCCTATTAAAATCTTCAAAGACAGTGATCATTTACCTTAATCGAGAGTTTTTTTAAGGGATCCTATCCCTTAGGATGTAATTAACAATGGGGGCTTGCCCCTTTAGGGAACTTAAAACCTTGTTTAAAATAAACCTGATTACTCTCCATGTGAAGTAGGGAAGAATCTCTAGTACATATGTAGACCCATCATTCTTGGGGAGTCCTTATTAAGGTGATTTAGGTAGTGACTTTTATCTTTCAAGACACTATTCCTTGACGATCATCATCAATAAGTACATATGCAGATCTGCGTGGCATTCTAAAAAAAAGATAAATTTCTATAAGGTCTCCTATTTCTTTTCTAACCAACAGATTTGAAAGGTGACTCCCCAATAGGAATTTATTCACCACAATATTATAACCAAATGAAATCAAACTAAAATGTACAATAACATTAGTAACACACCACCACATTCATATATATGTGTAGTTATACTGTTATGTACATTATATTTTAATATTCTTTCATATAATATATTATCTTACATTACACATTAAAATGAATCACTTTAATAAAAAAATTTATAAAATTTGGTTGAAAAATGAACATTTATTTTGAAGGAAAAATTCCATTCTTTGATTAAATGACACACTATAGCACACCCCCAAAGATGTTCCTAAAGTCTACTTTAAATTTTGTCAAATCCCATCATCTCATCATATAAATCGTGTTTTTAAGAATTATACCGATAAACTCTACTACATCATACTATAACAAACTAAAATATGCTAAACAACATGTAGTAATACACAATAGCTTATAATGAATGATGCTACACTATGGTATGGCATCCTAGATTATAATAAACTATAACATATTATATTATATTATATTATATTGCATATCACATCAAAAGGATTTCTTAAGATAAAAATTCATTAAATTAGTCTAAATAATAAAAAACTATATATTTTAGATTATTTACATATTTTAAATTGAAATAATAAATTATGATGCCATTTTACCTATTATCAATTTGGCCAAATTCCTCCATTTTAAAGTCTAAATCAACATTTTATAAATAATGCAAGTGTAAGATTGACATTATTGCAAAATACTAAACAAATTTAAAATGCAGAAAAAATATATTATGATATATGATGCTATACTATGCTACAACTTATAATATTTATTTTTAACATAAAATCTTACTTTTTAGACTACAATAGGCATATAACACCTTCGGTACTACAACCTAATTCCCAATTCAAATTTAACAAATTTCATCATCTGATTTATTATATAAATATTTTTATGATATATATTAATATAGATTATATAGCATAATACCATAATATACTAAAACATTTCAAATCATCTTAAAACATCCAAAAACACATCACTACATGCTCAAATATATGATACTACATTATACTATAATAAATTGTATTATAATATAATTTAGGGTTAGGGTTTAGGGTTTTCAAATCTCTAATAGGGAAAGTCTCTTAAAGACATTTTCTTTACCATAACTATGTTAGATTAGGTCATTCTTTATATCTACTCATAATGGCATCTTTATTCAAGGTTTAGGGTTAGTGTAGGTTAGTTTAGGTTTAGGTTATTTTATGGGTTTTTAGGGTTTAGGGTTTAGTTTTTAGTTTAGGGTTTATATGGTTTTAGATTTTAGAGTTTTATGTTTAGGTTTTGGTTTAGGTTTAGGGTTTAGGGTTTAGTTTATGTTTAGTTTGAGTTTAGGGTTTTTTGGAGTTAGGTTTTGGGGTTTAGGGTTTTGAGTTTAGGGTTTTGGTTTTAAGTTTAGGTTTAGTTTAGGGTTTAGAATTTAGGGTTCAATGTTTTTTTAACAGAGAACAAATTTAGATTCAACATTTCTTCTTTTCAATTTCATCAACCAAGTAACACCCCATGTTTTCCAAGACACAAGGGATGACATAGATAAAAAATGAGCACCCATAGAGCAAATAAAAAACCCTATATAAGTAGAACTGCCTCACAATAAAGACAGTTCCATTAGATAAAATTAATTGTTCTTCAATTTCTCTAGTTCTATCGAACCACCCCGCCTCAGTAGCAAGATTCACCATCATATCCCTGATCTCTCCCACCACCACCCCCATGATTGTAAACTTCGTCGCTCCTCCCACCTCCATAACCACCACTGCTCGAACCACCACCTCCATATCCACTAGCATAGCCAGATCCCCCACCACCTCTATAATAACCGTTGCCTTTGCCTTCCCCTCCACCGCCAGATCTAGATTGAGTTGGGTGATGTTCCTACCCATGGTTCCCATTCTTAGAGTTTGGAGTTTAGGGACTCGGGTTTATGGTTTGTGGTAGGATTTAGGATTTAGGGATTAGAGTTTAGGGTTTAGAGTTTAGGATTTTAGGGTTTAGGGTTTAGTGTTTAAGGTTGTAAATTATAGCTTTATTATTTAGAGTTTAGGGTTTTAGGGTTTTGGGGTTTAGGTTTAGGGTTTAGGTTTGTAGGTTTAGGGTTTAGGGTTAGTTTTAGGGTTTAGGGTTAGGTCTTTTTTTAATTATTTTATTATTATTATTATTTTTTTAAATTAAGTAAAATCATAGGTTCAGGTTTATTTAGTTTATTTTTTATTTATTTTAGTTTATTTTATTTTTAATTTAAATTTAGGTTTATTTTTATTTTTATTTAGTTAAGTTTATTTATTCTAACTTAGGTTGTTTATTTTAGTTTATTTTTTAGGTTTAGATTTAGGTTTAGGTTTATTTTTTAGTTTAGTTTTATTTTTATTTTATTTTTTTAGGTTTAGGTTTAAGGTTTTTATTTTAGATTTATTTTTAGGTTTTATTTTTTAGATTAGGTTTAGGCTTAATTTTAGTTTAGTTTATTTTATTTAGTTTTTATTTTAGGTTTAGTTTACTTTTATTTTAGCTTTAGATTTTATTTATTTTAGTTTAGTTTATTTTAGTTTAGATTTTTTTTTAATTTTAGGTTTAGGTTTTTATTTTAGAGTTTTATTTTATTTTATTTATTTTAGGATTTATTTTAGGTTTATTATTTAAGTTTAGGTTATTATTTTAGGTTAATTTTTATTTTATTTTAGTTTTATATTTTATTTTATTTTAGGTTTATTTTTTATTTTTGGTTTAGGTTTTATATATTTTATTTTAGTTTTTTATTTTTTAGGTTTTAGTTTAGATTTTTATTTTTTTTAATTAATTTATTTTATTTAGGTTTTGGTTTCTTTATTATTTTATTTTGAGGTTTAATTTAGTTTAGGTTTAAGTTTTTAGGTTTTTAAGGTTTAGGGTTTAGGGTTTAGGGTTTTAGGGTTTAGGGTTTAAGGTTTTGGGTTTTGGGTTTAGGGTTTAGGGTTTAGGATTTTGGGTTAAGTGTTTGAGGTTTAGGTTTTTTAGGGTTTAGGGTTTCGAATTTAAGGTTTTTTTGTTTTAAGTTTTAGGTTTTAGTTTAGGGTTTATAATTTAGGATTCATTTTAAAAAAAGAATAAATTTAGATTCAACATTTATCCTTTTCAATTTCTTCAACCAAGTAGCACGCCAAGTTTTCTAAGACACAAGTGATGACATAGATAAAAAAATAAGCACCCATAGTGCAAATCAAAACCCTATATAAGTAAAACTATCTCTACTATATAGAAAGTTCCATAAGCGATAGATCATATCAACTGTTCTTCTATTTCTCTAGTTCCTATCAGAATCACCCCTGCCTCTCGAGTAGCGGGATCCGCCATCATATCTCTGATCTCTCCCTCCACCACCCCCATGGCTGTAACCTCTATCGCTCCTCTCACCTCCATAACCACCAGCTCACCACCACCTCCACATCCACCAAAGACGTAGATCCCCCACCACCACTATGATAACTCGCCTCGCTTCCCTCCACCGCTAGATTTAGACTGATTTTAGTTGACTATGATAGCCATCATGGTTCTGCCATTCTTAGAGTTTAAGGTTTAGGGATTCAGGTTTAGGGTTTAGGGTTGTAGGTTTTAGGGTTTGAAGTTAAGGGTTTAGGGTTTAAGATTGTAGGTTTAGGGTTTTTTTAAGACATTTGAGGGAATTTAATCGCAAACTCACACACACAATGCATATGCAAGGACTTGAACCCAAGACCTCTTAGTTGAAAGCCAAACCTATCAACCACTAGGCTAAGGTGCCTTGCACAAGATTGTAGGTTTAGGGTTTAGAGTTTAGGATTTAGGGTTTAGGGTTTAGGGTTTAGGGTTAGGTTTTATTTAATTATTTTTATATTATTATTTTTTAATTAAGTAAACTCGTAAGTTTAGGTTTATTTAGCTTATTTTTTTAATTATTTTAGTTTATTTTATTTTTTATTTTAATTTACATTTAGTTTTTTTTTTAGTTTAGTTTATTTATTTTAAGTTTATGTATTTTAGTTTTTTATTTTACTTTATTTTTTAGGTTTAGGTTTAGGTTTACTCTTATTTTTTAGTTTAGGTTTAATTTTATTCTTTTTTTTTAGGTTTAAGGTTTGGGCTTTAGGGTTTAGGGTTTAGAGTTTAGGATTTAGGGTTTAGGGTTTAGGGTTTATGATTTAGGGTTTAGTTTTTAAGGTTTTAGGGTTTAGGGTCTACGGTTTAGGGTTTAGGGTTTAGGGTTTAGGGTTTATGGTTTAGGGTTTTAGGTTTTAGGTTAGTTTAGGGTTTGAGTTTAGTTTAGGGTTAGTTTTAGGGTTTAGGGTTTAGGTTATGGTTTTTTTTAATTATCTTATTATTTTTTTTTTAAAATTAAGTAAACTGTAGTTTAGGTTTTATTTAGTTTATTTTAAATTGTTTTATTTTATTTAATTTTTTAATTTTGATTTAGGTTTATTTTTATTTTAGTTTAGTTTATCTATTTAGGTTTAGTTATTTTAGTTTGGTTTTATTTTAGTTTATTTTAAGTTTAGGTTTATGTTTAGGTTTATTTTTTATTTTAGTGTTATTTTCATTTTATTTTAAGTTTTTATTTTTTAGTTTTGGTTTAGTTTTAGGTTTTATTTTACTTTTAGGTTTAGGTTTTAGGTTAATATTAGCTTTATTTTTGGTTTTATCTTTTAGTTTAAGTTTAGGTTTATATTTTGTTTATTTATATTTTATTTACTTTAGGTTTAGTTGATTTTAGGTTTAGGTTTAAGTTTTATTTATTTTAGTTTAGTTTATTTTAGTTTAAGGTTTCTTTTATTTTATTTTAAGTTTATGTTTTTTAGTTTAGGGTTTATGTTTTATTTTTATTTATTTTAGTTTTATGTTTAGGATTTTTTTTGTTTAGGTTTTATTTAATTTTATTTTATTTTATTTTATGTTTATTTTATTTTATTTTAGGTTTAGTTTTATTTTATTTAGGTTTTTATTTTAGTTTAGTTTAGGTTTTAATTAATTTATTTTTGTTTGTTTAGGTTTGGGTTTAGATTTTAGTTTATGTTTTTAATTTTTTTTTAATTTTTGTTTTATTTTGGTTTAGGTTTTAGGTTTAGGGTTTAGGTTTAATTTGAGTTTAGGATTAGGGTTTAGGTGGATTTTAGGGTTTTGGGTTTGGGTTTAGGGTTTAGGGTTTAGGGTTTAGGGTTTAGGGTTTAGGGTTTAGGATTTAGGGTTGTGATTTTAGGGTTTTTTTGTTTACAAGCTTCAAGAAATAAACCTAACATAAAGCTAAAAGTTCCAAAAAAGAAAAAAATTGAACTTATTTGCTTTAATAAAAGATGGATCTTATGAAAAAATGGTTAAAACCATACAAACACAAAGATGCTAAGTGCCCAAAATAGGATGTAATAGACTAAAACTTGGGCTTTTCCTTGTTCTCTTTAAAAATAGCCAAGAGGGACACGCCAGAAACCTTCACAACCTTGAGCCTAACTCTTGGAATATCTCTTATAGCATGCCCTTTACAGCCAAATATAGCAATAAATACCTCATCATTTTCCTCGATGAAGTTCAAACAACCATCATTTGGAACAAAGGTGCAATCTTTATCCCATTCTTGATCAATTTAGACATTTTTTTGATAAGTTGGGTTGCTTTAAATGCCAATTTTTTCAAGCACAATGGCCTTTACAAGAAAAGAGCATGTGAATGGCTTCTTCAATTCATTTCAAAGGTGTCTTTTGTATGATTTGTGCCCACCTCTGATTTCTTCTATGTGTCTTCAATTTTTGACCAGCTCCCATACCACGTGTTTTCCCCATATTAAAGAAATGAAAGAAGAGCCTCTACGATCTAATTCGGGAGTTCTGTGAGCCATAACGATGATGATGAGAGCTCGATAGTTGAGAAATATTTAGCTTAGTTAGTTATTAGTTAGTTTTAGTTTTAGTTATTTAGTTATTAGTTAATTTAGTATTTAGTTATTTTTATTTATTTTTTAGTTTTAAATTTTTAATTTTTTTAAATTAAGTAAACTGGTAAGTTTATGTTTATTTAGTTTAATTTTTAGATATTTTAGTTTATTTTATTTTTTATTTTTATTTAGGTTTATTTTTTTTAGATTTAAGTTTTATTTTTTATTTTTAGGTTTAGGTTTAGGTTCTTATTTTATTTGTTTAAGTTTAGGTGTTAAGTTTTTATTATAGGTTTATTTTTATGTAGTATTTTTTAGTTTAGGTTTAGGTTTATTTTTGATTTACTTTATTTTATTTAGTTTAGGTTTATGTTTAGGTTTGGTTTATTTTAGGTTTAGGATTAAGTTTTACTTATTTTAGTTTAGTTTATCTTAGTTAAGGTTTATTTTATTTTTATTTTAGGTTTAGATTTTTTTTAGTTTATCATTTAGGTTTTATTTTTTATTTATGTTTATGTTTTATTTTTAGGTTTATATTTTAGGTTTATGTTTTTATTTAGATTTTATTATATTTTATTTTAGGTTTATTTTATTTTTATTTTAGGTTTAGTTTTTCTTAATTTGGTTTTTTATTTTTTAGTTTAGTTTAGGTTTTTATTTATTTTAATTTAGTTTAATTTTAATTTTTTTATTTTAATTTCTTTTTAAGGTTAAGTTTTAGTTAATGTTTTTATTTTATTTTATTTTAGTTTAGGTTTAATTTTTTTTAAGGTTTTATTTAGCTTAGGTTTATGTTTTAGCTTTTAGGGTTTAAGGTTTATGGTTTAGGTTTTAAGTTTTTATTTTAGGTTTATTTTTAGGTATATTTTTTAGTTTAGGTTTAGATTTATTTTTAGTTTATTTTAGGTTTAAGTATTATTTATTATAGTTTAGTTTATTTTAGTTTAGGTTTACATTTTTTTGGTTTTGCTTATTTTATTTTTATTTAGGGTTTAGTTTTTATTTTTAGTTTAGGGTTTGAGTTTTATTTTTTATTTTTATAGGTTTTATTTATAGGTTTGTTTTTTAAGTTTACATTTTTATTTAGTTTTTATTTTATTTTATTTTAGGTTTTTCTTAATTTTATGTTTTGTATTTATTTTATTTAAGTTTTTTAGGTTTATTTTATTATTTGTAGTTTAGTTTAGGTTTTTATTTAATTTATTTTAGTTTATTTATATTTTTTATTTTATTTTATTTTTAGGTTTAAGTTTAGGCTTTAGTTCAATTTTTATTTTATTTTATATTTTTATTTTATTTAGGTTTAGGTATTTTTATTTATTTTATTTTTAGGTTTTAATAACTTTACCTTGTGTTTTAGGTTTAGGGCTTTTGGGTTTGAGTTTGGGAGTTTAGGTTTAGGGTTTAGGGTAGGGTTTAGAGTTTTGGGTTGTATGTCAGGGCTAGGGTTAGTTGGGTTTTAGGTTGGGTTTAGGGTTTTAGATCCTGAGGTTTAGGGTACTGTCCAGCTTTTTGTTTAGGGAGGGTTTAGGGTTTTGAGTTTGGGGTTTTGGGTTTTGGTTTTAGGGTTTAGAGTTGTAGGTTTAAGGTTTAGGGTTAGGGTTATTATTATTTATTATTTATTTTTTTGATGGTTTAAGGTTTATAGTTTAGGTTTAGTGGGTTTAGTAAGTATTTAAGGTAGTAAGGGTTATGTGGTAGTGAGAGGTTTAGGTTTTAGGTTTAGGGTGGTTTAGGAGGGTATTATAATATTTATTTTTTAACTAAAACCCCAGTTTAGTTTATTTAGCTTATTTTTTAATTATTTTAGTTTATTTTATTTTTATTTTAATTTACATTTAGTTTTTTAGTTTAGTTTATTTATTTTAAGTTTATGTATTTTAGTTTAGGTTTTATTTTATTATTTTTTAGGTTTAGTTTAGTTTACTCTTATTTTAGTTTAGGTTTAATTTTATTCTTTTTTTTTAGGTTTAAGGTTTGGGCTTTAGGGTTTAGGGTTTAGAGTTTAGGATTTAGGGTTTAGGGTTTAGGGTTTATGATTTAGGGTTTAGTGTTTAAGGTTTTAGGGTTTAGGGTCCGGGCCAGGGTGGTTTAGGGTGGTTTATGGGTTTGTGGAGTGGTTTAGAGGTGGGTGGTTAGGTTTAGGATTTAGGGTTAGTTTAGGGTTTAGGGTTAGGGTTTTTTTCAATTATCTTATTATTTTTTTTAAAATTAAGTAAACTCGTAGTTTTAGGTTTATTTAGTTTATTTTAAAATTGTTTTATTTTATTTAATTTTTAATTTTGATTTAGGTTTATTTTTTATTTTAGTTTAGTTTATCTATTTAAGTTTAGTTATTTTAGTTTGGGTTTTTTATTTTAGTTTATTTTTTAAGTTTAGGTTTATGTTTAGATTTATTTTTATTTTAGTGTTATTTTCATTTTATTTTTAAGTTTCAGCTTTTATTTTTATTTTTTGGTTTAGTTTTAGGTTTTATTTTACTTTTAGGTTTAGGTTTTAGGTTAATATTGTAGCTTTATTTTTTGGTTTTATCTTTTAGTTTAAGTTTAGGTTTATTTTTTGTTTATTTTATTTTATTTACTTTAGGTTTAGTTGATTTTAGGTTTAGGTTTAAGTTTTATTTATTTTAGTTTAGTTTATTTTAGTTTAGTTTAAGGTTTCTTTTATTTTTATTTTAAGTTTATGTTTTTTTTAGTTTAGGGTTTATGTTTTATTTTTTATTTATTTTTAGTTTTTATGTTTAGGATTTTTGTTTAGGTTTAGGTTTTATTTAATTTTATTTTATTTTATTTTATGTTTATTTTATTTTATTTTAGGTTTAGTTTTATTTTATTTAGGTTTTATTTTTAGTTTAGTTTAGGTTTTAAATAATTTATTTTGTTTTTTGTTTGGTTTGGGTTTAGATTTTAGTTTATGTTTTAAT
Organism: Cymbidium sinense; assembly: GCA_021442155.1. Lineage (NCBI taxonomy): Eukaryota > Viridiplantae > Streptophyta > Magnoliopsida > Asparagales > Orchidaceae > Cymbidium > Cymbidium sinense. The sequence continues at coordinate 108,272 of JAKCPB010000573.1, forward strand.
TTTTTTTTTAATTTTTTTTTGTTTTATTTTTAGGTTTTTAGGTTTTTAGGGTTTAGGGTTTAATGTAGGGTTTAGGGATTAGGTGGATTTGTGGTTTTGTTTGGGTTTAGGGTTTAGGGTTTTGGGTTTAGGGTTTAGGGTTTAGGGTTTAGGGTTTAGGATTTAGGGTTTAGGATTTTAGGGTTATTTTTTGTTTACAAAGCTTCAAGAAATAAACCTAACATAAAAGCTAAAGTTCCAAAAAAAAAAAAAAAATTGAACTTATTTGTTTTAATAAAAAGATGGATCTTATGAAAAATGGTTAAAACCATAGCACAAACACAAAGATGCTAAGTGCCCAAAATAGTGAGGATGTAATAGACTAAAACTTGGGCTTTTCCTTGTTCTCTTTAAAAATAGCCAAGAGGGACACGCCAGAAACCTTCACAACCTTGAGCCTAACTCTTGGAATATCTCTTATAGCATGCCCTTTACAGCCAAATATAGCAATAAATACCTCATCATTTTCCTCGATGAAGTTCAAACAACCATCATTTGGAACAAAGGCTGCAATCTTTATCCCATTCTTGATCAATTGGGCCCTAGCACATTTTTTGATAACAGAGGTTGCTTTTGTTTTAATGCCAATTTTTTCAAGCACAATGGCCTTTACAAGAAAAGAGCATGTGAATGGCTTCTTCAATTCATTTCAAAGGTGTCTTTTCTGTATGATTTGGTCGCCCACCTCGATTTCTTCTATGTGTCTTCAATTTTGACCACTCCCATACCGTGTTTTCCCCATATTAAAGAAATGAAAGAAGAGCCTCACGATCTAATCTGGGAGTTCGTGAGCCATAACGATGACTGAGCTGAGAGCTCGAGGAGAAATATTTAGCTTAGTTAGTTATTAGTTAGTTTTAGTTTTAGTTATTTAGTTATTAGTTAATTTAGTATTTAGTTATTTATTTTTAGTTTTAAATTTTTTAATTTTTTTTAAATTAAGTAAACTCGTAAGTTTATGTTTATTTAGTTTAATTTTTAGATATTTTAGTTTATTTTATTTTTTATTTTTATTTAGGTTTATTTTTTTTAGATTTAAGTTTTATTTTTTTTAGTTTAGGTTCTTATTTTATTTGTTTAAGTTTAGGTGTTAAGTTTTATTATAGGTTTATTTTATGTAGTATTTTTAGTTTAGGTTTAGGTTTATTTTGATTTACTTTATTTTATTTAGTTTAGGTTTATGTTTAGGTTTGGTTTATTTTAGGTTTAGGATTAAGTTTACTTATTTTATTTTTTAGTTTATCTTAGTTAAGGTTTATTTTATTTTTATTTTAGGTTTAGATTTTTTTTAGTTTATCATTTAGGTTTTATTTTTTATTTATGTTTATGTTTTATTTTTAGGTTTATATTTTAGGTTTATGTTTTTTATTTAGATTTTATTATATTTTATTTTAGGTTTATTTTATTTTTATTTTAGGTTTAGTTTTTCTTAATTTGGTTTTTTATTTTTTAGTTTAGTTTAGGTTTTTATTTATTTTAATTTAGTTTAATTTTAATTTTTATTTTAATTTTAAGTTTTAGTTAATGTTTTATTTTATTTTATTTTTTAGTTTAATTTTTTTTTTAAGGTTTATTTAGCTTAGGTTTATGTTTTAGCTTTTAGGGTTTAAGGTTTATGGTTTAGGTTTTAAGTTTTATTTTAGGTTTATTTTTTAGGTATATTTTTAGTTTAGGTTTAGATTTATTTTAGTTTATTTTAGGTTTAAGTATTATTTATTATAGTTTAGTTTATTTTAGTTTAGGTTTACATTTTTGGTTTTGCTTATTTTATTTTTTTATTTAGGGTTTAGTTTTTATTTTAGTTTAGGGTTTGAGTTTTATTTTATTTTTATTTTATTTATAGGTTTGTTTTTAAGTTTACATTTTATTTAGTTATTATTTTATTTTATTTTAGGTTTATTTTATTTTTATTTTATGTTTTGTATTTATTTTATTTAGGTTTTTTATTCTTAGGTTTATTTTATTTTTTTAATTTAATTAAGGTTTTTATTTATTTTATTTTAGTTTATTTATATTTTTTATTTTATTTTATTTTTAGGTTTAAGTTTAGGCTTTAGTTCAATTTTTATTTTATTTTATATTTTATTTATTTAGGTTTAGGTATTTTATTTATTTTATTTTAGGTTTAATAACTTTACTGTTTTAGGTTTAGTTTAGTGTGATCTGGGGTTGGGTTGATGGAGTTTAGGGTTTAGGAGGGTTTAGGTGTAGTGGGTTGGCTGTGGGGTGGTAGAAGGGTAAGTGTAGGTTTAGTGGTAGATCCCAGTGTGGATTTGTGCCTCAGTTTAGGGTAGGTCAGGGTTTTGAGTTTGGGTTGGGTTTTGGTTTTAGGGTTTAGAGTTGTGGTTTAAGGTTAGTTACATTATTTATTATTTATTTTTGATTTTGGTTGCCTATAGTTTAGGGTTTAGGTTTAGGGTTTAGTTTTAAATTTAGGGTTTAGGTTTAGGGTGTGGGTTTAGTGTGTAGGTTTAGTTTATGTTTAGGGTTTAGGGTTTAGGAGGGTTAGTTTATTTATTTAATTTTTATTATTATTTTTAATTAAGCAAACCGTAGTAGTTTATTTAGCTTATTTTTTTAATTATTTTAGTTTATTTTATTTTATCTTAATTTACATTTAGTTTTTTTTAGTTTAGTTTATTTATTTTAAGTTTATGTATTTTAGTTTAGGTTTTTTATTTTACCTTATTTTTTAGGTTTAGGTTTAGGTTTACTCTTATTTTTTAGTTTAGGTTTAATTTTATTCTTTTTTTTTAGGTTTTTGGTTTAGGGTTTAGGGGATTTAGGTAGGGTTTAGGGTTTATGATTTAGGGTTTAGTGTTTGGGTTTTAGGGTTTAGGGTCCACTGCCAGTTTGTGGGTTTAGGGTTTAGGGTTTGGTTTTGGGGTTTAGGTTTGTGGTTCAGGTAGGGCAGTTTTTAGTTAGGATTTAGTTTGGGTTTAGGGTTTAGGGTTATGGTTTTTTTTAATTATCTTATTATTATTTTTTTTAAAAATTAAGTAAACTCGTAGTTTTAGGTTTATTTAGTTTATTTTAAAATTGTTTTATTTTATTTAATTTTAATTTTGATTTAGGTTTATTTTTTTATTTTAGTTTAGTTTATCTATTTAAGTTTAGTTATTTTAGTTTGGGTTTTTTATTTTAGTTTATTTTTTAAGTTTAGGTTTATGTTTAGATTTATTTTTTATTTTAGTGTTATTTTCATTTTATTTTTTAAGTTTCAGTTTTATTTTTTATTTTTTGGTTTAGTTTTAGGTTTTTATTTTACTTTTTTAGGTTTAGGTTTTAGGTTAATATTGTAGCTTTATTTTTTGGTTTTATCTTTTAGTTTAAGTTTAGGTTTATTTTTTGTTTATTTTATTTTATTTACTTTAGGTTTAGTTGATTTTAGGTTTAGGTTTAAGTTTTATTTATTTTAGTTTAGTTTATTTTAGTTTAGTTTAAGGTTTCTTTTATTTTTATTTTAAGTTTATGTTTTTTTTAGTTTAGGGTTTATGTTTTATTTTTTATTTATTTTTAGTTTTTATGTTTAGGATTTTTGTTTAGGTTTAGGTTTTATTTAATTTTTATTTTATTTTATTTTATGTTTATTTTATTTTTATTTTAGGTTTAGTTTTTATTTTATTTAGGTTTTATTTTAGTTTAGTTTAGGTTTTAAATAATTTATTTTGTTTTTTTGTGGTTTGGGTTTAGATTTTAGTTTATGTTTTTAATTTTTTTTAATTTTTGTTTTATTTTGGTTTAGGTTTTAGGTTTTAGTGGTTTAGGGTTTAGGGATTAGGGTTTAGGGTGGATTTTAGGGTTTTGGGTTTTGGGTTTAGGGTTTAGGGTTTAGGGTTTTAGGGTTTAGGGTTTAGGGTTTAGGGTTTAGGATTTAGGGTTGTGGATTTTAGGGTTTTTTTGTTTACAAAGCTTCAAGAAATAAACCTAACATAAAAGCTAAAAGTTCCAAAAAAGAAAAAAAATTTGAACTTATTTGCTTTAATAAAAGATGGATCTTATGAAAAAATGGTTAAAACCATAGGTGCACAAACACAAAGATGCTAAGTGCCCAAAATAGTGAGGATGTAATAGACTAAAACTTGGGCTTTTCCTTGTTCTCTTTAAAATAGCCAAGAGGGACACTGAAACCTTCACAACCTTGAGCCTAACTCTTGAATATCTCTTATAGCATGCCCTTTACCAAATATAGCAATAAATACCTCATCATTTTCCTCGATGAAGTTCAAACAACCATCATTTGGAACAAAGGCTGCAATCTTTATCCCATTCTTGATCAATTGGGCCCTAGCACATTTTTTGATAACAGAGTTGGGTTGCTTTGCTTTAATGCCAATTTTTTCAAGCACAATGGCCTTTACAAGAAAAGAGCATGTGAATGGCTTCTTCAATTCATTTCAAAGGTGTCTTTTCCTGTATGATTTGGTCAGCCCACTGATTTCTTCTATGTGTCTTCAATTTTGACCACCCCATACCACGTGTTTTCCCATATTAAAGAAATGAAAGAAGAGCCTCTACGATCTAATTCGGGAGTTCTTGAGCCATAACGATGACTGATTGAGAGTTTCGATAGTTGAGAATATTTAGCTTAGTTAGTTATTAGTTAGTTTTAGTTTTTAGTTATTTAGTTATTAGTTAATTTAGTATTTAGTTAGCTTTTTATTTATTTTTAGTTTTAAATTTTTTAATTTTTTTTAAATTAAGTAAACTGGTAAGTTTATGTTTATTTAGTTTAATTTTTAGATATTTTAGTTTATTTTATTTTTTATTTTTATTTAGGTTTATTTTTTTTAGATTTAAGTTTTATTTTTTATTTTTAGGTTTAGGTTTAGGTTCTTATTTTATTTGTTTAAGTTTAGGTGTTAAGTTTTATTATAGGTTTATTTTTATGTAGTATTTTTAGTTTAGGTTTAGGTTTATTTTGATTTACTTTATTTTATTTAGTTTAGGTTTATGGTTTGGTTTATTTTAGGTTTAGGATTAAGTTTTACTTATTTTAGTTTAGTTTATCTTAGTTAAGGTTTATTTTATTTTTATTTTAGGTTTAGATTTTTTAGTTTATCATTTAGGTTTTATTTTTATTTATGTTTATGTTTTATTTTTTAGGTTTATATTTTAGGTTTATGTTTTTATTTAGATTTTATTATATTTTATTTTAGGTTTATTTTATTTTTATTTTAGGTTTAGTTTTCTTAATTTGGTTTTTATTTTTAGTTTAGTTTAGGTTTTATTTATTTTAATTTAGTTTAATTTTAATTTTTTTATTTTAATTTCTTTTTAAGGTTAAGTTTTAGTTAATGTTTTTATTTTATTTTATTTTAGTTTAGGTTTAATTTTTTTTAAGGTTTTATTTAGCTTAGGTTTATGTTTTTAGCTTTTTAGGGTTTAAGGTTTATGGTTTAGGTTTTAAGTTTTTATTTTAGGTTTATTTTTAGGTATATTTTTTAGTTTAGGTTTAGATTTATTTTTAGTTTATTTTAGGTTTAAGTATTATTTATTATAGTTTAGTTTATTTTAGTTTAGGTTTACATTTTTTTATTTTGCTTATTTTATTTTATTTAGGGTTTAGTTTTATTTTTAGTTTAGGGTTTGAGTTTTATTTTTTATTTTTATAGGTTTTATTTATAGGTTTGTTTTTTAAGTTTACATTTTTATTTAGTTATTATTTTATTTTATTTTAGGTTTATTTTATTTTTATTTTATGTTTTGTATTTATTTTATTTAGGTTTTTTATTCTTAGGTTTATTTTATTTTTTTAATTTAATTAAGGTTTTATTTTATTTATTTATTTATTTATTTTTTTATTTTATTTTATTTTAGGTTTAAGTTTAGCTTTAGTTCAATTTTATTTTATTTTATATTTATTTTATTTAGTTTAGGTTTTTTTTTATTTATTTTATTTTAGGTTTAATAACTTTACTTAGGTTTAGGGTTTAGTTTTGTGGATCTGGGGTTGGGTTTGAGTTTGGAGTTTAGGGTCAGGGTTTAGGGTTTAGGGTTTAGAGTTGGGTTGTATGTTTATACAGGGCTCAGTAAGGTTGGTTTAGGTTCAGATCCGTGGTAGTTTATTGTCGTGCTTTTAGGTTTAGGGTTTAGGGTTTGAGCCTGGGGTTTGGGTTTTGGTTTTAGGGTTTAGAGTGGTAAGGTTTAGTGGCATTATTATTTATTTTGATGGTTTAAGGTGGCCCATAGTTTAGGGTAGGAGGTTTAGTTTTAAAATGTGGCCTGGGAGGGTTTAGGGTCACAGGTAGTTTGCAGGTTTAGGTTTATAGGTTTAGGGTTTAGGGTTTAGGGTTTAGTTCAGGTTTATTTAATTATTTTATATTATTATTTAATAAGCAAACCCCGTAAGTTTAGGCTTATTTTTAATTATTTTAATTATTTTATTATTTTATTTTAATTTACATTTAGTTTTAGTTTAGTTTATTTATTTTAAGTTTATGTATTTTAGTTTAGGTTTTATTTTAACTTATTTTTTAGGTTTAGGTTTAGGTTTAATTTTATTTTAAGTTTAATTTTATTTTTTTTTTTAGGTTTAGTTTTGGCTAGGGTTTAGAGTTTAGGATTTAGGGTTTAGGGTTTAGGGTTTATGATTTAGGTTTTTAGTGTTTTTTTAGGGTTTAGGGTCTGGGTTTAGGTTTAGGGTTTAGGGTTTATGGTTTTGTGGGTTTAGGTTTAGGGTTTACTGAGTTTAGGGTTTGTGAGTTTAGGATTTAGGGTTAGTTTTAGGGTTTAGGGTTTAGGGTTATGGTTTTTTTTAATTATCTTATTATTATTTTTTTTAAAAATTAAGTAAACTCGTAGTTTTAGGTTTATTTAGTTTATTTTAAAATTGTTTTATTTTATTTAATTTTTAATTTTGATTTAGGTTTATTTTTTATTTTAGTTTAGTTCATTTAAGTTTAGTTATTTTAGTTTGGGTTTTTTATTTTAGTTTATTTTTTAAGTTTAGGTTTATGTTTAGATTTATTTTTTATTTTAGTGTTATTTTCATTTTATTTTTAAGTTTGTTTATTTTTATTTTTTTGGTTTAGTTTAGGTTTTTATTTTACTTTTAGGTTTAGGTTTTAGGTTAATATTGTAGCTTTATTTTTGGTTTTATCTTTAGTTTAAGTTTAGGTTTATTTTGTTTATTTTATTTTATTTTACTTTAGGTTTAGTTGATTTTTTTAGGTTTAAGTTTATTTATTTAGTTTAGTTTATTTTAGTTTAGTTTAAGGTTTCTTTATTTTTTATTTTAAGTTTATGTTTTTTTTAGTTTAGGGTTTATGTTTTATTTTTATTTATTTTAGTTTTATGTTTAGGATTTTTGTTTAGGTTTAGGTTTTATTTAATTTTTATTTTATTTTATTTTATGTTTATTTTATTTTTATTTTAGGTTTAGTTTTTATTTTATTTAGGTTTTTATTTTTAGTTTAGTTTAGGTTTTTAAATAATTTATTTTTGTTTTTTTTGTTTCAGGTTTGGGTTTAGATTTTAGTTTATGTTTTTAATTTTTTTTTAATTTTTTGTTTTATTTTGGTTTAGGTTTTTAGGTTTTTAGGGTTTAGGGTTTAATGTAGGGTTTAGGGATTAGGGTTTAGGGTGGATTTTAGGGTTTTGGGTTTGGGTTTAGGGTTTAGGGTTTAGGGTTTAGGGTTTAGGGTTTAGGGTTTAGGGTTTAGGATTTAGGGTTTAGGATTTTAGGGTTTTTTTTTGTTTACGAAGCTTCAAGAAATAAACCTAACATAAAAGCTAAAAGTTCCAAAAGAAAAAAAATTTGAACTTATTTGCTTTAATAAAAGATGGATCTTATGAAAAAATGGTTAAAACCATAGGTGCACAAACACAAAGATGCTAAGTGCCCAAAATAGTGAGGATGTAATAGACTAAAACTTGGCTTTTCCTTGTTCTCTTTAAAATAGCCAAGAGGGACATGAAACCTTCACAACCTTGAGCCTAACTCTTGGAATATCTCTTATAGCATGCCCTTTACCAAATATAGCAATAAATACCTCATCATTTTCCTCGATGAAGTTCAAAACCATCATTTGGAACAAAGGCTGCAATCTTTATCCCATTCTTGATCAATTGGGCAAGCATTTTTTTGATAACAGAGTTGGGTTGCTTTGCTTTAATGCCAATTTTTTCAAGCACAATGGCCTTTACAAGAAAAGAGCATGTGAATGGCTTCTTCAATTCATTTCAAAGGTGTCTTTTCCTGTATGATTTGGCTGCCCACCTCTGATTTCTTCTATGTGTCTTCAATTTTTGACCAGCTCCCATACCACGTGTTTTCCCCATATTAAAGAAATGAAAGAAGAGCCTCTACGATCTAATTCGGGGAGTTCTGTGAGCCATAACGATGACGGACGGGTTGAGAGCTCGATAGTTGGGAAATATTTAGCTTAGTTAGTTATTAGTTAGTTTTAGTTTTTAGTTATTTAGTTATTAGTTAATTTAGTATTTAGTTAGCTTTTTATTTATTTTTAGTTTTAAATTTTTTAATTTTTTTTAAATTAAGTAAACTGGTAAGTTTATGTTTATTTAGTTTAATTTTTAGATATTTTAGTTTATTTTATTTTTATTTTATTTAGGTTTATTTTTTTTATATTTAAGTTTTATTTTTTATTTTTAGGTTTAGGTTTAGGTTCTTATTTTATTTGTTTAAGTTTAGGTGTTAAGTTTTATTATAGGTTTATTTTTATGTAGTATTTTTTAGTTTAGGTTTAGGTTTATTTTTGATTTACTTTTATTTTATTTAGTTTAGGTTTTTAGGTTTGGTTTATTTTAGGTTTAGGATTAAGTTTACTTATTTTAGTTTAGTTTATCTTAGTTAAGGTTTATTTTATTTTTATTTTAGGTTTAGATTTTTTTAGTTTATCATTTAGGTTTTATTTTTATTTATGTTTATGTTTTATTTTAGGTTTATATTTTAGGTTTAGGTTTTTATTTAGATTTTATTATATTTTATTTTAGGTTTATTTTATTTTTATTTTAGGTTTAGTTTTTTTAATTTGGTTTTTTATTTTTTTAGTTTAGTTTAGGTTTTTATTTATTTTAATTTAGCTTAGTTTTAATTTTTTTTATTTTAATTTCTTTTAAGGTTAAGTTTTAGTTAATGTTTTTATTTTATTTTATTTTAGTTTAGGTTTAATTTTTGGTATTTATTAGGTTTATGTTTTAGCTTTTAGGTTTTTTTATGGTTTAGGTTTTAAGTTTTTTTATTTTAGGTTTATTTTAGGTATATTTTTAGTTTAGTTTAGATTTTTTTAGTTTATTTTATTATATTTAGTTTAGGGTTTAGGTTTTGTTTTATTTTAGGTTTAAGCATTATTTATATAGTTTATTTTAGTTTAGGTTTACATTTTTTTGGTTTTTTATTATTTTATTTAGGGTTTAGTTTTTATTTTAGTTTTAGGGTTTGAGTTTTATTTTATTTTATAGGTTTTATTTTATAGGTTGTTTTTAAGTTTACATTTTATTTATTTATTATTTTATTTTATTATTTATTTTATTTTAATTTTGTGCTTAGTTTTTATTTTATTTAGGTTTTTATTTTTTGGTTTATTTTATTTTTTTTAATTTAATTAGGTTTTTATTTATTTTATTTTAGTTTATTTATTTTTTATTTTATTTTATTTTAGGTTTAAGTTTAGCTTTAGTTCAATTTTATTTTATTTATTTATTATTTAGAGCATTTTATTTATTTTATAGGTCTAATTTTTTTAGGAGTGGATTTGTTTGGGTTTGAGCCTGGAGAGGGTTTAGGTGGTTGGAGGGCCTGAGACAGTCAGGGAGTTTTGGTTTAGGGTAGTAGAGTGTGTGATAGTGGTAGTGGTATGTAGTTTAGGGTTTAGTGGAGGAGGAGGTCAGTGAGTGGGTGGCCTGGTGTGGTGAGTAGGTGGAGTGGTCACATTATTATTATATTTTTGAGTGGCATAGAGGTTAGGGTTTAGTTTTAAAAAGGGTTTAAGGTTTAGTGGTTACACAGGTAGTCAGCAGTCAGGTAGAAAAAGTTTTTTTATTTTATTTTATTTAGGTTTTGTTTTAGAGCCCAGGGTTTAGTGGAGTATAGGTAGTCAGTTTAAGCCCAGGTTATTAGCTGGTGGTACTAGGATTAGGGTGGTGGTTAATGTTGGGATTTTTATAGTATATTTTGGGAGGCCTCACCATCAGTTTAGTATGAGGTTTAGGATATTTAGTTTAAGGCTGGGTTTTAGTAGGGTAGTTTGGTGGGTGGGGTCAGTTTAGTTCAGTTTATCAGGGCTGGCTTAGTTTAGGGTGGGTTAATAGTTTAGGATTTTAGGGTTTTTTTGGGTAGTCCAGGGGTTTAGTTTTACTTTAGGCTTTATGGTATGGTCTTGGGTTTAAGGTTTAGTTTTAGGATTTAGTTTATAGTTATTTTATTTTATTTTAGGTTTAGATTTTTTAGTTTATCATTTAGGTTTTATTTTTATTTATGTTTATGTTTTATTTTAGGTTTATATTTTAGGTTTATGTTTTTTTTATTTAGATTTTATTATATTTTATTTTAGGTTTATTTTATTTTTTATTTTAGGTTTAGTTTTTCTTAATTTGGTTTTTTTTTTTAGTTTAGTTTAGGTTTTATTTATTTTAATTTAGTTTAATTTTTTATTTTAATTTCTTTAAGGTTAAGTTTTAGTTAATGTTTTATTTTATTTTATTTAGTTTAGGTTTAATTTTTTTTTTATTTTGGTTTATGTTTTTTTATTTTTTAGGGTTTAAGGTTTATGGTTTAGGTTTTAAGTTTTATTTTAGGTTTATTTTAGGTATATTTTTAGTTTAGGTTTAGATTTATTTTTAGTTTATTTTAGGTTTAAGTATTATTTATTATAGTTTATTTTAGTTTAGGTTTACATTTTTTTGGTGCTTATTTTATTTTTTTTAGGGTTTAGTTTTTTATTTTAGTTTAGGGTTTGAGTTTTATTTTTATTTTTATAGGTTTTATTTATAGGTTTGTTTTTTAAGTTTACATTTTTATTTAGTTATTATTTTATTTTATTTTAGGTTTATTTTATTTTATTTTATGTTTTGTATTTATTTTATTTAGGTTTTTATTCTTAGGTTTATTTTATTTTAATTTAATTAAGGTTTTTATTTATTTTATTTTAGTTTATTTATATTTTTTATTTTATTTTATTTTTAGGTTTAAGTTTAGGCTTTAGTTCAATTTTTATTTTATTTTATATTTTTATTTTATTTAGGTTTAGGTATTTTTATTTATTTTATTTTTAGGTTTTAATAACTTTACCTTTAGGTTTTTAGGGTTTAGGATTTGGGATGGGGTTTGGTTTAGGCCTGAGTTTAGGGTTTAGGCTCAGGGCCCAGGGTTTAGAGTTTGGGGTCAGGCTAGTGGTAGTTAGGTAGTTGGGGAGTGTAAGATTAGTGGTGTGGTATTGTGTGCCTTTACTCAGGCTCAGTGGAGGGTGGGAGGGTTTGAGTTTGGGGTTTGGTTGGGTTTAGGGCCTGTAGTCAGGTTAGGTTCAGGGTATTATTATATTTATCTTTGATGGTGTGTTTATAGCCTGTGGTAGTGGTTTAGTTTTAAAATAGGGCCTGGGGAGGGTAGGTTATAGTGTTGCAGGAGTCATGTAGTTTAGGGAGTTTAGTTTAGGGTCAGGTTTTTATAATTATTTTTATTATTATTTTAATCAAAAAGAGTCATTTAGCTTTATTTTTAATTATTTTAGTTTATTTTATTTTAATTTACATTTATTTTAGTTTAGTTTTATTTAAGTTTATGTATTTTAGTTTAGGTTTTTTTATTTTATTTATTTTAGGTTTAGAGTTTACTCTTTATTTTAGTTTAGGTTTAATTTTATTCTTTTAGGTTTAGGCTTCAGGGTTTAGGGTTTAGAGTTGTGATTTAGGGTTTAGGGTTTAGGGTTTATGATTTAGGGTTTAGTGTTTAGGTTTTAGGGTGGGTCTACGTTAGTTTGGGTTTAGGTAAGGTTTATGGTTTTAGGGTTTAGGTTTAGGGTTTAGGTTAGAGCTTAGGGTTTAGAGTTTAGGATTTAGGGTTAGTTTAGGGTTTAGGGTTATGGGTTTTTTTTTTAATTATCTTATTATTTTAAAATTAAGTAAACGTAGTTTTAGTTTTAGTTTATTTTAAAATTGTTTTATTTTATTTAATTTTTAATTTTGATTTAGGTTTATTTTTTATTTTAGTTTAGTTTATCTATTTAAGTTTAGTTATTTTAGTTTGGGTTTTTTATTTTAGTTTATTTTTTAAGTTTAGGTTTATGTTTAGATTTATTTTTTATTTTAGTGTTATTTTCATTTTTTTAAGTTTCAGTTTATTTTTTATTTTTTGGTTTAGTTAGGTTTTATTTTATTTTAGGTTTAGGTTTAGGTTAATATTGTAGCTTTATCTTTAGTTTAAGTTTAGGTTTATTTTTTTGTTTATTTTATTTTATTTACTTTAGGTTTAGTTGATTTTAGGTTTAGGTTTAAGTTTATTTATAGTTTAGTTTATTTTAGTTTAGTTGGGTTTCTTTATTTTTATTTTAAGTTTATGTTTTTTTAGTTTAGGGTTTATGTTTTATTTTTATTTATTTTTAGTTTTATGTTTAGGATTTTTGTTTAGGTTTAGGTTTTATTTAATTTTATTTTATTTTATTTTATGTTTATTTTATTTTATTTTAGTTTAGTTTTATTTTATTTAGGTTTTATTTTAGTTTAGTTTAGGTTTTAAATAATTTATTTTGTTTTGTTCAGTTTGGGTTTAGATTTTAGTTTATGTTTTTAATTTTTTTTTAATTTTTTGTTTTATTTTGGTTTAGGTTTTTAGGTTTTTAGGGTTTAGGGTTTAATGTAGGGTTTAGGGATTAGGGTTTAGGGTGGATTTTAGGGTTTTGGGTTTTGGGTTTAGGGTTTAGGGTTTAGGGTTTTAGGGTTTAGGGTTTAGGGTTTAGGATTTAGGGTTGTGGATTTTAGGGTTTTTTGTTTACAAAGCTCAAGAAATAAACCTAACATAAAAGCTAAAAGTTCCAAAAAAAGAAAAATTTGAACTTATTTGCTTTAATAAAAGATGGATCTTATGAAAAAATGGTTAAAACCATAGGTGCACAAACACAAAGATGCTAAGTGCCCAAAATAGTGAGGATGTAATAGACTAAAACTTGGGCTTTTCCTTGTTCTCTTTAAAAATAGCCAAGAGGGACACGCCAGAAACCTTCACAACCTTGAGCCTAACTCTTGGAATATCTCTTATAGCATGCCCTTTACACCAAATATAGCAATAAATACCTCATCATTTTCCTCGATGAAGTTCAAAACCATCATTTGGAACAAAGGTCCAATCTTTATCCCATTCTTGATCAATTGGGCTAGCACATTTTTGATCAGAGTTGGGTTGTTTTGTTTTAATGCCAATTTTTTCAAGCACAATGGCCTTTACAAGAAAAGAGCATGTGAATGGCTTCTTCAATTCATTTCAAAGGTGTCTTTTCTGTATGATTTGGTCGCCACCTCGATTTCTTCTATGTGTCTTCAATTTTGACCGCCCCATACCACGTGTTTTCCCATATTAAAGAAATGAAAGAAGAGCCTAATCTAATTCGGGAGCAGGATTCATAACCATACTTATTAGAGAGCTTCGATATGGGAAATATTTAGCTTAGTTATTAGTTTATTAGTTTTAGTTTTAGTTATTTAGTTATTAGTTAATTTAGTATTTAGTTAGCTTTTATTTATTTTAGTTTTAAATTTTTAATTTTTTTAAATTAAGTAAACCTAAGTTTATGTTTATTTAGTTTAATTTTTAGATATTTTAGTTTATTTTATTTTTTATTTTATTTAGGTTTATTTTTTTTATATTTAAGTTTTATTTTTATTTTTTAGGTTTAGGTTTAGGTTCTTATTTTATTTGTTTAAGTTTAGGTGTTAAGTTTTATTATAGGTTTATTTTTATGTAGTATTTTTAGTTTAGGTTTAGGTTTATTTTGATTTACTTTATTTTATTTAGTTTAGGCTTATGTTTAGGTTTGGTTTATTTTAGGTTTAGGATTAAGTTTTACTTATTTTAGTTTAGTTTATCTTAGTTAAGGTTTATTTTATTTTTATTTTAGGTTTAGATTTTTTAGTTTATCATTTAGGTTTTATTTTTTATTTATGTTTATGTTTTATTTTAGGTTTATATTTTAGGTTTATGTTTTTTATTTAGATTTTATTATATTTTATTTTAGGTTTATTTTATTTTTATTTTAGGTTTAGTTTTCTTAATTTTTTATTTTTTATTTTTTTTAGTTTAGTTTATATTTTTATTTATTTTAATTTATTTTAATTTTAATTTTTTTTTTATTTTAATTTTTTTAAGTTTTAGTTAATGTTTTTATTTTATTTTATTTTAGTTTAGGTTTAATTTTTTTTAAGGTTTTATTTAGCTTAGGTTTATGTTTAGCTTTTGTGGTTTATGGTTTAGGTTTTAGTTTTATTTTTAGTTTATTTTAGGTATATTTTTTTTAGTTTAGGTTTAGATTTATTTTAGTTTATTATATTTTAGTTTAGGGTTTAGGTTTTGTTTATTTTAGGTTTAAGATTATTTATTATAGTTTAGTTTATTTTAGTTTAGGTTTACATTTTTTTTTTTGCTTATTTTATTTTATTTAGGGTTTAGTTTTATTTTAGTTTAGGGTTTTGAGTTTTATTTTTATTTTATAGGTTTTATTTATAGGTTTGTTTTTAAGTTTACATTTTATTTAGTTATTATTTTATTTTATTTTAGGTTTATTTATTTTATTTTATGTTTTGTATTTATTTTATTTAGGTTTTTATTCTTAGGTTTATTTTATTTTTTTAATTTTAAGGTTTTATTTATTTTATTTATTTTATATTTTTATTTTATTTTATTTTAGGTTTAAGTTTAGTTTAGTTCAATTTTATTTTATTTTATATTTTATTTTATTTAGGTTTAGTATTTATTTATTTTATTTTAGTCTTTAATAACTCTTTAGGGTTTAGGGGATCTTTTTGTTTGAGTTTGAGTTTAGGGTTTAGTTTAGGAGTGTGGTTAGGGTAAGTAGGGATGGTTAGGTTTAGTTTAGGTTTATTTAGATAGGAGTGGTATTTGTGCCTTTAGGGTTTAGTTTAGGGTTTGGAGTTTGAGTGGGTCTGGTTGGTTTTTAGTTTAGGTTTATTATTATATTTTGATTTGGTTTATAGTAGTCATAGGGAGTTTTAAAAAGGGTTAGGTTATAGTATAGTATTTAAATTTAGTTTATTTTATCTTTATTAGTTTTTTATTTATTTATTTTAGGGTTTTTTAGTTTTGGAGTTTTTAGGTTATTTGGCTAGTTGGTTTTATAGGTTTAGGTTTTAGGGTCAGCTTTAGTTTTAGGGATAGTGGCTAGTTTAGTTTATCAGATAGTGGTGGTTTAGTGGCCCATAGAGGTTTAAGTTAGGTTTAGGGCTCAGGGCCTGGGTTGGGCCCAGGGTCTGGGAGGGAGTAGGGTCAATTCTGGGAGTAGTGGTAGTAGGAGTTTAGGGTTAATCTGGTTTAGGATTTAGGGTTTAGTTAGTCTTTTTTAGTTTATATTTAGTTTATGGTTTATTCTTAGGGTTTGGCTTAGTTTAGGATTTATGGTAGTTTAGGATTTAGGGTTTAGGTTGTGGTTTAGATTATGGTTTTGGATTTGGGGTTTGTAGGTTTTTAGTTTTAGGGTTTTTATTTTTTTTATTTTTTTAATTTTTTTAATGTTTAGGATTTAGGGTTTAGGTTTTGGCTTCACGTTTTAGTTTAAGTTTATTTTTAAATTAAGTAAACCAGTAGCCTTAGGTTTTTTTAGTTGATTTTTTGGGTTTAGGGTTAGCTTAGGGTTTAGGGTTTTTCTAAAAAAATTAAGTAACCCTATGGGTTTTGGTTTATTTAGTTTATTTAGTTTATTTAGTTTATTTTTATTTATTTTAGTTTATTTTATTTTTTTTATTTTTTATTTATGATTATTGTTTATTTTATTTAGTTTAATTAATTTATTTTATTTTTTATTTATTTTAGTTTAGGTTTTTTTATTTTATATTTTAGGTTTAGGTTTAGTTTGTTGTTTAGTTGAGTTTTATTTTATTTTATTTTAGGCTTAGGTTTAGTTTTAGTTTAGATTTTATTTTTATTTTTTTATTTTAATTTAGGTTTATGTTTTTATTTATTTTTTTAGATTTGTTGTTTAGGTTTAGGTTTGAGATTTTATGGTTTAGTTTGTGTTTTAGGTGGTTTTGGGTTTAGGATTTATGATTAGGGTTTATGATTAGGGTGGGGCATTTATTTTGGTTTTGGGTATACATCAGTGGGTTTAGGGTTGGGAAGGTGAGGGAGTTTTTTGGGTTTAGAGTTAGTTTTAGGTTTAGTTTTGGGAGGGTTTAGGATTTAGGTTTAGGTTTATTTATTTAGTTTAGTTTAGTTTAGGTTTATTTTATGTTTATTTAAGTTTAAGTTTAATTTAGGTTTTATTTAATTTGAGGGTTTATTTATTTTTATTTTATTTTATTTTAGGTTTATCTTATTTTATTTTTATTTTTAGTTTTTTTTATATTAGGTTTATTTTATTTTTTTGTTTAGTTTAGGTTTTAATTTATTTTATTTTTGTTTAATTTTTATTTTTATTTTATTTTATTTTTAGGCTTAGGTTTAGGTTTAGGTTTTTATTTTCATTTTAGTTTAGGTTTTTATTTTATTTTAATTAGGTTTAGGTTTATTTATTTATTTTATTATTAGGTTTTATTTAGTTTAGGTTTCATATTTTAGGTTTTTAGGGTTTAGGGATTATGGTTTAGGGTTTAGGGTTTAAGGTTGTAGGTTTTTGGTTTTTGGGTTTAGGGTTTAGGGTTTTAGGGTTTTGGGTTTTGGGTTTAGGGTTGCAGATTTAGGGTTTAGGATTTAGGGTTTATGGTTTAGGGTTTAGGGTTAGGGTTTTTTATTTTTTATGTTTTTCATTTTTATTTATTTGGTTTAAGGTTTATATTTTAGGTTTAGGGTTTAGGGTTTTTGGTTTTCTTAATACAGAAGAAATTCAGATTCAACATTTCTTCTTTTCGATTTCATCAACCAAGTAACACACCAAGTTTTCTAAGACACAAGCGATGACATAGATAAAAAATAAGCACTCATAGAGAAAATCAAAAACACTAGATGACTAAAACCGTCTGTATTGTAAAGACAGTTCCATAGCAAGTAGATCGGATCGTCCGTTTCTCCATCCAACCACCCCCTCTCAGTAGCGGGATCCACCATCATATCGATCTCTCCCTCTACCACCACCACATGTAACCTTCATCACTCCTCCCGCCTCCATAATCAAGCTCACACCACCTCCATATATCCACCCGCACTGCCTTCGCTCCACCGCCATTGACTAGGGTCAGTGATGTTCCTATCATCAGGTTCTACCCATTCTTAGTTTAAGTTTAGGTTTAGGTTTATTAAGTTTTAGAGTTTAGATTTATTTTAAAATTATTTAGTTACTTTAGGTTTAAGTTTAGGTGGGGTTTAGGGTTTTGGGTTTATTAGTTTTAGGTTTTAGGGTTTAGAGTTTAGGGTTTGAGGTTTATGTTTTAGGGTTGGTTTAGGCTTTATGCTACCATAGTTTAGGGTTTTTTAGGGTTTAGGGAATAGGGTATGTTTAGTGTCAGTAGGAAGGTTTGGGGTTAGTTTAGGGTTTAAGATTTAGGGTTTAGGGCTTTTATTTTTAAAAAAAAATTAAGTAAACTAGTAGGTTTATATGTATTTAGTTTAGTTACCTTATTTTTTATTTATTTCAGTTTATTTTATTTTTTATTTTTATTTATGGTTATTTTTTATTTATATTTAATTTAGTTTATTTATTTTAGGTTTTTTATTTTAGTTTAGGTTTTTTATTTTAGCTTATTTTTGAGGTTTAGGTTTAGGTTTAGGTTTATTTTTTAGTTGAGTTTTATTTTTATTTTGTTTTTGAGGTTTAGGTTTTTAGGTTTTTATGGTTTAGGGTTTAGGGTTTAGGGTTTTAAGGTTTTATGGTCTACGGTTTAGGATTTTGAGTTTATAATTTAGGTTTTTGGGTTTTGGGTTTTGGGTTTAGGGTTTATGATTTAGGGTTTTAGGGTTTATGCTTTTAGGGTTTAGGGTTTAGGGTTAGGGTTTATGGTTTTTTTTTTTTGGGGAAACCCCATGTAGGGGTATTTTATTGCCACAAAAGAGAGTTATAAGGTCCTTAAAGGGATAAACTGAACTATTCAAAGAGCTACAATCGATAAGGAGTAAATCCTATCTAAGTACATCCAAAAGCAAAAGAAGGCAAAGCAATCAAAAGATACAATTAGATTAACATAAAAGCCAAAGGAAGATTAGGCCAATGCTCTGCAGGACATGAGAATGCATGACACTATGAAGCAAGCTGCAAGAGGACAAGAGAAGCACCGCAGAAATGTAAAGAAAGAAATTAGAGAAGTTAAGGTAATACATAATGATAACTCAAAAATAGCATAATCCGAGAATGATAGTAAAGAATTGTGATAAGGAGGCTCTCTCACACCAAGTTGGGGCAGATGCAAATATGCACATCCAAACTTCAGCAGAAGGGTTACATCATAAGAGCTACTACCAAACTAAAAGAGAGTGAAATCATCACAACCATCATAGATAACAAACCTGTGAGAAGATAATAGCTACTTGTTGAAAGTCTTATGGGTTTTATTACCTGCAAACCTAAATAAAATAATATATAATATAGAGAGGAAATTGCGAAGGGCAGAAAGATAAGGGGTCCCATGCAGGAAAATTATCATCTATATAGTCACCTTGACATGAGGATACTTATACATATGAAATAGGCCAGCATAAAAACTATCCACAAGAAAACAGCAGAAGAGGTAGCCTGCTAAAATCCTACTAAGCAAGTCGATGAGCCTATAAGTAACACCATCCCAAATATATGATATATATATGAATCTTTCAGGCCAGGAGTACAGCCTAGAAGTAGAAGTAAAGTCCAGAAAATGAGCCCAATCATAATAGTGAATGGAGATGTGAACAAACCCCTTATTAATATCCATATCAGTAGTTGGCAAAAAGCATTTGTAAAGGAAGGCAACATAACCCAATAAAAAAATAGCACCAAATAAAGATATAACTACAGCCCGATAAAGAAGTCGGACAAAAAAATGGAAAATCCATTAACAAACAACCAAGATAGCAAGATAAAGAAAGGCAACAATATAGTACCGCCCATTCAAAATAGACATTGCATTCCAAGGAGATAGTAGCACAAGCCTAATCAACCTGATGAGAATAAAAATAACAATGCTTAATGTAACATGACTATCGAAATGAACAAAGAAACTGCATAAAAATAGCAAGGGCAATGGAACCAACAGGATAAATCAAAATGGGGATTCAAATTAAGGTCCTCATTAGAATCCAGAAAAAATAAGACAGCAGATAACCAAGACATAAAATAGCCAAGACAGCCAGAGGCAAGACAACAAGGGACAGCAAGATGGCCATCGAACCTCTCAATCAGAGAAGACATTGCAATAGTTAGTAACCAAGTGGATAGAGCATAGAAACATGGATCAGAAAAGTAGCAGCCCAGACACCAATGACCAAAAATAATTAGAACAGCAAAGTTAGAAACAACTTGCTGAACATAGGACCCTAAAGTCCTACAACCAACAAAGATAGAGCCAACATCGGAATCCTGAGAAACAAGGATAGCAAATATCCAAGACAATAAATAGCCAAGACAACAAAAATCAGCTAGGCCAGAACTACTCATTCGGAAAACAAGGCAATAGATACAAGTTTAAGCGAAAAAAAGATGAAGAAAAGAGCAAACATAAAAAAGTAGTCCATAGAATTCGATGATAAGCATATAATAAACCAATAAGGAGATTCAAATCAAAAGCCACCAAGCCAACAACTTCAATAGATGCTTGGAACAAAACAAACCAAAACCCAAACAACATGTAGAGTATTAATCCAAGCCAACAACCCGCATGAATTACCTACAAGCTGGCCAAAAGTCCATAAAGAGAGCATATGTAAAGATCCAAATAATCAGATGGATATCACAGGGTTCATATAAAATTCCAATAGAAAATAGAGATGTAAAGTAGCAATAGAAAGGGTTCAAAGATAATTAGTAAAAACCTTCAGATAAAGATGATCAAGTTAGCAAAACCCACAACCACATTAAAGGCAAACTAAAAGCCATAAAGGAAGTCCAAATCGCAAGGAATTAATAAAATTGAATAGAAATTGCAAAAATCTCTCTTGGCATTGGGAGTATGAGGTTGGGCAAAACAAGAAGACAACAATAATACCGAACGGATAAACAACCCTGTGAATCGCCATAAAAGACTCAATGATCCCAACCATCCAATAGTCAAGAAAGAAAGTAACAACAAGTTGGCCATAAAACCATCCATTCAAATTATATAGTGCATAAGTTAAATCCTCGATAGTTAAGGAAAAGGTCTGGCCAAGACTAGTAACGGATATAAAAGCAACAACTCATGAAAACAAAGAAGATCCCGGTTTTAACAGCACAAACATTCAGAAAAAAGAGAGATAAGAAATAGTCAAGCAGAAAAATAAAAGCCATATTGTAGTCTACAATAGAGGCCAACTGAACAAAATAAAAGATTAATTGATCAGCAGTAGCTTGGATGAGAACAACAAAGATAGTTAGAAGAACACCAGGGAACAAATAGCTAACAAACACAAGGTTAGCCATCAGGACAGTGAATCCAGAAATCTAATAGCCATAGGTTAGAACAACACTACAATTATTGCAACCATAGGATAAGCCAATAAGAGTTCTCTTAATCAAGGTGAGCCTACCACCGAAAGAGAGTAAATCAAATTCCCAAACAGAAATTTTATTGGAGATTTTCTGGATAAGATCATCAAAAAGATGAGATCTTTTTTCACCTTTAAAAAGCGGAGCCCCGAGATAATTAATAGGAAGTTGATGGAGCTAAAAATTAGTAATTCTGGAGATTTGGTTGAGCCTATTGGTAGGGATTTTAGCGAAAGGAATGAAACAACATTTTCCATCTTTGAGAAAGAGGCCACTTTCTTTGGCAAATTCATTTAAAAGGTTCTTAATAGTTTTAATGTGCTGAATAGAGGCATTGCAAAAGATTATAAAATCATTAGCAAAATTGAGATGAGAAACATGGATACCACCATGAGTTTTAAAAAATATGGTAGGATTTTTATTGAAAAGATCATTCGTCCTCGAAAAGTATTCAACGAAGAATAAAAGAGAGGGTGATAGGGGTCTCCTTATCTCAAGCCATGCCTTGAAGTAAAGAAACTGAGGGACTCACCATTCATGATAACAAAGAACCAAACATTGGTAATACAATTTTTAATGAGGCAGATGAAATTATTAGAAAACCCATACAAATGTAAGATTTGAAAGAGGAAATCCCATGAGAGGTTATCAAAGGCTTTAGAGATATCTAGTTTGAGGAGGATGTTGCCACCTCTAGTAGGAAAATAAATGTGATGAACTAGCTCTTGGGCAAGAAGGATATTGTCGGAAATAGCTCAATTTTTAATGAAGCCAGTTTGGTTAGGAAAAATAATTTTAGGGAATAGCAGCCTTATCCTATTATTAATTAATTTAGCAATGAGTTTTTGAAAGAAGGAGCAAAGGTTGATGGGTCTAAAATCTCCCCAAGAATCAGGATTATTAGGTTTGGGAATGAGGACAATGGAAGTGCTAGAAAAGTAACTAGGTAAAGGGCTTCCATCAAAGAAGTCAATAATAGCATAAACAAGGTCAGACTTAATAAAAGGCCAACAATGCTAAAAAAAATGGGTCTTGTAGCCATCGTACAAAGAATGAGTCGTTGTTCATGATATTGAGAGTACTACTGATCTCAGCTTCCGTAGGTCGCAAAGTAAGTAAATGATTCTCATCATTAGTAATCATAGAGGGGATCAGGTGTGTGTTGGAGAGGGCTTCTAAGGGAGGGTTGATGTTTAATAAATTTTGAAAATATTGTATGGAAGAATCTTTAATTTCATTCTTATCATTGATCCAGCTACCGTTAATATTTTTGATTTTTTGAATAGAGTTTAAGGCTTTCCTTTTGTTGAAAAGAGCATGGAAATACCTTGTATTTCTATCACCATCAGCAATATGTTTGCTAGCAGCCTTTTGATGCCAGTAGGTTTCCTCCATGTTCTGATAATTGATCAAGTTATCTTTAGCAGTGTTCAACTCATCAGGCTTACTAGGATCAGTTAAGGCATCATCTTCAAGGGAGCAAACTAATTGTTCCATAATTTTGAGATAGTCAAAAAGATTTTTAAAATGATGCTTGTTCCACCAATTTAGATTTTGTTTAAGTCTTTTGAGCTTAAGCCAAAATTGAATCATGCCTTTAACAGAATTGTCCGGGTGAATGGGGGCCATCCAATTAGTGCAAACAACATTAATGAAATCATGATGTTAGGTCCACATATTTTGGAATCTAAAAGGAGAAGGGGAGGAAGGATTACTGGAAGAGTGTTTGATAGAGATCAAAAGAGGAGCATGGTCACAAAATTTCGCTCAAATGCTCAAGTGAGGCCATTGATTGATCCAAAGGGAATTAAAGAGGGTCCTATCAAATCGCTGCCAAAGTCTAGAGTTATGCCATATATAGTCGAAGCCAGAAAAACTAATATCAGTCAGGTTGCAATCGAGGATCATATTGGAGAAGTCTTATATGGAATGGATGTTGGGAGAGCAGCCTCCCCTCCTTTTTGAAGAAGCTATAATAGTGTTGAAGTCACCCCCAACCAACCAGGATTTGTTAACCGAGGAGGGAAAGGTTCTTAAGTGGTCCCAAAGGATGTTCCTACCAGCTCTATTACAAGAAGCATAAATAAAAGAACCAAGAGCAGAAAATTCACCCAATGTGATTTAAACATTAACTAATTGTTTGAGATCTTCTAGGATAGAAAAGTTGATTAAATTATTCCAAAAACACCAAATTTTATTACTAATATTATAAAAGAAATTTTGAAAGCCAAGCATTCTAGCAACATGTGTGATCTTAGAAGAGTGAATGAAAGGCTCAATAACAACAAGTAAGGTTATGTTATGAGTGCGATAAAGGCTCCTAACACAATTGCGGACAATGAGAGTCCCAATACCCCGAACATTCCAAATAAGAAAATTGATCATAATAAGGTGGAGAGAAAAGAAAAGAGATAACTAAAAAATTGAAGGAGAAGAAAAAGAGAGCAAGAGTCAATTATTTGTTGGAAGTTAGAGAAGATCGATTGGTTCTAGTGGAGCTATTAGTGAACATTCTAGCTTTAAGGGATTTTCTTTTAGTAATAGTTTGAAAAGACCTATCTATGTCCAATGTATCTCCATCAGAATGGGATTGGTTGGCGATATTTAGAATAGGAGTAGTTCAGAAAGCATTCCTAATGGTGATTTCTCCTTCTGGTATCGAGTTAGGAGGAATTGGATTAGCATGGATATCACTCAAGGGTAGAAAGAGGTTGTGACACCATTAATAAGACAAATTTCATTCTCATTTCCATGATGATTACTCAGATTTTGGTCTGTCACCAAAGTATCAACATTTTTCATAACAATTCCAGAATTATTTTTGAGTTTTTGATCCAACTTGAGATTTCCATTCAAATCACCATGATGGTTCATATGAGTCAAGGGATTGTCTTATGATGCCAAATTATTACAAGTAGGAGAAATGTTAAATAAGTTATCATTAGTTTCCTCACAAACCTCAATATCATTATTTTTACCAAGCTCAGATTGTTCTCCAATAGGCAAATCAGTAGATAGTAAAGGAGTAGGGGTAGGAGGGTGAGTTCCATTTTGAGTAGCTTTAGGAACATAAGTGAACTTATTGGTTTTTTCATTTCCTAGAGAGGGTTTAGGATCTGATTATTTATTCTTTTTAAGATTAGGGTGTAACACAAAGCATTCGAGTGATCATGACCATGGATCTTACAAGGTAAAAGAAGTGGAAATTTTCAAATTCCACGCTCGATTATACCCAAATTTTTCCGAACTGATCCAAACTTCTTTAGGATACTTTTTTGTAATATCGATCTCAAGCAAGATACCTGCAACTGATGGCCGAGATCTCGCGATAGTGGCTTGGTCGATTTGTAGGGGCCTAGCAAAGAGAGCCCCATTCACAAATAGGACTTGATGAGTAATATAATGTATCCTCATGTTTGGAAAGGCTAGCCATAAAGGAATAATAGGGGATTCCACTTTAACATCAAAGAGGGGTGACCATTTCAAGAGCCTCATTTGACAATTGTAAACAAAATAGGAACGACGTGCAAAGACTCTAGAGTAGTCTAAATCATTCGATAGTTGAATAAGGATATGCCTAGGATCAATCAATCATATAGTTAAAACACCCGAGAGCTTTAGGCTATGAAAGAAGGAACAGATATTATCAAGAGTCGGGTGACGTAATGAAAGCTTACCCACTAAAGAAAACTCAAATGGCTTCGCCAATTTTTTCACATCATGATCAAAGCACATTACGGCATTCCACCAAAGAAGTAAAACTAATCAAGAATTAGAGCAAGTGTTCTTATCGATAAAGGCGTCTTTGAAGGATTTAATAGCAGGCATAGTAACGGATTGAGTCAGGTCCATAATACCTTGTAAATCGGGAGCCATAGCCGACGCCTCAAAGTTCAAAGAGCTCGGATGCATGGATAACAGTGCATCCGCCATTGGAGGTCAAGGTAAACTCACATAACCAAACGAGAGAGAAAACCTAAAATCTGATCTGAAGGGCCGAAGGCCAACCAAGGAAAATGAGAAGGAACACTAAATTGCTGAGAGAGAGCCAAGAAGAGAGAGCATTTTTTGAGTTTTTAGGGTTTAGGTTTAGTTTTAGTTTTTAGTTTTAGTTTGGGGGGTTTAGAGTTTAGGGTTTAGGGATTAGGGTTTAGGGTTTAAGATTTAGGGTTTATGGTTTATTTTATTTATTTATTTATTTTTATTTATTTTTTATTTTCATTTAGGTTTATTTTTTATTTTTATTTAGTTTAGTTTATTTATTTTAGGTTTATTTATTTTAGTTTGGGTTTTTTATTTTTGTTAATTCTTTAGGTTTAACTTTAGGATTATTTTTTCCTTAAGTTTTATTTTTATTTTATTTTGAAGCTTTAGGTTTTATATTTTATTTTAAGGTTTTTTGGTTTTAATTTATTTTTTTAGGTTTAGGTTTTTTTTATTTTAGGTTTATTTTAGTTATTTCTTAGTTTTTTTTAGATTATTTTATTTTATTTAGTAGGTTTAGGTTCAGCTTTATTTTATGTTTAGTTTAGATTTAACTTATTTTAATTTTGTTTATTTATTTAGTTTAGGTTTAATTTTTTTTTTTTTATTTTATTTTTATTTTTAAGTTTTTTAGTTTATAGTTTTTGTTTTATTTCTTAATTATTTTAGGTTTAGGTTTTTTATTTAGTTTTATTTTTATTTTAAGTTTAATTTATTTTTATTTTACCTTTAGTTTTAATTTTATTTATGTTTTTTATTCCTAGGTTAAATTTAGTTTTTAGTTTAAATTAGGTTGTTATTTATTTTATTTTTGTTTATTTTTATTAGTTTATGTTATGTTATTTGGTTTAGGTTTTAGTTTAGGTTTTATTTTATTTTATTTTTTTACTTTAATTAGTTTTAGGTTTTTTTATAGATTTTAGTTTTATATTTTATTTAGTTTAGGCTTTTAAGTTTTTATTTTGGATTTGTTTTAGGGTTTATGGTAGGGTTAGGGTTTTGGGGTTTTTTTGTGGTTTAGGTTTTATTTTAGTTTGTAGGTTTTAGGGATTGTGATTTGGGATTTGTTTTTTTAAAAAAATAGTAACCATAGGTTTAGGTTTATTTAGTTTATTTTTAATTTATTTAAGTTTTTGTATTTTATTCTTTTTAGATTTATTTTATTTTATTTACTTTAGTTGATTAATTTTATGTTTATTTATTTTAATTTAGGTTTTTGTTTAGTTTATTTTTTTTAGGTTTAAGTTTATTTTTATTATTTGGTTATTTTTATTTTAATTCTTTAAGTTTTATTTTTTTAGTTTAGGTTTAGGTTTAGGCTTACATTTTCTTTGTTTAGGTTTAGGTTTTAGGTTTTTATTTTAGGTTTATTTTTAAGTTTTATTTTTTAGTTTAGGTTTAGGTTTATTTTTAATTTATTTTATTTTATTTAGCTTAGGTTTTGGTTTAGGTTTAGGTTTAGTATTTAGATATAGGTTTAATTTATTTTAGTATCGCTTTATTTTATTTTAGGTTTAAGTTTATTTTATATTTATATTAAGTTTAGGTTATTTTTTAGTTTAGTGTTTTGGTTTTATTTTTTAATTTGTTTAAGGTTTATTTTTTAGGATTAGGTTTAGGTATTTATTTAGTTTTTATTTTATTTTATTTTAGGTTTATTTTATTTTTATTTTACCTTCAATTCTAATTTTATTTAGGTTATTTATTCTAGGTTTATTTTTATTTTATATTTAGGTTTTAATTTATTTTATTTTAGTTTATTTTTATTAGTTTATTTAATGTTATTTTTAGGTTTAGGTTTAAGTTTTAAGTTATTTTTTTATTTTATTTTATTTCGGTTTAGGTTTTTTTATATATTTTATTTTTAGGTTTTATTTAGTTTAGGTTTATTTTTTTTTAGGGTTTGGGTAGGGTTTAGGTTTATTAGAGTTTTTTTAGGTTTTATTTAGTCTTTAGCTTTAAAGTTTAATGTTTTAGGGTTTAGGGTTTAGGGTCTTATAAAACTATGAAAGTGAGGATTTATTTTATTTTAGTTTGGTTTTAGATTTATTTTTTAAATTTTATCACTGATTTATTTTATGTTTATTTATTTTAGTTTAGGTTTTATTTTTAGTTTATTTTTAGTGTTTTATATTTTATGTTTAGGATTAGTTTAGGTTTTTTATTTTATTTTTGAGGTTTAGTTATACATTTTATTTTAGGTTAATTTTAGGTTATTTTAGTTTAGTTTATTTAATTTAGTTTTACTCATTTTAGGTTTTGGTTTAGTTTACTTTAGGTTTAGGTTTAGGTTTTATTTATTTTAGTTTAGTTTATGTTTAGGTTTTTTTTAGGTTTAGGTTTTCTTTTTTATTTATTTTTAGGTTTATATTTTTATTTAGTTTTTATTTAGTTTTATTTTTTATTGTAAGTTTATTGTATTTTATTTTATGTTTAGTTTTATTTTATTAAATTTTTATTCTTAGGTTTATTTTATTTTTAGTTTAGTTTAGGTTATTATTTATTTTATTTTAGTTATATCTATTATTTATTTTATTTTATTTAGGTTTTGTTTACGTTTATTTTATGTTTTTTATTTTTTTTATTTTATTTAGGTTTAGGTTTTTTATTTATTTTATTTTAGGTTTTATTTTAGTGCAGTTTAGGTTTTAAGTTTTGAGGGTTTAAGGTTTAGGGATTAGGATTAGGGTTAGGATTGAGGGTTTATGCTTTAGGGTTATGCGGTTTAGGGTTTAGTGATGTTGGTAGGGTTTGGGTCAGGTTTAGTGTTTAGGGTTTAGGATTTATGGTTTATGGGTTGTTTAAAAAAATTAAGTAAACCGGTAGGTTTAAGATTATTTACTTTATTTTTTTATTTATGTTTATTTTATTTTTCTATTTTTATTTAGTTTAGTTTATTTATCTAAGTTTATGTTTTATATCTTTTATTTTGATTTAGGTTTAATTTTATTGATTTTATTTTACATTTTATTTTTTTTAAGTTTTGGTTTTATTTTTTTTATTTTAAGTTTGGGTTATTTATATTTTGGTTTAAATTTTAGACATTTATTTTAGTGTTTTATTTTTAGTTTATTTTTTAGTTTATTTTTTTATTTATATTCTTTTATTTACTTTAGGTTTAGGTTTAGGTTTTATTTTATTTATTTTAGTTAAGTTTATTATACTAGATTTTATATTTTTATTTTATTTTATTTATTTTATTTTTATTTTTTAGGTTTAGTTTTTTTTTTATTTTAGAGACTATGTTTTATTTTATGTATTTTAGGTTTATTTTTAGGTTTAGATTTTTATTTTATTTTAATTTTTTAAGTTTATTTTATTTTTATTTTATGTTAAGTTTTATTTTATTTAGGTTTTTTATTCTTAGTTTATCTAATTTTTTTTAGTTTAGTTTAGTTTTTTATTGGTTTTAGTTTAGTTTATTTCTATTAGTTTATTTTATTTTATTTTTAGGTTTAGGTTTAGATTTTAGTTTAGGTTTTTTTTATTTTATTTATGTTTATATATATATATATATATATACATATTATATGTGTGTGTGTGTGTGTGTGTGTGTTTATTTAGTTTAGGTTTAGGTAGGTTTTAGGGTGTTTGGGGTTTTGAATTGTGGTGTTTAGGGTTTAGGATTTTTAAAAAAAATTAAGTTAGGTTAAGTTTATTTAGTTTATTTTATATTTATTTTATTTTATTTTATATTTTAATTTTTATTTAGGTTTATTTTATTTTATTTAGTTTAGTTGGTTTTATTTATTTTGTTTATATTTTTTATTTTATTTTTTTAGGTTTAGGTTTATGTTTATTTTTTTAGATGAGTTTTATTTTAATTTATTTAAGGATTAGGTTTATTTATTTAGGTTTAGGTATAGGTTTTATTTTATTTTTGGTTTTAGGTTTAGGTTTTTTATTTTTACTTTTTAGGATTTTTTTTATGTTTAGGTTTACTTTTAGTTCATTTTTTATTTTATTTTTTATTTTATTTAGTTTAGTTTAGGTTTTAGGTTTAGTTTATTTCGATTTTATGGTTTTTTTTTTTTAGTTTAGTTTATTTTTAGTTTAGGTTTAGGTTTATTTTATTTTATTTTAGGTTTTATGTTTTTTTTTAATTTTATTTTAGATTTTATTTTTTATTTTAGGTTTTAGGTTTAGGTTTCATTTAGTTTTATTTTATATTTATTTAGGATAATTTTTATTTTATTTTTTATTATTTAGGTTTTCTTAGGATTATTTTATTTTAGTTTTTTATTATTTTATTTTATTTTAGTTTATTTATTTATTTTATTTTACATTTTAGGTTTTAGTTTAGGTTTTATTTTATATTATTTTTATTTTATTTACATTTAGGTTTTTTCAAATTTTATTTACTTTTAGGTTTCTGGTTTTAGATTTTATTTGTTTGGAGGCTCAGGGTTTAGGTCAGTTTAGGGTGGTTAGGGTTTAGTTTTAGTCTAGGGTTTAGTTTTTTTGGTTTAGGGTTTTAGTTTTTATGGTTTAGGTTTAGGCTTTAGGTTTATTTTATGGTTTTAGGGTTTCAAGCTTAGGTTTAGTGTTTTTAAAAAAAATTAGTTCTAGATTTATTTTATTAAGTTTTTTTTTTTATTTTATTTTATTTTATTTATTTTTTATTATTTTAGTTGTCTTTTAAGTTTAGGTTTTATGTTTATTTTAGTTGAGTTTTATTTTATTTTATTTATTAGTTTATTAGTTTACTTTTAGTAGTTTAGGTTTATTTTATTTATAGTTTATTTATTTTTGTTTAATTTTAGGTTTTTTTATATTTTTTATTTTTAATTTAGTTTAGTTTAAGTTTTTTGTTAATTTAGGGTTTAGGTTTATTTTATTTATTTTTAGGTTTATTTTTTAGGTTCAAGTTTTTTATTTGATTTTAGATTTATTTTAGATTTATTTTTTTATTTCACGTTTAGTTTTTATTTTATTTAGTTTTTTATTCTTAGGTTTATTTTATTTTTTAATTTAGTTTAGGTTATTATTTATTTTAGTTTAGTTTTTTTATTAGTTTATTTTATTTTATTTTTAGGTTTAGGTTTAGCTTTTAGTTTATGTTTTTTTTTATCTTATTTATTTTACTTTATTTAGGTTTAGGTTTTTTTATTTATTTTATTTATATGAATTATTTAGTTTAGGTTTAGGTTTTTAGTGTTTAGGGTTTAGGGTTTAGGGTTTAGGGTTTAGGGTTTTAGTGTTTAGGGTTTAGGGTTAGGGTTTAGTGTTTAATGTTTAGTGTTTATGCTTTAGGGTTTAAGGCTTTTAGGTTTTGGTTTAGTTTAGTTTAGGTTTAGGTTTTAGTTTATTTATGGTTAGATTTAGGGTTAGTTTAGGGTTAGGGTTTAGTGTTTAGAGTTTAGTGTTTATTTAGGGTTTACTTTAGGTTTTAGAGTTTTTATTTTAGGTTTAGTTAGTTTTATTTATAGTTTAGGTTTAGTTTAGGTAGTTAGTTTAGTGTTTAGTTTATTTAGTTTATTTAGGTTATAGTTAGATTTATTTTAGGTTTAGTCTTGGTTTATTTTAGTTTAGTGTTTAGTTTTAGGTTTAGGGTTTTAGGTTTTTTAATTTAGGTTTAGTTTATTTAGGAGTTTTAATTTATTTAGGTTTAGTTTATTTTAGATTTTGGTTTAAGTTTAGGTTTTTTTTTAGGGTTTTTATTTTAGGTTTAGGTTTATGGTTTAGGGTTTTAGGTTTATGGTTTTTTTAGGGTTTAGGTTTTGTGTTTTAGTTTAAGGTTTAGTTTTAGGTTTATTTTTTTGGTTTTTTTAATAGGTTTTATTTCTTCTTTTTTTATTTTTAGTTTTTAGATGTAGATTGCTTTTTTTTTTTTAGTTTTATAGTATGGTTTTATTTCTAGTTTTAGGCCTCTTAAGTAGGATTTTTTATGGCTGTTTTTTAGTTTTTTTTATCACCATTTTATTTTTGTCCTATCCACCATGGTTTTAGGTTTAGTGTTTAGGTTTTTAGGTTTTAGGTTTATTATTTTAGTTTAGGTTTTAGGATTTTTTGTTTATGGTTTAGGGTTTAGCTTTAGGTTTATATTTTAGTTTATGTTTAGGTTTAGGTTTTGTTTATTTTAGTTTAGTTTAATTTTTTTATTTTTTAGGTTTAGGTTTAGGTTTTATTTTATTTTTTAGGTTTTAGGTTTTTTTTTAGGTTTATTTTAGGTTTATTTTTTAGGTTTTATTTTTGTTTATTTTATTTTATTTAGTTTAGGTTTAGGTTTAGTTTATTTTAGGTTTGGTATTATTTATTTTTGTTTAGTTTATTTTAGTTTAGGTTTAGGTTTATTTTATTTAGTTTATTTTATATTAATTATTTTATTTTTATTTTAGGTGTAGGTATTTTTTTAGTTTAGGGTTTAGATTTTATTTTTTATTTATTTCAAGGATTGATTTTTTAGTTTTCTTTTTTAGTTTAAGGTTTTTATATAGTTTTTATTTTATTTTATTTTAGTTTTATTGTATTTTTATTTTATGTTTAGTTTTAATTTTATTTAGTTTTTTTTTCTTAGGTTCAATTTATTTTTTAGTTTAGTTTAGGATTTTATTTATTTTATTTTAGTTTATTTTTATTAGTTTATTTTATTTTATTTTTTGGTTTAGGTTCAAGTTCTAATTTAGGTTTTTATTTTATTTTATTTTTTAATTTTATTTAGGTTTTGGTCTTTTTTATTATTTTATTTCTGGTTTTATTTAGTTTTTAAGGAACCCGAGATGGGAGAATTTTATTGCCACAAAGAAAGGAGTACAAGGTCATTAGGAGGGGATAATTCTCTTAACTACCGCTCAAAGAGCTATATTCAACCTAGTGAGAAAAATTCTCTATCTAATACAACAAAAGCAAGGAAACTAAATAAAAGAAGTAAAATACCAAAAAATAAATAAGAAACTGGTCAAGAAACATGACGAATAGCTGAGGCCCACTACTAGATTTAGAGGTCTTTAGAGAGTTGCACAATCCACATCTTGAATCAGAGACCAAAGAACAGTAAAAGAAACGCAACACCAGTCAACCCAAACAAGAGCCAAGAAATAAAAGGCGTCACCAAACCTCCATCGAGAGAGTATGTGATAGGAAAATAGTAGCACCCAACCACCATAAGGTAAAACCAAAACAAAGAAAAAAGGCAACCTACTAAGAACATTTAAGAAAACCAAAATAAAACCAATAAAACCAAACAAACCAAAACCAACCCAAGTCCACTAACAAATTAACGAAGTAGTACATGAGGCAACTCCGATAAGGAAACAACCAGTCCAAAAGGGAGGGAATCCCAACATAGAGAAAGACATGCATAGTGTTAACCAACATGAAGCCACCAAAAGCAACCAAGAAACAAATGGTAATCAATCAACAAAAAAAGCAGTTGGAGGACTACCCAACACCAACTAGAGGCGGGGAAAATAGACCAAGGCCCCAACTGACACAAAACCACCAAAAGGCCCAGGATAAACTCAAGAGTGAAAAGATCAACATCAGCCATCAAATAACAGCTACCCAAGACATTCAGGTAGAGTGTAGTAACAAACAATAGAACCCACCAGGACAAAAAATAGCAGCCAAAAAACCTTCCTAAGTAAGGAAACAGCTAGCCAAAACATGAGACAAAACCAAGATCAACTAAGAGAAGGGAAAAACCAAAAGTAGGTAGAGGCATAACCCAAACGGAGGCCACCACAAGGTCAAGGCAGCACATGAAGAAACTGTTGGCAATGAGATCCTTATATAAATTAGTCAACCAAAGATAACACCTCTCCAACTAAAGAGGTTGAACAACTAGCCACCAGCTCAAAGAGATCTCCCAAGTATAATAGCACAAACTAAAGAAGAGAGTGAACCAGCCAAAGGAATACAATAAAATGAAAATGCGCACAGAGAAAAGCATGGAAAACCTAAAAAATACAAAGCAAGATTAATTTCTAAGATAAGGTAATCCCATGTTATCCAGATTAACAAATCCTTTCAATTGTCTAGGTAAATTAAGATGATCATAAAGAGTGAGATCATTTAACTTAGTACCTTGATTAGCCAGATAATCTGCAAAGGCATTTCCTTCATGCAAAATGTGAGAAATTTTAAAGCATACTTGAGAGAGGAGAGCTCTAATAGGATTAAGATGATAGAATAAATCCGCATTCCCCATCTTAGTGGAAGTCAACATGTCAATGAGTAAGAGAGCATCAACTTCAATCCAAATATTGAAGAAACCTTTTTGCAAACAAATGTCAATAGCTTTGTTTACAACCATTAATTCAGCTTAGATAATAAAGCAAGCTTTAAGAGGATAAGCAAAAGAATAAATGACATTACCTTTAAAATCCCTAAAAATACCACCACAACCAAATGTATTCTAAGAGATAGAGCCATCTATATTAATTTTAATAATATTTCTATGAGGTTTTATCCAATATATAATATTATCTTCTTTC
Source organism: Cymbidium sinense (assembly GCA_021442155.1). NCBI lineage: Eukaryota > Viridiplantae > Streptophyta > Magnoliopsida > Asparagales > Orchidaceae > Cymbidium > Cymbidium sinense. The sequence continues at coordinate 141,501 of JAKCPB010000573.1, forward strand.
TAGGAGATCTCGGGTAAAGGCCCAATTTTTTTGCCACAAATTTGTAATATCTAAAATGTGTGTTACTACTTAAATTAACATGAAATAATGCATCAATTTTTTCTTTGGTTCTAGAAATAATTTTTTATGATTCTTAAGAATACCATGATATTTAGCATCATTTCTATCAATTCATATGAACAAAATAAGGCTAATGGCAATTAAAACTTTGATATGAACTTTCACAAGTTTTTCAAAATAGGCTTCAGGAAGTTGATATAAAGAAACAAAGCCATTGAAATGGTTAGTATTAAAAAGATCATCATACCAAAACCATAATTTGGAGGAAATAACACCATTGACAAAAACATGATTAACATTTTTGATATGAAAACAACAATAACATTTGGAAGCTTAATGAAATCCTTTATCCCATAGCAAAGAATCAATATGAATGATGTTTTCTAGAATTCTCCAAGGAAGGATAGAATAAGAGATAGGGATGATATTATTCTAAAGTTTAATAAATACAATAAAAGAAGTATGAGCATCTCTAATATAATTCCAAGCTTTCTTTAAGAATAAAATCTCCATTATAAGAGCTTAAAAGAATTTGATCGCTTGTTGGAAAGGATAGAATATCACTAAATTTATCCAAAAGAGATAGGAATAAGATAGGTAAGTTTACTATCATTCCACTTATTATTAAGCCAAAATGAGTTAACTTTTGTAGCAATAGTAGAATGGGTAGATAAAATAACATCAATAGAACCACCACAAATTCAGTTATCTTACCAAAAGAAAGAAGATCTCGAATTTATACTCCATGCTATCAAGGATTCAGCCACCCATTTAATGGAGCAAAGCCTTTTCCAAACCAAGGAGTCACCCACTTTATAAGAAAAAATAAGAGGGTGCTTACCCTGGTAGTATTTAGCAGTCATAAAATTAGCCCAGAAGCTATCTTTTTTTCTAAAATTCTGCTATAGTTTATGTGAGAAGGCAATAATAGCTTCATGAATTATTAGAGCCCACCTTCACCCAGGGGACCACAACATTATGCCAAGAAGTCCAATGCATCTTTTTAACTGAATTATTAGAGCCCCAAAAAAATATATTAAGGAGACAATCAATTCTATTTAAGATAGAATTAGTAGGGATAATGGCTTCAATAAGATATAAAGGCATTGAATTAAGAGTACTCTTAAGCAAAGTAAGCATACCACCAAAAGAAAGTAAGTGAAATTCCCACACTGAAATTTTATTAGAAATTTTTTTAGATAAGCTCATAAAAAAGATTGGATCTTTTTTTTTTTACTTTTAAAAAGTAGAGAACTTGGATATTTAATAGGGAGTTGTTGGTGTTTAAGGTTAGTGATTCTCAAGATATGATTGATTTTATTATTAGAAATTTTTGAGGAGGTAATGAAGCAAACTCTTGCTTTCATTAATAGAAAGACCACTTTCTACCAAAAATATTTAAAATTTCTTAAGTCTTTTGATATGATGAGAAGCATTACAAAAGATAATGAAATTATCAAAGCTAAGATGAGAAATAGGGATACCACCAAGAGTTCTAAAGTACATGCTAGGATTGTTATTGAATAAATCATTTAAACTGCTTGAAAGGTATTCCACAATAATAATAAGCAAAGAAGGGGACAAAGGATCTCCTTGTCTCAAACCATGAGAAGAAGGAAAAAAGCCTAAAGCTTCACCATTAAGAAGAATAGAAAACCATGCATTATTAATACAATTTTTAATAAAGTTAATGAAATTATCAGAGAAACCAAATAAATGCAAGATATTTAAAAGGAAATCCCAAGAAATATTATTAAAGGCTTTAGAAATATTTAATTTAAAAGGATGTTACCACCTCTAGAAGGAACATCCAAATCATGGATAAGCTCTTGAGCAAGAATAATGTTATCAAATATAGATCTCCCTCAAAAACTAGTTTGGTTGAGGAGATAATTTTGAAGCAGACTAAGTCAATTAGTAAAAATTTTAGAAATCAATTTATTAAAGAAAGTACAAAGACAAATAGGTTTGAAATCACTCTATTAATCTGAATTATCTTCTTAGGATATTAGAACAATGCAAGTGCTTGAAATATATTTAGGGAGAGGATTGCTAATAAAAAAAATTAACAATAGGATCAATTAAGCCATGCTTAATAAAAGACCAACAATTTAAAAAAAAAATTGAGTTGTGTAACCCTCTAGACTAGCAATAGAATCAATGTTCATGCTATTAAGAACTTAACCAATCTCATCTTTAGTAAGCAACACAGTAAGCCAATGGTTGTAATCATTGGTAATAATAGAGGGGATCAAATGCAAATTAGAAATAGCTTCAAAAGTGTGGCTTTTGTTAAGAATATTTCTAAAGTGGTTAATAATAGAATCTTTAATAACATTAGTATCAATGATCCAATCTCCATTATCACTTTTAATCTTTTTGATAGAATTTAAAGCTCTTTTTTATTACATAAAGCACGAAAATACCTAGTATTCTTGTCCCCATCAGCAATATGTTTACTAGCAACTTGTTTTCTCCAATAGGTCTCTTCCATATTATGATAATTAACAAGATTAACTTTTGCTTCATTCAAATCCTTGAGCTTAAAAGAATCAGTCAAAACAATATTTTCTAGATCACAAACCAAAATTTCCATGTTTTTTTTGTTAGCAAAAAGATTATTAAAGCAATGTTTGTTCCACCAAACTAGATTTTGTTTGAGCCTTTTTAAACTTAACCCATAATCTATGCATACCCTAATCAATTATCATGGTGTAAAGGGGCAATCCAATTAATGGCCGACTTTAAGAAAATCTAGATGCTAAAGCACATATTTTTTAAAATCTAAAAGATGATGAGGTATTTAATCTTTTAGAGTTATCTTTAAGAAAAATCAAAATAGGGGCATGACCAGATAAAGTTCTACTCAAATGTTCAATAGAGGTAAGAGGCCATTGATTAATCTAATGAGAGTTGAAAAGAATTCTATCAAGATGTTACCAGAGCTTAGAGTTTTACCAAGTATAATTAAAACCTTCAAAATCAATGTAAATAAGATTGCAATAAAGATATAGATTAGAAAATTCTTCCATAAAATGAATATTAGGTGAGCAACCACCCCTTCTTTTTGAAGAATATAGAATAGTGTTGAAATCACCCCCAACTAGCCAAGGTTTATTAACAGAAAGATCAAAACTTCTCAAATTCTCTCAAAGAACATTCCGATAAGCTCTATTGCAAGAAGCATATACAAAAGAGCCCAGCACACAAGAATCACTAAAAGAAAAGTGAATATTAACAACTTGTTGTAGATCATCTAAAATTAAAACATTTAAGAAGCTATTCCAAAAGCACCAAATTTTATTATTGATGTTAGAGAAACAATTATTGAATCCAAGCATTTTAGCAACATGATTGATTTTATCAGCATGAATAAGAGGTTCAATAACAATAAGTAAAGAGATATTGTTAATTTTGTAAAGATTTCTAATGATTAGCGGTGAGGTACAAATCCCTAACATTCTAAATAAGAGAATTAAACATAAAGAAAATTATAAAAAGGAAATTACAGGATAATAATAAAGAGAGAGAGAAAGAATAAAAAATCCTCTCCTAAGCCAAAAATTGAAATTATACATTATTTATGTGAAGAGGATCCATATCTAGTAGATCTGGCAAGATTAGGAGGTTACATCTTAAAGTTTTTAGATTTCCTTTTAGAATTAATTTGAAAATTTCTATTTTTATCCAAAGTGTCACCTTTGGATAGAGATTGATTAGGAATATTATTAGCAGGATATGAATCAGCAAGAACATCTCTAATCACAACTTCCCCTATTCCAAATTAGCATTTTATTGAAAAGTGGAATTAGAATGAAGATCAATCTTGGAATTAGGGAAAGGAGAAGAAGGTATACCATTCAAAGCACAATTACCAATGTTAAAATCAGTGTTTTGCTCAAGAATTTCAGCCACATTCAAGTTATAATTTAAATCCTCATTCTCATCAATTAATGCCGACAGAGAAGCAGAAATTGACTCATTAGAGAGTGAATCATCATTTTTTTTCTGCCTCTTTTAATTTGGAATTAGCCAAAATAGGCATGTTCTCATGTAAAGAAAGGTTGTTGGGCAAACCATCTTTCTCAACATTATTAGTACCTTTGTTATGATCAAAATGAGAAGTAGAATCATTAATATTAGGAACATTAGATGATTCCAAAGAATCTGACCTAATATTAACATTTAAGATATTTTTAGGCATAAAAATAGTTTTATTAACTTTATGAGAAGCAACTTTAGAGTTAGGATCATTCCAAATTTTTGTTTTAAGATGTGGTTGAAGAACAAAACACTCCAAATTATAATGACCATGTATCTTGCAATGGGAATAGAAAACCAAAAAATTTTCAAATTTGACCTTTTGTAAATAGCCAAACTTTTTAGATCCAATCCAGACATCCTTAGGATGTTTTTTAGATATGTTTAACCAATAGATGAGCAATAGAGGGACAGGATCTCACAACGGTCTCCTGATCGATTTGGAGCAGATGACCGAAAGAACCCCGATAGCAAATAAAACTAGGTGGGTAACATAATGACTTCTAATATTTTGAAGAGCTAACCACACAAAAACAATAGTTCATTCCTCCTTTATATAAACAAGTAGAGACCACTTCAATAAATGCATTTGACAATTAAAGATAAGAGAAGATCGACACGAGAAAACTCATGAATAATCCAAATCATTTGTAAGTTGAATCAAAATATGTCTTGGATTGATCAAGCCAATAGAGAAAGCACCCAAAAGTTTAAGGTTATGAAAATAGCTCAGATCTTATGCAAATTTAGCTGTCATAGAGTAAATTTGTCAATCAAAGTAAATTCAAAAGGTTTTGCAAGCTTTTTGACATCAATATCTGAACACATGATCTCAGACATAACTTAAAAAGAAGTCAAAATCAGATTCATCGAGTCAAAAGAGGTAGAGCTCTTACCAAAAAGTGCATCCTTAACGGATTTAATAGTAGAAATGGCATTGGGTTCATTAATCCCCTCAAAATTGGATTTTCTAGCCGAATCATCTAAAATGGGAGATGTAAACCATGGGTATGAGATCACTGCAACCATATTCAAGAGAGAGACATCATGCAACCAGCCAGAGATTGAAAGAAACTGCAAAAATCTATCGAGAATGATGAAGGATCCAATAAAAATGCAAGATGGGAATGCGTTGATGAAGGGGAAATGAAATCACTAGAGCATGAGGAGAGTTTTTTATCTAGGTTAGGTTTGGTTGGGTTAGCTAATTTTTGTCTAGTTTTAATTAGTTAGTTTAGGTTTTTAGGGTTTTAGGTTTAGGATTAGGTTTTAGGGTTTTTAGGTTTTAGGATTTAGGGAGGTTTAGGGTTAGGTTTAGGGTTTAGTGTTTAGTAGGGTTTAGTTTAAGGTTTAGGTTAGTTGGGTTTAGATTAGGGTTTAGTTTAGGTTAGGTTTAGGTTTAGTTGGGTTATTAGGTTTGGGAGTGGTTTTTAGGTTTAAGGTTTAGGTTTTAGGTTTAGTTAGGTTTTTTTTAAGGTTTAGGTTTAGGATTTTGTTTTAGGGTTTAGGGTTTAGGGTTTATGGTTTAGGGTTTAGGGTTTTAGGGTTTAGAGTTTAAGGTTTAGAGCTTAGAGTTTAGGGTTTCTAGAGTTTAGGGTTTAGGATTTAGGGTTTAGGTTTTAGGTTTAGGGTTTAAGTTTTAGGTTTAGGTTTTTTGGTTTTTTTTCTAAACAGAGAACAAATTAAGATTCAACATTTCTTCTTTTTGATTTCATCAACCAAGTAACACACCAAGTTTTCTAAGACACAAGTGACATAGATAAAATGAGCACACATAGAGTAAATCAAAACCCTGATAACTAGAACCGTCTATTATGAAGATACCATAAGCGATATTGAATGGGTTGTTCTTTAATTTCTCTAGTTTCCATCAAAACCACCCTGGTCTCTCGAATAGTAGGATCTACCATCATATCCATGATCTCTCATTCTACCACCACCATGATGGTAACCTCTATCGCTCCTCCAAGCTTGACATCCAACACTACTACAACCACCATCTTCATATCCACTAGCACCTCTAGATCCCCCACCCCCACCACGACGATAATCTCAGCCTCTACCTTCGCCTCCACCACCAGATCTAGACTTAGCTTTTCAACAAGGTTTTTCCATTCTTAAGGTTTAGGTTTAGGTTTAAGTTTATTAGTTTTTAGAGTTTAGGTTTATTTTTAATGTTTTTTAGCTACTTTAGGTTTAGGTTTAGGGTTTGGGGTTTAGGGTTTAGAGGGTCGGGTTATGGTTTAGCATTTAGGGTTTATGATTTTAGGGTTTAGGGTTTAGGGTTAGGGTTTAAGGTTTAGGGTTTAGGGTTTATGGTTCTAGGTTTAGGATTGTAGGTTTATGGCTTAGGGTTTAGGATTTAGGGCTTATGTTTTTTATTATTATTTAAGTGAACTAGAATGTTTGTGTTTATTTAGTTTATTTGGTTTATTTTTTATTTATTTTAGTTTATTTTATTTTTTTATTTAGGTTTTTTTTTTCTTATTTAGTTTAGTTTATTTATTTTAGGTTTATTCATTTTAGTTTAGGTTTTTTATTTTAGTTTATTTTTTAGGTTTAGGTTTAATTTTTAGTTGAGTTTTATTTTTATTTTATTTTTAGGTTTAAGTTTTATTATTTATTTTTAGGTTTAGGTTTAGGTTTTTATTTTATTTTTTAAGTTTTAGGTTTTTGGTTTTTATTTTAGGTTTTATTTTTAGTTTAGGTTTAAGTTTATTTTTAGTTTATTTTATTTTATTTAGTTTATGTTTATTTTAGTTTTTTTTTTTTAAGTTTAGGTTTAGGTTTAATTTATTTTAGTTTCGTTTATTTTAGTTTAGGTTTAGGTTTATTTTATTTTGTATATTTTATTTTTATTTTAGGTTTAAGTTTTATTTTTTTATTTATTTTTAGGTTTTATTTTAATGATTATTTTTTAAGTTTCATTTTCATTTAATTCTTATTTTATTTTATTTTAAGTTTATATTATTTTTTTATTTCGTTTATTTTATTTTTATGTCTTTATTCTTAAGTTTTTTTATTTTTAGTTTAGTTTAGGTTTTTATTTATTTTATTTTAGTTTATTATTATTAGTTTATTTTATTTTATTTTTAGGTTTAGGTTCGATTTTAGGTTACATTTTATTTTTATTTTATTTAGGTTAAATTTATTTATTTATTTTATTTTAAGGGTTAGGTTCGATTTTAGGTTTTTATTTTTATTTTTATTTTATTTAGGTTTAAGTTTATTTATTTATTTTATTTTAAGGTTTTATTTAGTTTATGTTGAGGCTTTTATGTTTCTAGGGTTTAGGATTTATGGTTTTAGGGTTTAGGGTTTAGTGTTTAGGGTTTAGTGTTTAGGATTTATGATTTAGGGTTTAAGGTTTAGGGTTTTTTGAAAGAAATTTAAGTAGTAGGTTATGTATTTAATTTGTGTTTATTTTTTTTATTTATTTTAATTTAATTTATTTTTTATTTTTATTTAAGTTAATTTTTATTTTCATTTAATTTATTTTATTTATTTTAGTTTAAGTTTTTAGGGTTTAGGGTTTTAGGGTTTAGGGTTTTAAGGTTTAGGGTTTAGGGTTAGGGTTTAGGTTTTAGGGTTTAGGGTTTAGTGTTTAAGCTTTAAGGTTTAGGGTTAGCTTAGGGTTTAAGGTTAGTTTAGGGTTTAGGGTTTAGGGTTAGTTTAGGGTTTAGGGTAGGATTTAGGATTTAGAGTTTATGGTTTAGGGTTATTTTTTAACATTAAGTAAACCAATGGGTATAGGTTTGTTTAGTTTATTTTTTATTTATTTTTATTAATTTTATTTTTATTTTTATTTAGTTTAATTTATATATTTTAGTTTAGGTTTTATTTTAGTTTATTTTTTATGTTTAGGTTTAGGTTTATGTTTATTTTTTAGTTTAGTTTTATTTTAATTTTTTTTTTAGGATTAGGTTTTATTTTTTTATTTTGGTTTAGGTCAAGGTTTTTTTATTTTATTTTTTTTAGGTTTATGTTTAGGTTTCATTTAGGTTTAGGTTATTTTTAGTTTAATTTATTTTATTTAGTTTAACTTTAGGTTTAGTTTATTTTTAGTTTTAGTTTAGGTTTTATTTATTTTAGTTTAGGTTTATGTTTATTTTATTTTATTTGTTTTAGGTTTGGTTTTTTTAGTTTAGGGTTTAGATTTTATTTTTTATTTTATTTTTAGGTTTAGGTTTACTTTATTTTTATTTTATTTAGGAGTTTTATTTTTAGGATTATTTTATTTTTTTAGTTTAGTTTAGGTTTTGATTTATTTTACTTTATTTTAGTTTTTATTTTTTATTTTATTTTATTTTGGGTTTAGGTTTAGGTTATAATTTATATTTATATTTTTTTATTTTTTATTATATTTAGGTTTAAGTTTTCTTGTTTATTTTATTTTTAGGTTTTATTTAGAATAGGTTTAGGTTTTTAGGTTTTACATTTTAGGGTTTAGGGTTTATGGTTTAGGGTTTAAGGTTTAGGTTTGGAGTTTAGGATTGTAGGTTCTAGGGTTTAGGGTTCAGGGTTTAGGATTTTTAAGGTTTAGGGTTTAGAGTTTAGGGTTTAGAATTTAGGGTTTAGGTTTTAGATTTAGGGTTCTGGTTTTAGAGTTTTTGGTTTTGTTTTAAAAGAGAACAAATTGAGATTCAACATTCCTTATGTTCGATTTCATCGACCAAGTAACAAACCAAGGAGGTGAGGTAATCAAATGTCCTCCACAGCTAAGCCCTCGTGTTCCCAGATGTCCATACTATATACCCATTAACATTGAATCTTATATAAATCAACACATGAATAGAGGAAAGAGAACTCAACATTCATACACTTAAGCTATAAGCACATGCATTTCTTACGTATTTATAACAAGCATCATAACACATATTATTAGTCACTTATAAGCTTTTAAAAAATACATTTGGATTTAATAGTGATAATAACCATGTATATTTTAAATTAAATCAACACATGCAAGCTTCCATAAAGGAAATCAATTTTATTTTACTCAATTTTGAAAGGATGGATGCATGAATTGAAATAACATATCAATTTTAACTTGATTGGAAAGAGGACAATCAATATAAGCATGTAATTCATTTAACCAAACTAGTTCTTAAGGACAGTCAAATCAAATAAGATGATTTGAAGCAAACCAAAGCTTCTTTATTAATTAAGTTTTGGATTTGATTTGATTTAAAGAGGAGAAGAGAAATCATCCCTTTCTATTTTAAACACGATCCCACATTACTGATTTAATTTAATTTAAGGAAATGTAATTAAGTTGATTTTATGGGTTAATTAAGTTGAACCCTTAATTTGATGAATTAATTACCCTTATCTAGGTCACCTTAAAGTAATTAACTGAATAATTATGAGCCTACATGATATGGAAAATAAACTTGCAATGATCCTAGGAAATAAAAGGGGCCTAATGCAATTGGCTCATGATTAATAGTTAATTAGATTATGGGACTTAACTAATTACTCTTATGGTTTTCCACATGTGTACCATAATTTCATTAAACTACTTTAGGTTATTAAACACCTAAAGATCTACCCCATGATTTAATTAATTAAGGTTAGATGTGATTATGATTTCAATTTGATTAAGTGATTTAATTAATTACTTAAATTTTAATTAATTTCATTTTAGAAAAGGGTGAAATGAACTTCTGGAAAGTGGTCCCAACCATATTCTTTAGTTCACTTATTGTTAAACGATGATTAATAAACTTAATTAGCCAATTTATTAGTGTTCATCAGATTAATTAATCATTAATTAACTTAAAATAGTAGGTAAGGTTTAATTAGTCATTTTTTTAATTAAGTGAGCAATAAATCCCAAGAAAATTATGGGTGGCAGAGGTCATCCCATTAAATTAACCCATAAAATTTAGGATTAATTATCGATTTAATTATAAAGTAATTAAGCTAATTAATTTTGTAATTAAACTTTAATTACTGTTCAAAATTAGTTAAGAACATTTTTAATTAATTCTCCTCTGAAATACCATTAAAATTAGTATTTATTTGCATTTTTTATTTCTCTATGATTTTTTAAGATTTTTAGAAGTTTCAACCATTAAAAATGATTAATTAAGCCTAGTTAAAGCCTAATCCTATTGGCCCCATGTGGCACCTCAGGATTGGCTACATAAAACTTATATGACTCAGGGCCTACGTGGCGACGGCGAACATGCTTTCTCATCCACCAGCTGATCTAAAATCGGACTGTTACGACTAATCTTAAGCTTAATAAGATTAAATCAAATTGATCTAGTAGATCTAATCCCAATCATCCATTTTGATCATGCGAAACATACAATACCTAATCTAACATCATGCGAATGAGGGTGAATGGAGTCTGTCTACCATTTCTCACTCGATTCAAGCTTACCCGAGCTCGGATCAACTCCAAAAGGATCCCACACCTTCACGACATCAATCGGAGGGGATCTAATTATCAAGATCAGACAATATAAGTTTTCTTCAAAAATTTTCAACCCATTTTTAGCTAAGGATCTATTTTGGAAGCATGCCTCATCAAAGCTCAAGACTGGGGGATCAAATGATTGAAGAAGCTTCATCTAGCAGAGATGAAGCTATATTGGGCAAGAATTAGATCAATTCCTCAACATTTGCTTGGAAGGCCACTAACTGATGATTTGGATCTTGACTTTGATCGAAGTCCCACCTCGAGTGATCAGGAAGTTTGGGAGATGACTTGTTCTTGCTCAACGAGGCCTAGGAAAGATGCGTGCAAAGTTAATTTGAGTTTGATGGATAAATGGGGAAGTTAGGTCAAAAATGGGAGTGTCCTATTTCACGATGGATAGGAATGACATTTTCTGATCGAGGAATGAGCTTGGGAACTTAGCGAATTATTCTAGCGGCTCTTCTTGGGTATCTAGGGCACTAAAGAATGATTTTTATGTGTGTTTGAGTGGAAATGAGGGGGTGTATACCCACCCCACCCCGAACCCCTTCATCTTGATCAGACGATGGGATCTAATTTGGCTTCTAGCTATGGGTTTAAAATGCTCCTTTACTTAATTTTTTTCAAAAAACCCTAAACCATAAACTCTAAAACTAAACCACAATAATCTTAAACCCTAAACCCTAAACCTACAATCCTAAAACCTAAACCTAAACATAAAAATAAAATGAAAATAAAACTCAACTACAAAATAAACCTAAACCTTAACCTAAACCTAATAAATAAAAAAATTGAAACATTTAAACTAAAATAAATAAACATAAACTAACCATCTAAACTAAATAAAAATAAAAATAAACATAAATAAAATAAAATAAAATAAAGCTGAAATAAAAAAATAAATCAAATAAACTAAATAAACAAAGAAGAAATGATGAATCAATTTGTTTCTGTTAAAAAAACAAAACCTTAAACACACCTAAAACACCCTAAACCCTAATTAAACCCTAAAAACCTAAACTAAATCCTAAACCATAAACCCAAAACCCTAAATAAACCACAAACCTAAACCCTAAACCCTAAAACCTACCCACTCCTAAACCTAAACCCCACCCTCTGAGCCCTAAACCACTGCCCTGGATAAACCCTAAACCTATGTTGACCTTAACCTAAACCTAAACCTAAACTAAATACCTATAAAATAAATAAAACCTAAACCTAAATAAAATAAAATAAATTAAATTAAATTAAAATCTAAACTAAACCTAAACCTAAACCAAAACCTAAATCTAAACCTAAACTTATGCCTAAAATTAAATAAATAAAATAATTAAATTACACTAAAATAAAATAAATAATAACTAAACTAAAAATAAAATAAACAGAATAAAACATAAATAAAATAAAACTAAATGTGAAATAAAAATAAAATAAACCTAAACTAAAATAAAATAAAAACTAAATAAAATCCTAAACCTAAAAAAATATAACCTAAAGATAAATAAATAAATAAATGCAAACCCTAAACTAAAAATAAAAACTTAACCTGAAATAAAATAAAATGAACAAATAAAAAACCTAAACCAAAACTAAAATAAACTAAACTAAAATAAATAAAACCTAAAATAAACTACACCTAAAGCCTACACTAAATAAAATAAAATAAACTAAAATGGAACCTAAAACTAAAGTAAAAAAAAAAAACCTAAAATAAAAGCTTACAAGCTAACCCTAAAAAGCTAATCAAAATGAGATGTTCTTAGAGAAAGAGACAAAGAAGGGAGCCTAAGTCTCAATCCTTAAATCCTTATAATTTGTTGATTAAATTTTGGGCATCATTTGGATTTTTTATTAATTTTGTTAATTAATTAATAATTTAAGAGGGATAGAGAAGACTTAAAGAAAAGATTGGAAGAGGGAGCTCCAATCCATTTCTCTAGAATTTGTCATCATTAACATAGGTTAATAAGCTTAATTGATTGATTAATTTACTATTAATTTGCTTAATTTTCACTAATTATATTAAGAAACTTATTAAGCCTTAACCCATTGGTTTCCCTAATTAAGCAACCAATAAAATACCAGAAAAATAGGGGTGGCAGAGGTCATCCCCTTAACATGCACAGAAAGTTTGAGATTAATTGGATGGTTAATTAGGGAGTAATTAGACTAATTATATTTCTAATTAAGCTAAATCCACTGCTCAAAATCAATTAATAATAATTTCCTTGGATTATACTCTAAATTATATTTAAAATGAGCCTAAGTTTGTATTTTTTATGGATTTTTATAGAATTAGTTATGAATTTAGTAAGTTTCAGGATTAAAAACTAGTTAATTAGCTCTAATTAAAGCTTTCCATAATCCACATGGGCGACATGGCGTGTACGCTTTCCATGTGGCATGATGGGATTTACTATTTAAGTTATCACATCCAAGTGATGACTCAGATGGCGGTGCATGTGGTAACTCTGTGGACTATCTAATATAAGATCAGATGACCATGATTAAACTCATGATTTTGAAGGATTAATCAGAGGTTCTAAGCGTGATTAGATCAGGACCATTCATCCCAATCATGGGATGGACATTCCATGATCTATCTCCTCCCAAGCATCGAACAATGGCTACCATCCATCGATCATCGCTCGATCCAAGCTCACCCAAGCTCAAATAGAGATAAAAATGATCCCACACCTTCGGGGAAGCACAATAAGAAGATCAAATGGAGGAAATCACATGACATGAAACTTTCTTTCATAAAAGGCCAACCTATTTTCATTCAAGGATCTGTTTCAATGGCATACCGCACTGAAGCTTATGGCTATTTCTGATTGAAAGCTTTATTTGGTAGAAATGAAGCTCTATTGAGCCACACGAGCTTTGATTTGGTGTAGTTTGCTCGAAAGACTAGCCACTAGCATAGGTGCTCAGGCTTGATCGAACTCTACCCTCTGACCATCGAGAAGCTTGGGAAATAATTCATTCTCACATTTTTGGCTCCAAGGAAGGTGTGTTCAAAGTTAATTGCACTGTGGTGGGGGTTTGAGTAAATGAGAATTGAAGGTGGCCTCGCTTATTTTGGTTTTGCATAAAAGCTAGGATTTTTTGGGGTGTGGGAAGGCTTGCAAATTTCTCAGGAACTCTCTTCTTGGCTAAAGTTGAATCAAGTGTGAGTGTTTGAGTTTGAGTGAGAATGAGGGGAATACCCTCATTCCTTGGATCTACCCAGTCTTTGGATATTTCTTGATCAATTGGCCAAAATGGTGGAGGTCCTTTGGTGCATGATGTGGCTCATTTGGTTGGGTGAGGTGTGGAGGTGGGCTCAAGGGAGTAGTGGGAGTCTATGGCTTGGAAAGCTCCAATGGATGGGGAGTGATTTGACCTCGCCATGGATCATGGCACCCAAGCACCTTTTGGGTCAGTCAACCATGGTTGGCCTAAGTGGACTTATGATTGGGTGCCAAGTGGCTGGGAAGAAAATGACCAAATGATCATGTGTCTTATCTCATGGGATGCCTAAACCAAGGGAAAAATGGTCATTTGGCTATGGGTTTGGTTTGGCAGATTTGGGATGCATCAAAAGTGGGTTAGCCCAATTTCAAGTGGTTTGGAGTTTATTTGATTTGATTTGGCTTGATTTAACCTATTAGGTCAAATTGGGTTAGGTTGGGTCAAGTTGACCAATTGGTCAAATTGGGTCAAAAAGGTTTAGTTCAATTGGCTAATTGAAAATGATTGTGGGCTTTGGTTTGGTTTAATTTGGAAATAATTTAGATTTTGGCTAATTTGACCCTTTGAGTCAATTTGGGTTAAGTTAGGTCAAGTTGATCAATTGGTCAAATTGGGCTCAATCATGGTTTTGATCAAGTTCAAGAAGTGATTTGGAATGAACTTGAGCCATTGGATTTCAATTTGGTTGGATTTTCCTTGGCCTTTTAGGTGAATTTGGGTCAACTTAGGTCAAATAGCCAATTGGGCTTGGTTTGGCTTAAGTGAGGGTTTGGTCATGTTCAATCATTGGTTAGGAATGGGTTTGTATCAATGGTTTCAATGAATTTGGTTTATGTAGATTTTTTCTAATTTGGGTTTCATTTGGGCTAAATGTTGACTTGGTCAATAGGTTGTTGACTTATTTTAACCCAATTCAAGATAATTAACCAAAGATGATTGTTGATCATGTTGTGAGGTTTGGATGGGCTTAGTTCAATCTAATTTGGGTTGAATTAGAACTTGGCTCAAAAGTCTTTTAGGTCACTTTGGGTCAAGTGGACCTAAATGGGTTAATTGGCTTGATCATGGCTTGATTCAAGTTTAATTATATTGATAAATGGGTTTGATATAGAAATATAAATCCAATTGCAAGTAATTTGGATCCATATGGATTTTGGTTCATATGACAATTTCAAGTCAAAAAGAATTAACTTGGGTTTGATTTAGGTTATCTTGGATTTGGTTTGATAATTATAGTTTATATTTTTATTTGGATCTATGATTGTAGGAATGTTTGAATCATGAGAAATCCATAAGTTTTGAATTGATTTGGGTATTATTTGCCAAGTTCAAGAATTTGGCTAAAAGGCTAAAATCAGAATTTGATTTGATTTGGGTTTCAACCATTTGGAGTTTGGAATTGATTTATGATTTGATTTGAATTTTATTGAGAAAATTAATTGAATTATGATTTGAATTTGTTTAAGGCTAAGTCCATAAGATAAAATCAAAGGGCTTAAGAAGGGATTTGGAGTTTGAATTTGATCATGTGTTTGAATCATTTGATAGTTGGATTTGATTTTGGAATTTAGATTTAAATTTTAGATTTTATTTGGAAGAATGAAGCAAGGATTTGGTTTGGGCTATAGGGTAGGCAAGTTCTCCTAAATCTCTAAGGCACAACCTACCCCTATGGCTAACTCTTCTAAGTCTCTAGGGTTAGGTTAAGTGTTCACTTAATCACTACAAGTGTCTTAAGACTAAGGAACTGTTTGTGTCTATGAGTCCTAGATCTATGATAAGGAAGTTGAGAGCTCACTCCAAAAGTGAGGTCAATAGGTTTATGGTTTAGGGTTTTAGGGCTTAGGGTTTTGTGTTTAGGGTTTATGGTTTAGTGTTTAGGGTTTATGGTTTTAGGGTTTAGGGTTTAGGTTTTAGGTTTAGGGTTTAGGTTTTAGTTTAGGGTTTAGGGTTTAAGGTATTTTTAAGAGAACAAATTCATATTCAACATTTATTCTTTTTGATTTCAACCAAGTGGCACCAAGTTTTCTAAAATGGCGATGACATAGATAAAAATGAGCACACATAGAGTAAATCAAAACCCTAGATAACTAGAACTATCTCTATAGAACACAATTCATAAGAGATCAGATCGTTCTTTAGTTTCTCAATTCCATCCAGAACCACCACCACCTCTTGTGGGATCGCCATCATATTCTCATATGTCCCTTTGTGACCACCACTATTGTAACATCTGTCACTCCTCCCACCTCCATAACCACCACTACTCTGACCACCAATTCCATATCCACCACCTCTAGATCCCCACCACGATATAGCACCTCCACCACATACATGCCAAGTCTTGACTGAGCCTATTTGACACTGATGTCCCTATCGTCAAGTTTCTTCCCATTATTAGGGTTTAGGTTTAGGTTTAAGTTTATTATGTTTTAGGGTTTAGGTTTTTTTTAGTGTCTTTAGGATTAAGTTTAGGGTTTAGGATTTAAGGTTTAGGGTTTAGGGTTTAGGGTTTAGGGTTTAGGGTTTAGGGTTTTTGGGTTTAGGATTTAGGGTTAGGGTATCGGGCTTAAGGTTTAGGGTTTATGGATTAATTTTTAGTGTTTAGGCTTTAAAGTTTAAGGTTATCTTAGGTTTTAACATTAGTTTAGGGTTTAGGGTTTAGGGTTTGTTATTTTAGGTTTAGGGTTTAGGGCTTATGGTTTAGGATTTAGGGTTTCAGGTTTAAGATTTTGGGTTTAGGGTTTTATTTATTTTATTTTTTTAAAATAATTAAATTGATAAATTTAGGTTATTTAGTTTAGTTTTTTATTTATTTCAGTTTAATTTTTTTTTATTTTTTTAGGTTCGATTTTATTTTTATTTAGTTTAGTTTATTTATTTTAAGTTTATTTATTTTATTTTAGGTTTTTATTTAGTTTATTTTTTAGGTTTAGGAGTATTTTTTAGTTTAGATTTATTTTTATTTTATTTTATAGGTTTAGGTACAGGTTTTTATTTTACTTTTTTAAGTTGAGGTTTTAGGTTTTTATTTTATGTTTATTTTAATGTTTTATTTTTTAGTTTAGGTTTAGGTTTATTTTTAGTTATTTTATTTTATTTAGTTTAGATTTAGGTTTAGGTTTAGGTTTATTTATTTTTTAGTTTAGTTTAGTTTATTAGGTTTATTTTTTTATTTTAGGTTTATGTTTTTTTGTTTAGGGTTTAGGTTTTTTTAATTTTAGGTTATATTTTTTAGGTTAGGTTTTATTTAGTTTTTATTTTATTTTTTGTTTTAGGTGTAGTTTTTTTATTTAATTTTTATTTTTTAGTTTAGTTTAGGTATTTATTTATTTTATTTTAGTTTTATTTTCATTTTCTTTTCAAGTTTAGGTTTAGGTTTTAGTTTAGGCTTTATTTTATTTTATTTTATTTATTTTAGTTTAACTTTTTAGGGATTAGGGTTTAGGGTTTAGAGTTTAGGGTTTTTTTGATTTTGGGTTTTGGGTTTTCAGGGTCTAGGTTTAGGGTTTAGGGTTTAGGTTTAGGTGGGTTCAAGTTTTAGTTTAGGATTTAGGGTTTTTGATTTTTTTTATTTTTAAAAGAGAACAAATTTTGATTCAACATTTCTTCTTTTTGATTTCATCAACCAAGTAACACATCAAGTTTTCTAAGACACAAGCAATAGCATAGATAAAAAATGAGCATGCATAGAACAAATCAAAAACCCTAGATAACTAGAACCAACTATGCTATAAAGACACAATTCGATAAGCAGCAGATCGAATCGATCATTCTTCTGTTTCTCTAGTTCCCTTCAGAGCCACCCCAGCCTCTTGAGTAGCAGGATCCACCATCATATCTCTGATCTCTTCTTCCATCACCACCACAGTTGTAACCTTCGTCACTCCTCCTACCTTTAAAACCACCACTACTCCCACCAACACCTCCATATCCACTAGCACCTCCAAATTCACTACACTACGATAAATTGCCTGCCTTTCCCTCCATCAGATCTAGGCCGAGCTTGGTTGTGATGTCCCTCATCAAAGTTTTGCCCATTCTTAGGGTTTAGATTTAGGTTTAGGATTATTAGGTTTTAGGGTTTAGGTTGTTTTTAATTTATTTAGTTACTTTATATTTTGGGTTTAGGGTTTAGGGTTTAGGGTTTACAGTTAGAGTTTAGTGATTATGGTTTAAGGTTTAGGGTTTTAGGATTTATGCTTTGAAGGCTTAAGTTTAGGGTTTGGGTTTAGGGTTTAAGAGTTAGGGTTTAGTGTTTAGGTTATATTAGGTTTAGAGTTTAGTTTAGGTTTAGTTTAGGGGTTTAGGTTTAGGGTTTAGGTTTAGTTTAGCATTTTAGAGTTTAGGTTAGGTTTAGTTTAAGGTTTAAGGTTTAGGGTTAAGGTTCTGTGGGGTTTAGGGTTAGTTTAAGGTTTAGGATTTATAGTTTATAGTTTATAGTTTTTTAGGTTTAGCATTTAGGGTTTAGGGTTTAGTGTTGTAGGTTTAGGGTTTAGGGTTTAGAGTTTAGGGTTTAGATTTAGGGGTTTAAGGTTTATAGTTTAGGGTTTAGGGTTTTAAAAAAACTAGTAAATTAAGTTTATTATTTAGTTTATTTAGTTAATTTTTTTAATTATTTTAATTTATTTTACTTTTTATTTATGTTTTTTTTATTTAGTTTAGTTTATTTATATTATGTTTATTTATTTTAGTTTAGGTTTTTTATTTTTGTTTATTTTTTTAGGTTTAGGTTTATGTTTATTTTTGTTTAGTTTTTATTTTATTTTATTTTTAGGTTTAGGTTTTATTTTTTATTATTAAGTTTAAGTTTAGGTTTTATTTTTTTTTTTAGGTTTAGGTTTTAGGTTATTATTTTTGGTTTATTTGTAGGTTTTATTTCTTAGTTTAGGCTTAGGTTTATTTTCAGTTTATTTTATTTTATTTATTTTAGTTTAGGTTCACATTTATTTTATTTTGTTTATTTTATTTTTGTTTCAGGTTTAGGTTTTTTTTTTAGTTTAGGGTTTAAGAGTTATTTTCTATTTTTTTAAGGTTTTATTTTTAGGTTTATCTTTTAGATTTAGGTTATCATTTACTTTTTATTTAATTTTATCTAAGGGTTACTTTATTTTTATTTTAGATTTAGTTTTTATTTTATTTAGGTTTTAATTTTTAGGTTTATTTTATTTTTTTATTAAGTTTAGGTTTTGTTTTATTTTATTTTGTTTAACTTTTTATTTTCTAATTTTTTAAGGTTTAGGTTTAGGTTTTGATTTAGGATTTTAATTTAGGTTTTTAGTTTATTTTATTATTTAGGTTTATGTTTTAGGGTTTAGGATTTATGGTTTATTATTTAGGGTTTTAGGATTTAGGGTTTAAGGTTTAGCGTTTAGGGTTTAGGGTTTAGTGTTTAGGGTTTAGGGTTTAGGTTTTAGGTTTAGGGTTTAGGTTTTAGTTTTGGGTTTTGGGTTTAAGGTCTTTTTTTAATAGAGTTTAGGGTTTAGGTTTAGCATTTAGGGTTTAGGGATTTATGGTTTAGGGTTTACGATTTACGGTTTAAGGTTTAGGGTTTAGGGTTTTAAGGTTTAGGGTTTAGGGTTTAGGGTTATAGGTTTAGGGTTTAGGTCTTAGAGTTTAGCGTTAATTTTAGGTTTGGGGTTTTTTTATTTATTTTAAATTAAGTAAACTAGTAGGTTTAGGTTTTTTTAGTTTATTTTTTATTTATTTTAGTTTATTTTATTTTTATTTTATTTAGGTTTATTTTTATTTTTATTTCATTTAGTTTATTTATTTTAGTTTAGGTTTTTTATTTTAGTATATTTTTTAGGTTTAGGTTTAGGTTTAAGTTTTATTTTTATTTTATTTTCTAGTTTTAGGTTTTATGTGTTATTTTTAGATTTAGGCTTAGGTTTTTATTTTAAGTTTATTTTTAGGTTTTTTTTAGTTTAGGGTTTAGAGTTTTTTTTAAAATTAATTAGTAGCGGTAGATTTATATTTATTTGGTTATTTTTTAATTTATTTTAGTTTATTTTATTTTATTTTTTATTTAGATTTATTTTATATTTATTTAGTTTAGTTTATTTATATTAAGTTTATTTATTTTAGTTTAGGTTTCTTTTCATTTTGTTTATTTTTAAGTTTAGGTTTAAGTTTAGGTTTGTTTTCTCTTTGTTTTATTTTTTTATTTTTTAGGTTTAAGTTTTATTTTTTATAATTAGGATTAGGTTTAGTTTTTTATTTTATTTTTTTAGGTTTAGGTTTTAGGTTATTATTTTAGGTTTATTTTTAGGTTTTATTTTATAGTTAAGGCTTAGGTTTATTTTTAGTTTATTTTATTTTATTAAGTTTAGGTTTAGGTTTAGTTTATTTTAGGTTTAGGTTTTGATTTTTTTTATTTTAGTTTAGTTTATTTTAGTTTGGGTTCAGTTTATTTTTTTTTTTTTGTTTATTTTTTTTTATTTTAGGTGTAAGTTTTCTTAATTTAAGGATTAGGTGTTATTTTTTATTTATTTTTAAGTTTTATCTTTAGGTTTACTTTTTAGGTTTATGTTTTCATTTAGTATTTATTTTATTTTATCTTAGGTTTGTTTAATTTTTATTTTAGGTTTAGTTTTTCTTTATTTAGGTTTTTTATTTTTATGTTTATTTTATTTTATTTTTATTTAGTTAAGGTTTTTATTTATTTTATTTTAGTTTAGTTTTTCTTATTTTATTTTATTATTCGATTTAGGTTTTGGTTTAGTTTTAGGTTTAAGATTAGGTTTTAGTTTAGGTTATTATTTTATTTTATTTTATTATTTTATTTAGGTTTAGGTTTTAGGGTTTAGTATTTATGGTTTAGGGTTTTAGGGTTTAGGGTTTAGGGTTTAGGGTTTAGTGTTTAGGGTTTAGGGTTTTTTTAGGTTTAGGGTTTAGGGTTTACTTTATAGTTTAGGGATAAGGGTTTAGGGTTTAAGGTTTAGTGTTTAAGTTTTTTTTATAGAGTTTAGGGTTTAGGGTTTAGGGTTTAGGGTTTAAGGTTTAGGGTTTAGGGTTTTAAGGTTTAGAGTTTAGTGTTTAGGGTTTAGGGTTTAGAGTTTAGGGTTTAGGGTTTTATGGTTTAAGATTTGGAGTTTAGGGTTTAGGGTTAGGTTTTTTTTATTTTTATTTTTTATTTTTTTTATTTTTTTACTTAAGTAAACTAGTAGGTTTAGGTTTATATAGTTTATTTTTTATTTATTTTAGTTTATTTTTTTTAATTTGTATTTAGATTTATTTTTATTTTTACTTAGTTTAGTTTATTTTATTATTTTATTTTTAGTATAGTTTTATTTTATTTTAGGTTTAGGTTTAGGTTTTATTTTATTATTTTAGGTTTAGGTTTTAGGTTTTGATTTTAGGTTTATTTTGGGTTTATTTTTTTAGTTTATGGTTTAGGGGTTTTTTTTTTTAAAAAAAGTAAACTAGTAGGTTAAGGTTTATTTAGTTTATTTTTTAGTTATTTTGGTTTACTTTATTTTTTATTTTAATTTAGGTTCATTTTTCTTTTTTATTTAGTGTATTTTATTTATATTAGGTTTATTTATTTTAGTTTAGGTTTTGTTTATTTTAGTTTATTTTTTAGGTTTAGGTTTAAGTTTACGTTTATCTTTTTGTTTAGTATTATTATTTTATTTTTTTAGGTTTAGTTTTATTTTTATTATTAGGTTTAGGTTTTTTGGTTTTATTTTATTATTTTAGGTTTAGGTTTTAGGTTATTATTTTTTTTTTTAGTTTCTTATTTATTTTAGAGGTTTATTTTAGTTTATTTAGGTTTAGGGTTTAGTTATTATTTATATTTATTTTAGGTTTTATTGTTAGTTTTATTTTTTTTTTAGGTTTTGGGTTTTGTTTAACTTTTATTTTATTTTATCTTAGGTTTATTTTATTTTTATTTTAGGTTTAGTTTTTTTTATTTAGGTTATTTATTTATTTTTATTTTAGTTTGGGTTTTAATTTTATATTAGTTTAGTTTTATTTTCTATTTTATTTTATTTTTTAGGTTTAGGTTTAAGTTTAGGTTTTAGTTTGGTTTATTTGGGTTTAGGTTTAGGTTTAGGGTTTAGGTTGGTTTAGTGTTTAGGTTTATGGTCTTTAGGTTTAGGGTTTAGAGTTTAGGGTTTAGGTTTTAGGTTTAGTTTAAGTTTTAGTTTAGGGTTTAGTTTAAGTTAGATTTAGGTTTAAGTTTAAGGTTTTATTTTTAACAGTTTAGTTTAGGTTAGGTTTAGTTAGGGTTTAGGTTTTTTGGTTTAGGTTTTAGGTTTAGGATTTTAGGGTTTAGTTTAGGTTTAGGTTTAATTATTTTAGTTTAGGTTTAGTTTAGGGTTTTAGTTAGGTTTTAAGTTTAGGGTTTAGGGTATAGGGTTAGGGTTTTATTTATTTTTTAAAAAAAAATTAAATAGTTAGTTTATTTATTTAGTTTGTTTATTTTATTTTATTTTATTTTATTTAGTTTAGTTTATTTATTTTAAAGTTTTATTTTAGTTTATTTTTTTGTTTAGGTTTTAGGTTTATTTTATTTTTAGTTTAGTTTTATTTTTATATTTTTTAGGTTTAGGTTTATTTTTTATTTTAGGTTTAGGTTTTAGGTTTTATTTTGGTTTACTTTTAGGTTTATTTTTTAGTTTAGGTTTAGGTTTATTTTAGTTTATTTTATTTTATTTAGTTTAGGTTTAGGTTTAGGGTTCATTTAGTTTATTTTTTTTAGGTTTAGGTTTATTTTTATTTATTTTAGGTTTAGGTTTTTTTTTGTTTGGGATTTAGGTTTCATTTTTTTATTTTTTTTAGGTTTATTTTTTAGGTTTAGGTTTTTATTTAGTTTTTATTTTATTTTATTTAGGTTTATTATATTTTTATTTTAGGTTTAATTTTTATTTTATTTAGTTTTTTTTTTATTTTTTAGTTTAGGTTTTATTTATTTTATTTTAGTTTAGTTTTTTATTTTTATTTTTTGTTTTAGGTTTTAGGTTTAGGTTAGTTTATATTTTATTTTATTTTATTTATTTTATTTTATTTTGGTTTAGTTATATTTATTTATTTTCTTTTTAGATTTTATTTAGTTTAGGTTTATTTTAAAATGAGTCATCTTAGGTTTAAAATAATAGCTTTAATTTAGATTTTTGTGATTTGAGTTGATCATAGTAACCATCTTAGCATCAGATTCAAACAAATGGAGAAAATTCTTCTCAAAAAGCTTAAAATCTTAATAAGAGAAAATTACTTAAACCATAAATAATAAAAGAGAGAGAGTGGAGAAAAGAGAGGTGGAGAAATCAAGATAAAATCCCAAGATTATTAAAAAAATAGACCAGTTGTCAAGTGAAAAAGCCAAGATAATACTCCCAAGATTATTATGAAAAAATACCACCATAGGGATTAAAGAAAGAGAAAATCGAAAATTTTAAGGCTTAATCCGAAATGATTTTATAAGAAGGAGGCATATCACAAAAGGCTTAATACCAATTTAGAAGCAACAAACGCAACCTCTAAAATTTTACCATTAAGAACCTTATAAAAAGAAACTTTTTTTCTTTAGTCTTCAATAATCCTCTTATGATTCATTGGCACATTATGATGTTTAGCATCATTTAATCAAAATAAAATGAACCAAATCAAAGTAATAACCACAAATTTTGATATGACCTTTGATAGTATTAAATGAGTTAAGGACATTAAGGTAAAATTACTATTAAAAAAAAAATGTTGAATAAGTCCTCATAAATTCCAAACTTTAGTGACAATAGCACCATTAACAAAACATGGTAACATTCTCAATATGAAAACAAAACAAGCATTAAAAAGATAAAACCTTTCTCCAAAAGTAAAGAATCAAATAAAACCCATTAAAATCCTCAAACAAGAATAGAATAAATGGAAGGAATAATGTTATTCCAAATCTTAAAAATGATAGGAGTTTATTATCTCTAATATGGTGCCAAGTATCTTGAAAGAAAAATCACCATTACTAGAAATGCTAGTAAAACTTGATCAAAATAACCATCAATAAGAATCTTGGTGATATTATTAAATGAAATCATCAAGTAATAAGAATGATTCAATCACCATTTAAAATAAAATGTCTTTCAAATAAAAGTAGAATTGAGTATTAAGCATAGAATCAATGAGGATTCCCCATCCAATTATCTTGCCAAAAGAAGACTCACTATTAATACCCCAAAATGAGAAATAACCATTTAATGGCACAAAGGCATTTCCAATAGAGTCACCATGCTTATAGCTACAAGTTAAGGATATTTATCTTTGATGAAATTCATAAAATTAGCCCAGACTAACATTCTTCTTAAAATTACCAAAGTTTAAAAGAAAACCATTAGTGGAATCCAACAAGGACCTCGCAGACCACCTTCAAATAAAGTACCACACATGTTATTCCAAGAGCCAATGAATCTTTTGGCGAAAGACTTGAAAAATTATTAAAAAGCCTTTCAATCCATAATAATAAGAAGTAGAAACAATATTAAGTAGCAAATAAAAGGAAGAGTAAATAATAATTTTAATAACAATTAATCTTCCACCAAAAGATAAAAATGAAATTCAAGGGTAGAAATCTTATTACAGATGTTCGATAACCTCATCAAAAAATGTGAGACCTCTTAGGACCACATTTAAAGAACCTAAATACAAGGAAGACATTAATGAGAAAATCCAGTAATATCCTTTATTCTATTGATTCTATGAGCAAAATAGAAACAGGAGATAAAACAACTTTTAATTACTAATCAAGAGGCCACTTTCCTTTTCAAACTTATTCAAAAACACCTTCAATTTTTTAACATATTGTAACAAGATTACAAAATATAATGAAGTCATCAAAACAAAACTTAAGTGGTATATAGTAATACCAAGATTCTTGAAATACATGATAGAATTCTTCCCAAACAAAAAGCCAATAAGACAAATATTCAATAACAATAATAAAAAATTGGAGAAAGAGGATCACCTTATCTAATACCTTGGGAAGACTTAAAAAGCTAAAGTTTTCACCATTTATAACTAAAGAGAACATTACAAATGATATTGGCAAAGAGATAAATTTAGTAGAAATAATAAAAAAGAGAATGATGTTAAAATCAGAAATGTTGTCATAAGCTTTGGTAATATCAAGCTTGAAAAGTAAATTCCACCTATAGTTTTACATTTAAATCATGAATTAATTCTTGCAAAGCAAGACGTTGTCGAGATAGTCCTACCATTCACAAATGATTAGGAGAAATAATCTTAGGAAGAAATTTACCAAGCCTACTAGTCAGATTTTAGAAATCAATTTATTAAAGAAGAACAAAGACTAATAGGTCAGAAATCATTCTAGAAGTTGGGATTATCTTTCTTGGGAATAAGAATATAAGAAGTGAAGTATTTAGGATTAGAGTTTAAAGAAAGAAATCCCTCACATTAACAAGTTCAAATTTAAAATAAACCAAGCTTTTGGAAGAATAAAGTAGAATAGCCATCCATCCCAATAATTAACATGCATACCATCAAGAATATTACATTTCCTCATCCGAAGGAGGAGAAATCAATCATTATCCTTAGAGACATAAAGAAGAAATGATAGAGGGGTTAGATAACGTCAAGGTGAAATTATTTAAAAGATCTTTAAAATAGTTAATAGCAAAAGAAAAAATATCCTCTTTTTCGGTGATCCAAGAACCATAAGAATTCTTGATTTTATGAATTTTCCCAAGAACTCTCCTTTTCATAAGAAAAGCATGAAAATATTTAGTGTTTCTTTCCCCCCTCAGAAAGATGTTTAGATGCAGGCTTTTATCTCCAGCAGGTTTCCTCTATATCCTGAAACTTAGTGAGATTATCTTTAGCTTCTGCAAGGTTAGAACTAAAAGAGGAATCATTAATAACAAGTTCTTCCAAATCTTTCACTTATTGTTCCATGTTCTTGATATTATCAAAAAGTTTTTTGAAATAATTTCTATTCCACTGATTAATATGATGCTTAAGCCTTTTTAGTTTAAGCCAAAATCTCTTCATACCAAAAGCGGAATCATCGAGAAGAAGAGCATACCAATTAGAAGCAATAGCATCAAGAAAGCCTATCTTGCAACCACATATTTGAAAACGAATTTTAATAACATTATTATGAACAACATCCATGGAAATCAAAAGAGGAGCATGATCCAGAGTTCTAATTAAGGTGTTCAACCAAAGTCAAAAAATTTAAAAAAATTATTAAAATAAGGCACGATCCAAATGTTTAAAGTCTATGATTATTCCAAGTGAAATGAGAGCTAATAAAACCAAACATCATGCATTACACTCCAAGAACATATTCAAAAAATCTTCCATAGAATGTAAATTCAGTGAAGAACCCCTTTTCTTTCATTCATAGAAAGGACCATATTGAAATCCCCACCAATAATCCAAGAATCAATAGATATGAAAAGTAGATAATTGATCCCAAAGAATCCTCCTCTTAATCATATTACAAGAAGCATAAATAAAAGAGCCAAAAGAAAGATAATCACCAAAAGAAATATCCACATTTACAACTTGATGAAAATCATTAATGACATTAATAGAAAGATAATTATTCCAAAATAACCAAATCTTGTTGTTATTATTAAAAAAATAATTGGAGAAACCAAACATTCTAGCATGCATAATTTTAGAAGAAAAAAAGAGGTGAAAGAAAACCAAGACATTATAAACCCTACAAGGTTCTTAATCCTATTCCTAATAGCAAGAGTACCAATGCCAACATTTTAAAAAAAATTAAACATTAATTCTTATTAGGCAAAGAAGATGAAGAAGATCGAATGATCTAGAAACTTTAAATTTTTGAACTATTTTTCTTTTCACAAAATAGTTTGAGAACAGTTTCATTTCAAAGATTCATCATTAGAAGGAGCATTAGAACTCTTAATAACTATAGATTGGTAGGAGAATCCAATTGAAAAGACACTAAAACATTAGTATCCATTAAATGAGAAGAAACCATAGGCAAAACATCATCGAAATAATAGTTAAAGAAGGAGAAACATATTTATTAAAAAACAAGGTTGCACAATTCCATCTTATCAAACCATCAACAACTTCCATATTAAAAGATTAAAATCATCCTTTTCTTTTAAAGGTTCTTTAAAATCAGAAGAAAGACATTATCTTTAAAATTTTAGAGCTATATCACAACAATCTTTAGTAGAGGAAACCAAAAGGAATAACATCATCTTGAATATTTCCATAAAGCATAGGATCAATAGAATCTAATTACCATTCAAAGCATCATAATCATTTTAGAAACATTTTCAAAATCATTCTCAAGTTAAAAAAATTCAATCAACATCTTTATCTTTTTGAAATATAACTTTTATTTTATTAGTTAAAAGATCTAGGTTGATCAATAGCTTAGGATTTTTAATAAAATTTTTCTAAGTTGAGGATGAGCAATGAAATCAAAGAAATGGCCATGGGTTTTGTGATTGCGAGTAGGAAGGTTTTCAAATTCAATAGGTTGAAAGTACCCATAGTTTTGGACCCTATCCAAATCTCCTTAGGAAACTTCTTTATAACATCAATTTCAATAAGGATACTAGCAAAAGGGTGAAATTTAGTGTGGTTGCTTCAATTTGTAAAGGTCTACCAAAAATAGACCCAATCACATGAAGAAATTGAATCTAAGATTAGGCAAAAGTCAAACAACACTATAGGAGATTCTTCTTGAATGTCAAAAGGAGTTCATTTAAGGATAAGCATTTGACAATTTTTAACATAATAAGATCGGTGAGGGAAAATCTAACTATAGTCAAGATCATTAGATAATTTATGAGGACATGATGACCATCCAACAAACCAACATAAAATGAAAGCTTTAAATCATGAAAGAAAAATTTAATATCATCCATATTAGGGTTGAAAATTTGGCAATAAAAGCATAAGGCTCACCAAGTTTCTCAATATCCAAATCAGAACACATTATTGTCAGAGCTCCTTTAAACATCATATGAACAAGATTAATCAAAAATTTAGGGGAGGTTGAAGCATCTTTACCAGATAAGGCATATTTGAAGGATTTAGAAGAAGCAACTTAGATTTACCCAAGAAATCATCAGTCCTAGGAGGAGCAGCTTTAGGCATCAGTTTAGCCTTTTCTGACACCAGATTTGACTCGAAAACATCTATTCAAACTAGTGGAAAAGAGGGAATCGGCCAAAGGCCAAGGAATGAAGAGACTAGTGAAGATCATCAAGGATCCATGGAAAAGCCAAAGAAATGAGGGTTTCTTGAACACAAAAGAGGGAAAGGCATTCATAGGCCCCAAGTTTAGGGTTTAGGGTTTAGGTGTCTTTTTAGTTTAGGGTTTAGGATTTAGGGTTTAGGGCTTAGGTTTTAGCATTTAAGGTTTAGGGTTTAGGGTTTAGGGTTTAGGTTTAGTGTTTAGGATTTTTGGTATTTATTTTTTAACAGAGAACAAAATTTAGAATCAACATTTCATCTTTTCAAATTCATCAACCAAGTAACACACCAAGTTTTCTAAAATACAAGCAACAACATAGATAAAAGATGAGCATTCATAGAGAAAATTAAAAACCATAGATAACTAGAATCATCTCTACTGTAAATACATAGTTCCATAAACAACAAATCATATTGGCCAATTTTAAATTTCTCCAGTTCCCATCAAAACCACTATGGCCTTTTGAGTAGCGGGATGCACCCTCATATCTCCGATCTCTCCCTCCGCTATCACCATGGTTGTAACCTTCGTTGCTCCTCCCACCTCAATAACCACTGCTCTAACCACCACCTCCATATCTACAAGCACCTCTAGATCCCCCACCACCACTGTGAAAATCATCGACTCTGCCTTCACCTCCACCGCTAGATCTTGACTGAGCCTGGTTGACTGTGATGTTCCTGCCATCAAGGTTCTGCCCATTCTTAGGGTTTTTTTAAATCAAAAGTGAGAGAATTTTATTGCTAAAAATAAAGGGATAAAGGTCCTTAAAATGGATAAATCTCTAAACTATAGCTCATAGAGCTATAATTAGCCTAAAGAGGTAAATCCCCTACCTATTATAAGAAAACCAAAGCAATAGAAAGAAAAGACAAAAACTAAGAAAGAAATAACACAAAATTCGAAGAAGGGCAACCAAAGCCATTTATATCCTGAAATCTTCTAAGATATGCACAAACCACCTACAGCCCCAAACCTTCCACAAACCTACAAATAACTTAAGATAGAGATAAGCATTTAGAAATAAGGACAAGCTAAGTACACAAAAGGAACAAAATGATAAAATTCTTAGATAAGGCTTAGGCTCAGTCACATTCATCTCAAGGGCAACAAGATATGTGAGCATCCAAACTTAAGAAGGGTTACAATCACATATGGTGCTACTAGCCAAAAGGATAATAGGAAACATCCCAACCATCATAGCCAACTTACCTCGATTAAACCAAATAATACAAGAGCTAGCCAAGTTCAAATTATCTATCATCAAGATTAAATAAAACTAATTAGCAAAACATATAACGAGTAAAGAAAACCAAACAAGATAGAAGCTAAGAAATAGGCACCCAAAATAAACAAAGACCAAAGGTAAAGAACCAAAATTTTGTAGATCCACCAACACTTCACCGACCAACCATCAAGCACCCAACCATATTAACAAGAATTAATAGAAATAGTAATAGAGCAAGAACATCCAAAACCACATACAAGTTTATCCCATAAAAAAAAGAAAGACAATGGGCCATCCAAGCTAATAAAAAAAAAAAAAAAAAATCACCATAAAAGGGAGCAAAACTAGATGGTAGGTAAAGTGAGTAACTCACCCAAGAAGGAACAAATCCCATGGCCAAGCTCAACCAATAATCAAGATGCCATATAGCTAAAATGAAAGCAAAAGCGGAAAGACCCCAACCATCAAGCAACCACCATCCAATAAACCTTCATGAAAAAAAAAGGTTAGGAAAAAGAAAACAAGTAAGCTCAAGCCTACCAATCACTAGACCATCCTAAAACCAACACAATAAGAGACCAATAAGAGGAGAGAGCCACCAAAACTAGATAGTAACCAAATCTCAGTAGTACCAACCAGAAATAATCACGACCTCCATCAGAAGGAGATACCATTCATAGGGATTAGGTTTAGGTTTAAGTTTATTAGGTTTTAGGGTTTAGGTTTATTTCTTAATTTATTTAGTTACTTTAGGTTTAGGTTTAGGGTTTGGGGTTTAAGGTTTAGGGTTTAGAGTTTAGGGTTTAGGGTTTAGGGTTTGCGATTTAAGGTTTAGTGTTCAGGATTTTAAGGGTAATGCTTTCAGGGTTAGGGTTTAGGGTTTAGGGTTTTTAGGGTTTAGGTTTAGTGTTTAGTGTATAGCATTGTAGGTTTTGGTTTAAGGGTTTAGGGTTTAGGATTTAGGGTTTATGATTTTTTCCTAAATTAAGTAAACTAGTAGGTTCATTTAGTTTATTTTTTATTTTTTATTTTTTTTAGTTTAGTTTATTTATTTTAGGTATTTATTTTATTTTGGTTTTATTTTAGTTTATTTTTAAGTTTAGGTTTAGGTTTAGGTTAATTTTTTAGTTGAGTTTTTTTATTTATTTTTTTATGTTTAGATTTATTTTTGGTTTAGGTTTAGGTTTTTATTTTATATTTTTAGGTTTTTATTTTATATTTTTAGATTTGGGTTTTAGGTTTTATTTTATGTTTATTTTTTTGGTTTTATTTTTTTAGTTTAGGTTTAGTTTTTTTTAGTTGATTTTTTTATTTATTTTAAGTTTAGGTTTTATTTATTTTAGTTTAGTTTATTTTAGTTTAGGTTTAGGTTTATTTGATTTTATTTATTTTATTTTTACTTTAGGTTTATTTTTTAGTTTAGTGCTTAGGTTTTATTTTAAGGTTTATTTTTTAGGTTTATTTTTTTTTTATTTTATTTTATTTTATTTTATTTTATTTTATTTTTATTCTTAGGTTTATTTTATTTTTAATTTAGTTTAGTTTTATTTAGTTTATTTTAGTTTATTTTATATTTAGGTTTAGGTTTAGGTTTAGGTTTTAGTTAATGTTTTATTTTATTTTATTTTATTATTTATTTAGGTTTTTATTTATTTTATTTATTTTTTTTATTTTATTTTTTAGGTTTAGGGTTTAGGGTTTAGGTTTAGGGTTTGGGTTTAGTGTTTGTGGTTTAGGGTTTAGGTTTTAGGGTTTAGGAATTAGTTTAGGTTTAGGGTTTAGGGTTTAGGTTTTAGTGGTTTAGGGTTTAGTTTAGCATTTAGGGTTTAGGATTTAGGGTTTAGGGTTTAGGGTTTAGGGTTTTAGGGTTTGATTGTAGGTTTAGAGTTTGTGTTGAGGTTTTAGTTTAGGGTTTAGGGTTTTAGTTTTTTAATAGAGAACAAATTTAGATTCAACATTTCTTCTATTGATTTCATCAATCAAGTAACACACCAGTTTTCTAAGACGATGACATAGATAAAATATGAGCGCATAGAGCAAACCAAAACCCTAAGAAGCTCTCTTATAAATACATAGCGGTGAGATCGACCATTCTTGGTTTCTCAGTTCCCATGAACCACCGACCTCTCAGTGGGATCACCATCATATCCAGATCTCTCTCGCCACCCTATGGTGTAACTTTCATCTCTCCTCCCACCTCCATAACCACCATTGCTCACCACCACCTATATCCACCAACACCTCAGATCGCCCACCACCATGATAAGCGCCACCACCTTCACCACAACTATCATATCTAGACTGAACCTAGTTGACGGTGATGTTCCTACCATCAAGGTTCTACCCATTCTTAGGGTTTAGGTTTAATTTTAGGTTTATTTGGTTTTAGGGTTTAAGTTTATTTTTTAATTTATTTAGTTAGTTTGGGTTTAGGTTTAGGGTTTAAGGTTTAGGATTTACGGTTTAGGGTTTAGGGTTTAGGGTTTAGGTTTTATGCTTTTAGGGTTTAGGGTTTAGGGTTAGGGTTTAGGGTTTAGGTTTAGGGCTTTGTGTTTTGGCTTTAGGGTTTATGGTTAGTTTAGGGTTTAAGATTTAGGGTTTTAGGGTTTTGGGTTTAGGGTTTAGGGTTTGGGTTTAGGGTTTAGGGTTTAGGGTTTTAGGGTTTAGGGTTGTTTAGGGTTTAGGGTTTCTTTTTTGGTAAAAGTTACAATTTTATTACCATGAATGGAAAAGATATAATGTCCTTAAAAAAGGCAAAGCTCTAAAATTCTACTGCTCTCAGAGCTACAAGAAACTTAGAGAGCTAAACCCCCATCTAAGTACATTAGAAAAAGAAAAGAAAATAAAGAGCAAATACAATGCCACAAAGCATAAGAGAAAAGACATAAAGTAAAAAAAAGAAATCTGAAAATAGAAAAGGATGAGTCCAGTTCATGTTAAGAGCAAGAAAAGCAAGATCCATAACAACAATACTTAGGTTGACTGAACAACATCCATTCCCTCTATAAAGTTCTAATATGTAAAAAAATCTGCAAAACACTACAAGGGCAAAAATCATAGGTAAAAAGGATAAGGATAAAGAGAGGAAAATGAGTGAGTTGAGAAAGAGAAGGCTCAGGCTAAGTTAGGATCATCTTAAGGGGCAACAATACATATGTAATGCTACTAGCCAGAGAGAAGAGGTGTGTAACATCAAAGCCATCATAGCCAACATACCTAATACAAGCAAACATCCAAGGCCAGTAGTCCATAGAGTTCCAGATCCAACACCATTAAATAATGAGCAACCAGCCAGCAACCAGCTAGCAGCCAAACCACCAAACGAAAACCATAATAGACTAATCATAAAAACCTAGAGAGAGGACAAAATAAAGTTAGAACACCAACAATAACCATTAACCAAATACCCATCCAAGCTTTAAACTAGGGAAACCAAAACTAGCCATCAGTAAGCACCAGACCAATGCTAATTAATAGAGAACAAACAAAACTAAGATAGAGCCCTCAAGATAAAGTCCCAACAATAAGTCACCAAGCTTAACTTGGGTGAGCAACCACAAATGACTAAATAGCTTAGAAATGAAACCATCAACTGAAGGAAACATAAGCTACAGCTAGTGCAAATCACCAGAAGACAAAATAACCACTCAAAAGGGGTTGAAAGGCAACCACCAACACCAAAAACCCAAAATTCCAATCCAAAAGCATCAACAAAGATTCAACTAGCACAGCAAAAGGCTCTAGCAAATTTTTGGGTTTAGGTTTTAGGTTTAGGGTTTAGGTTCTAGTTTAGTGTTTAGGTTTTAGTTTTTTAATAGAGAACAA
Organism: Cymbidium sinense; assembly: GCA_021442155.1. Taxonomy (NCBI): domain Eukaryota; kingdom Viridiplantae; phylum Streptophyta; class Magnoliopsida; order Asparagales; family Orchidaceae; genus Cymbidium; species Cymbidium sinense. The sequence goes on from JAKCPB010000573.1 coordinate 174,528, forward strand.
ATTTAGATTCAACATTTCTTCTTTTTGATTTCATCAACCAAGTAACACACCAAGTTTTCTAAAGCACAAGTGATGACATAGATAAAATGATCACGCATAGAGCAAACCAAAAACCCTAGATCACTTAAACCATCTCTACTATAAATACATAGTTGTATAAGTAGTAGATCGGATGGATCGTTCCTCAATTTCTTTATTTCCAATAAAACCATCTTGGGATCTCAGTGGCGGATCCATCAATCATATCCGATCTCTCCCTCACGCCACCACCATGGCTATAACCTTCTTCCTCCTCCCACCTCCACCACCACCCTTTGCCACCACCTCCATATCCACCAATACCTCCAGATACCCCCACCATTAGGATAACCACGCCTCCACCTTGCCTCCACTTCAGAGCTAGGAGCACGGTTGGGGTGAAGTTCTTATCAGGTTTCGCATTCTTAGGGTTTAGGTTTAGGTTTAGGTTTAGGTTTTATGTTTATTTTTAATTTATTTAGTTACTTTAGATTTAGGTTTAGGGTTTGGGTTAGGTTTGGGGTTTAGGGTTTATGATTTATGGCTTTAGGGTTTATGCTTTTAAGGTTTAGGGTTTAGACTTAGGGTTTAGAGTTTAGGGTTAAGGGTTTTAGGGTTTAGGGTTTAGGTTTAGGGTTTAGGTTTAGGGTTTAGGGTTTAGGGTTTAGGGTTTAAGGTTGTAGGTTTATGGTTTAGAGCTTAGGGTTTGGTGTTTAGGATTTCGAGTATATGGTTTTAATTTAAATCAAGGTTTAGGATTATGTAGTATATTTAGTTTATTTTTATTTTTAGTTTTTTATTTTTTATTTTTTATTTAGTTTAGTTTTTTATTTTAATTAGGTTTTATTTTAGTTTATTTTTTATTTTATGTTTAGGTTTATTTTTTAGTTAGTTTATTTTATATTTTATTTTTTTTTGGTTTAGGGTTTTGGATTTTATTTTAGGTTTATTTTTGTTTTATTTTTTTAGTTTACATTTAGGTTTTATTTATTTTATTTTAGTTTAGTTTAAGTTTAGGTTTGGTTTAGTATTTTAGGTTTAGGTTTAGGTTTTATTTTAGTTTAGTTTAATTTAGTTTAGGTTTAGGATCATTTTATTTTATTTATTTTATTTTATTTAAGGTTTATGATTTGTTTTAGTTTGGGGTTTAGTTTTTATTTTCTATTTAGTTTTAGGTTATATTTTTAAGTTTATTTTTTAAATTTTGGTTTTTATTTAATTTTTGTTTTATTTTATTTCATGTTTATTTTATTTTTTCTCTGTGTTTAATTTTTATTTTATTTTTCATTTTTATTTTGAGGTTTATTTTATTTTTTTAATTTAGTTTTGGTTCTTATTTATTTTATTTTAGTTTATTTTTATTTTGAGGTTTAGGTTTAGGCTTTAGTTTAGGTTTTTTTTTTTATTTTTATTTTTATTAAGTTTTAGGTTTTTCTATTTATTTTATTTTTAGGTTTTATTTAGTTTAGGTTTAGGTTTCTAGGTTTTAGGGTTTATGGTTTAGGGCTTAGGGTTTAAAGTTTAGGGTTTAGGGTTTAGGGTTTAGCTTTAGGGTTGAGGGTTTTAGGGTTTACTATTTGAGGTTAGGGTTTACGGTTTAGTGTTTAGGGTTTATTATTTAGGCTTTAGGGTTTAGGGTTTAGGGTTAGCTTAGGGGTCAGGGTTAGATTAGGGTTTATGATTTAAGATTTAGTGTTTAGGCATTAGGGTTTATTATTTTTAGAGTTTATAGTTTAGGGTTTAAGGTTTAAGGTTTTAGGGTGTACGGTTTAGAGTTTTAGGTTTTAGGGTTTAGGGTTTATGGTTTAGTGTTTAAGGTTAGCTTATGGTTTAGGGTTTGGGGTTTTTTAGGGTTTAGGGTTATAGGTTTAGGGTTAGTTTTAGGGATTAGGGTTTAGGACTTAGTGTTTAGGGTTTAGGGTTTAACGTTTAGGATTTTTTCTTTAAATTAACTAAATCGGTAGGTTTAGGTTTATTTAGTTTTTTTATATTTTTATTTAGGTTTATTTTTTCTTTTTATTTAGTTTAGTTTAATTATTTTATGTTTATTAATTTTAGTTTATGTTTTTTATTTTAGTTTTTTTTTAGGTTTAGGTTTAGGTTTATGTTTATTTTTTAGTATAGTTTTATTTTTATCTTATTATTTACGTTTAGGTTTATTTTTTATTTTTAGGTTTAAATTTTGGTTTTTATTTTATTTTTTAGGATTACATTTTAGGTTTTTATTTTAGGTTTATTTTTAGGTTTAGGTTTATTTTTAGTTAATTTTATTTTATTTAGTTTAGGTTTAGGTTTTGATTTACTTCATTTTAGGTTTAGGTTTAGGTTTAGGTTTATTTATTTTAGTTTAGTTTAGTTTAGTTTATTTTATTTTATTTTGGTTTTATTTTTTTCTTTAGTTGAGGATTTATGTTTTATTTTTATTTATTTTTAGGTTTAGGTTTTATTTAGTTTTTATTTTATTTTATTTTTGGTTTATTTGGTTTTTATTTTACATTTAGTTTTTATTTTATTTAGTTTTTTATTCTTATGTTTATTTGATTTTCAACGTTAGTTTGGTTTTTACTTATTTTATTTTAGTTTGTTATTAGTTTATTTTTTAAATTTTAGGTTTTGGATTAGGTTTTCAGTTTATTTTATTTTTTTATTTTATTTTTGTTTATGTTTTTTATATATATTTTATTTTTAGGTTTTATTTAATTTTGGTTTAGGTTTTTAGGTTTTTAGGTTTTTATGGTTTAGTGTTTATGGTTTAGGGTCTACAGTTTAGGGTTTAGGGTTTTTAGGTTTACTGTTTAGGGTTTAGTGTTTTGGCTTTAGGGTTTTGGGTTTTTATGGTTTAGGGTTTAGGGTTTAGGGTTTTTTTTTAAAAAAAAAATTAACTAAACTGGTAGGTTTAGGTTTATTTAGTTTATTTTTTATTTATTTTTATTTATTTTAGAGAGGGAGTCCAACAGAAACTTGAATTATGGAGGTCAACTTTAGAGTCTAAAGGTTTTCGTTTAAGCAGATCTAAAGCGAATATATGGAGTGTAATTTTAGTTGTAGAAATTTTAGTGGTAGTGTTGTGACTTTAGGTGATCAAGTCATTAATAAGAGTGAAGCGATTGGATATTTAGGCTCTATTGTTCAAAATGATGGTGAAATAGATGGAGATATTATTAGTAGAATTCAAGTTGGATGGTTGAAGTGGAGGAATGCATCGGCCTATTATGTGATAGAAAAGTTCCACTTAAACTTAAGGAAAATTTTATAAGATGGTGGTAAGACGCACTTATGGTGCGAGAATGTTGGCCAATAAAGAGAAACATAAGAGTTAAGTTAACTGAGAGATGAGGATGCTTTCGGGTGGAGGAGTGGCTTTACCCTTAGAGATAGAATGCAAAATGAGTGTTCGGAAAAAAGTTGGAGTAGCTCGATGATAGATAAGATTAGGGAGAGTCGCGCAGATGGTTTGGCCACATAAAGCGTCGGGTCAGATGACCGATTAGGAGAGTAGATCACATTAGATTTTTCTTATGTTAAGAAAGGTAGAGGTAGACCCTAAAAGACTT
>JAKCPB010000574.1:0-60098 GCA_021442155.1 Cymbidium sinense
AATAAATTTTTTCATGGCAATAAGATGTAAAAAATTTATTGATAGCTACACAATTGTTTTATTTAAAATTGCTGCTTAAAAGATTCCAAAAATTTTCATGAATAATCTACACATTAAAAAATCATTAAGAAAGTTTAGGCATAATTTAATAAGTATGCCATTCTTGAATTGCCATGCTAAGGTTACATTGCCACATTAGTTATACTAAATTTGAGAAAAATTGACTTCTTTGGAAAGAACAATTAGAACTTCAAAATGACTTATAAAATCTTCTCACCTCAGGTACGATTCAACCAAATAAAGACAATTAGCCCCTTTTAAGAGAAAAAAATTATAACTGCATTGTAGGGATTATAAATATCAATCACCTCTCATACCTCACTTAACTAGATCCAATCTATTAAATGAGGACAATCAACCTCATTTTAAAAGAATGTGGAGCTCCACAATAACCATGATAAATCAAAACTATCACATAAAGTTTTGCATATATAAGATAATAACAAATCTCTTTATGAGGAAAGTTAAAGCCTAATAAGGTAGAATTATGAGTGTTTTATTTAGGGGTGTGCATTATTTAGTTTTAACCAAAAAACCAAACCGAACCAAAGTTTTTAAGTAATTTGGTAAAACTTTGGTTCGGTTTTGAACTTAGTAATTTGGATTTGGTTTTAATTAATGAAAACTTTGGTTTTTGGTTTTTGGATCGGTTTGTTAAATAAAATTTTGGATGGAACCAAATAAACCAAAATAATTATGTGTAATACGATATTATTAATTTATGTATAATAGGCTTATCTATTATACACTTATTTTTATTTATTTTTGAATACTTAGTAGATGCATTTTTGGAGGACCATTATCTAATTTTTCAAAATATTTTGGTCTCATAATATGGTAATATAGTTCCATCAACTTCTAAGTTCAAAACATCGTCCAGATAAATAAAAATTAGTTTTAAATATTTTTTATCGCATGAAGTAGTTAATTGTATTTTATATTATTTTGCTTATAGCTTGTTCATTATACAATAAAAAATTATACAAATAATTTTAAATGTATAACTTTGGTTTATCAAAACCAACCAAATAACAACCAAATTATTATTCGGTTGTTTGTTTTGATTTTATTTAGGTTTGGTTCAATATATTTAGAATCCAAAACCAATCGGTTTTAAAAATTTATCATCCAATCCATCCAAATCAACCAAACGCACACCCCTAGTTTTATTGCCCCGTGAGAAGTATTTATATGTGAATAAATGAAAAATAGTTACAAATATAAAAGTAAAGGGGTTTCAATACTTAAGGATTAAAGTTACACTCCATATGCATTAAAAGAGTTATAAGATTATAAAAATAAATTTATAAATTTTAAATATAAGAGTTGTTATCAACTTATGTCATGAAGAGTTTAAAATATTAAGGAGAGTTATAAATTTAATGATAAAAGTTACACCAAATCTTTATCATAAAGAGTTATTTTGATGCGATCAAATAGGTAATTAATAAGATTGATTAAAGGAGTTATCATAATGTAATATGTGATTAAGTTACATAGTTCACATCTTTTGTCTAGCGATATATTTGGACTAGAAGTGTTTGACATGTAAAAATAAGAAGCAAACGATACATCAATAGAAAGTTCATAAGATCAAACTTGAATCTGGACACAATTAATGTTTAAATTTAGAAGCCTTATAATTAAATTGAGACTATATGAAATTTGATTTTAGCAAAATTATGATCAAAATATATTTTTTTTATGACAGGAGCCCAATGACCCCAAAAGTTTTCTAATTTGAGTCTAAATGAGACCAAACAAGCATTAATATAGTTGAAAACTTTATGACACTATTTAAGAGATTAAATGATCTCCAAATCTCTAGTGCCTACAATTAAAATGAACATTTCGATGAGAAAATTTTAGGCCTATAATTATTTTTAATGTTATTAAGGTAATTAAATGTCTCATGAATGATCCATAATTGAGGGAATTAACATGGATCGTTTGATAAAGTATTTGAGGATTTTGGATAAAAATTTCAAAATATTACTAAAGAAACTATAAATACCAATCCACATGCCTTATAAAAGAGACTAAAATTAGGAAGAGCTTGGAGATTTAAAACATTATAAAGCTCTACATGATCGTCACTATCACTAATCTCTGTTACATAATTATCATTGCCCAATTGTCATCACTCAACTGATATGTTCTAACCTTATCGCTTGACTTTCATTCGATCTTCATTGACTAATTGTTATTACCAAACTATCAAAGCCTAATCACTATTGTCTAATTATTGTGAATTGATCATTTGTCCATATCTGGAATATATAGATTATTATCGCCCCATTTTCATTGCCCTATTATCATCACTAGATGACAATTCCTTGACCATCATCATCACCATTTACTATATTTCTAGCATTATCCATTATGTTTTGACCTACAATTCTTCCAAGATTATATATATATATATATATATATATATATATATATATATATATATATATATATATATATATATATATATTTCTCTTACCTCAAAACTAAACTAAGAAAATATAAAATTCACTTGAATTAAAAAATTAGAATTGCCTAACCTAATTTTTCCCTTTTTTTAATCTTCAATGGTCAATAAACAAATTACAACTTCCATCTCTTTAGTTCCCTAAGCAGCTTCCAATAGTAAAGAGCTCTGAGGTTTCTCTTGACCATTTCATACAAACTTATATGATAACTTCCCAAATACATACGATCTCATCCAACGAATAATCCAGATGAACAAAAAATGCTTAATTTGACACAATAAAATGATTTGCTAGTGAGAACACTCAAATTTAGTACAACCAAGCATAGAGATTTAAATAAGCAAAGCCATATGAGTTAATACATTCAATACATCAAAAATAGGAAAAGGCATGGCTTCTCAACACAACACAAAATGTGAGATTTGCTTGCCAACTCACAAATCTCATTCATCAATCATTAATATATGTAAGGTAACAAGGTATAAAAGTTCATATGGCACACCTTAAATCAAAAAGGAAGATTTAGCCACCTACTAAAGTTTGGGGAAGCGGTACAGTAGCGGTGTGGTCTGACAATGCACCCTTGCACCATTTAGGAACTGCATTCTGATTGAGTTTTGAGAAATCTACGGTGAAAAGGTATGGCTTCTCAACACAACATAAAAGAGTGAGATTTGCTTGCCAACACATAAAATCTCATTCATCAATCATTCATATATGTAAGGTAATAAGGTATGAAAATTCATCTCAAACACATTAAATAAAATAGTAAGATTTATCCACCTACTAAAGCTCACATATCAAACTATTCAATAATATGTATATATCTAATCACATTGTTAAAAAAAACAACTAAGAATATCCCATGGTGCAGATTATTAATACACACAACAATCTTAGATGCAAAACTTTAAACATAAATAATTATTATTAACATCATATAACTTGAAGTGTCCACATCAGAGTATTGAAGACATCACATGCTTACAAAAGAATTACATTACAAGCAAGAAAGCAAACTCACACTTATCCATTACTTAATTAAGGAAAGGCAAGTCTGTTGATGTAGGGCATCATTGTCACCGTCTTCGACGTCATCATCATAAAGCTTAAATCCATGTATTGAGCCTTTTATTATAATTTAAGTTATGTATTATTGGGGTTTTATATTTTGTATATGTCTTGAGCTTATATATATTGGGCTATTCTTATGTCATGGCCAATGAGTTATTGTAGTAGGTATGACATTTTGGGTAGGTATGGAAAGAGTGGTAGGTTTGGTAGTAGGAGATGGTAGGTGTAGTTATGATGGTGTTAGGTTTGAGTTTGGAGTTAGGTTTGAGTATTCTTAACTCTCTCTTTCAATCATATAAATAGGGAGGTTCTTGTAATGCTTGACACTTGGATTTGGAATAAAAGTTATCTTCTTAAATTTTTTTTACTATTCTTCTGTGTGTTTTCCTCCTAAGTGACGGGCTACTTGAGTGTGTGAACTCATAGCCCTTAGAGAAGAACTTCTAAGGAAGGAATGTGATCTCCACAATGATGACTGTTTGTAGAGGTCGACTTCAACTTATCCTCGCTTTGCTGCTGGTTATTTTAAATCTGCTACAGGTTAGATCGTTCATAACTTTTCAGTTATTTCTTTGCACTTATAAGATTCAGATCTTTAGTGTGGTTAACATAACTTTAATCAAAATCTTTTCAATTTTACTAGATTCATAATATTATGAATGTCCTCAATAGTAGTGTACATTTATCATTACTCTTTTGTGAGGATTTAAGAATTATCTATGTAATAAACATCATATCATAAAAGGCAATCTCATCCTACATCATTTTTGGTATCAGAACAAGTATATTTTTTTGGGAACATCTTGTTTAGTATTGAGTTTTGTTTTTGTATTAGAGTAATCTTGTAATTCATTATTAAAAAAATATACAAAATTTTTATCTAATTAAGGCATTTACTTACTTTTTTTAATCGTATTTTTTATTTCATTACATTACATATTTTTTAAAAAATTAATTAAATATTTGCTTATATTAAAATTTTAAAAGAATATTATTATGTCAACTCATTGTGGTCTTAGATATCAAGATCAATCTTTAGATGAAAAATATGATTCCTATGAATTTTTACTAGACAAAATTGAAAAGCTTACCCTTATGCACCAACAAACCTATAATGAATTCCAAAAAAGATTTGAAGCTTTAGAACAAAATTGGTAGCTTACAACACATTCACTAAACTAACTCAATCCTAGAACTCTAACTTGAAGAGAGGAAGGTCATCCTGATCCGCTTCTCTCTCCCTTCTCATCCACATTCCCTATTAGACCCGTTATACAGGAACAACTTTAATGAATATCCCGAAGTTTGATGACGTACTTCCTCACCCACCTCATGAATAGGAAGACAATAAAGACGAGATGAAGGTTATGCTCATTGAACTCTTTATGAGCATTATCCTTGACATGAAGAGCCATTATCTAGTTTTGTTGCCTTCCGCATTACAGAGAACGATGATGATGTTATTCGTAGGGTTAAAATTGATCCACCTACTTTTGATGGTCGACTTGATCCTAAAATTTTCTTAGATTGGTTAGTAGATATGGACCAATATTTTGATTTGATGCCCATGTCGGAAGAAAGACAAGTTTGTTTTGCCTACATGAAACTAACTAGCCATGCTAAGACTTATTGGATTAATCTCACATGAAAATTTCAACGATTAGGACAACCACCTATTGCTTCTTGGGATGAGATGAAAGAAATTTTAAAATAAAAATATATACCATTAAATTTTCATGATCAACTTATGGATGAAATGACTATGCTTAAACAAGGATCTTTAACTATTGTATGATATACGCTTTGATGAATTGAGGACGTTGTGATGTTAGAGAGATCACCGCACTGACAATCTCTAGATTTAGATCTAGATTATGAACTGATATTCGTAATGAAATGATAACTCGAGAAATTTATTCTCTTGAGGATGCATTTCGAGTGGTGACTCAAATTAAATAATATCTTAGATCACAACCTTATAAGCGATTCACAACTTCATCTGGAAATAACTCTCAATAGCGTGTTACCCCTCTTACCTTAGTAGTTCCTGAAGGACTTAGTGAAACAAAAGGAAAAGCTTTAGTGGGAAGATCTGATTCTAAGACTTCTAGCATTACTTAGTTTTACATGTGATAAAATGGGTCATTATGTAAGTACTTATCCTCGTCTAAACTTATACTTAGATTATGAAAATGAGGATCAACAAAATGAAAATAATGATAATCAAATTACAGTTGACTCTTGTGAAAAAGCTAGTGATGTAGAAGAAGCATTAGATGAGTCTCATATAGTTATGTGTGTTTGCTACCCCACGAAGCTATTGATTGAGGCACATCAATTTTTCACACTTATTTTAAGAGTGGTGAAAAGACGTAAATTAAACATTGATAGTATGAATGTTATTGCTACCGCTTTGGCTAGGATGAAGCTCAGAGACTCACCCACCGCCTTATAAGGTTGCTTGGGTAAATAAGACCTCTATCTCTATATCTCAACGTTGTCTTATACACATTCAATTAGGAGAATATAGTGATAAAATTTTTGGTGTGATGTTCTTTTGATGGATGTTGCTCATATACTTTTAGGTAGACCTTGGATTTTTGATATGGATGTCACAAATTATGTGCAATCTAATACATATGCTTTTAATTTTCAAGGTAACAGAATTATCTAAAATCCAGCTCAGCCTAGAGAGGTCACTCCACTTCAACCCCAAAATTCTTCTCCTCCCATAGAAAAGAAATCCCAACATATTATTAATAAATGTCAATTTCAACAAGAGATTAATGGGAATATCATTTTTGCATTACGTGTCCTAACCTCTGAAAATCAACCTTATGTTAAATCATTCTCATCTGAAGTACATGAACTTTTATTAGAATATTAAGATATTTGTCCCGAAGAACTTCATAGTGAGCTTCCCCCATTAAGAAGTATCGAACATTCCATAGAGCTAGTTCCTAGATCATTACTCCCAAATTTTCCATATTATCGTATGAACCCAAATGAACATGTAGAGCTAAACTGACAAGTTGATGATTTATTAGCAGAAAGATTTATCAGGAAAAGTTTATCTCCATGCAAGCTCTTCTTACCCTAAAGAAAGATGGTACTTGGCATATGTGTGTGTGATATAATGCTATAAATAAAATCACTATTAAGTATAGGTTCCCCATACCTAAACTTGATGACATGTTAGATATGATGGATCGATCAATAATTTTCTAAAATTGATCTTAGAAGTGGATATCATCAAATTCATATGAGAGAAGGTGATGAATGGAAAACAACCTTCAAGATAAAATATTGTTTGTATGAATGGCTAGTAATGCCTTTTGGATTGACTAATACTCCAAGTACATTTATGCGAGTGATGACTCATATCGTACGGTCGTTTATTGGAAAATTTTTAGTTGTGTACTTTGATGATATTTTAATTTTTGGTCAAACTAAGAGCAATCATGATAATCATTTACCACAAGTCTTTAAAGTGCTTCGTAAAGAAAGACTATATGTTCACTTAAAAAATGCTCATTTATGATGTATTTAATAATCTTCTTAGGATTTATTATTTCTTGTGATGGCATCTCTGCCGATCCTGAAAAAATTAGGGCTATTCAAGAGTGGCCTATCCCAACCACAATTCATGATGTATGTAGTTTTCTTGGCTTAGCCATATTTTATTGAATATTTATTCATGGATTAGCACTATTATGGCCCCGATAACTCAATGTCTTAAAAAGGGAGACTTTGTTTAGGCGCGATGTCGATCTTCTATTAAAGAACTTTTAATAAGTCCACCGATATTGAAATTGCCAAATTTTGATAAAGTATTTGAGGTATCATGTGATGCTTCTGGAGTTGGTATTGGAGGTGTTCTTAAACAAGAAGGTCACCCTATTGCTTTCTTTAGTGAAAAATTAAATGAAGTGTGTCAAAGATATTTCACATATGATCGTGAGCTATATGTTGTCATCCAAACTTTATGTTATTGGCGACATTTTCTTCTTTCACGAGAATTTATACTTTATTTTGATTACAAAGCGCTTAAATATCTAAACACCCAAAAAAATTTAGTTGTCGCCATGCAAAATGGGTTCAATTTCTTCAAGATTATACGTTTGTTCTTAAACATAAATCTGTCGAGAACAAAGTAGTAGATGCCATAAGTTGAATATGTACCTTATTAAATACCATGAGTGTGAATGTTATTGGATTTGAAAAGGTTAAAGGTGACTATCCTAATTGTAAAGATTTTCAATAAATTTTTGAATATTTGAAATTTGATGTTTCAATTAATAGTCCCGACTATCAAATACGAGACAAATATCTCTTTCATGACACACAACTATGTATCCCAGATTCATCTCTTTGAAATTTTCTTGTTGAGAAATTTCATTTAGGAGGTGTGTCTAGTCATTTCGGTCGTGATAAGACAATAGCCATGATGGAGGATAGGTTCTTTTGGCCTAATCTTAAGAAAGATATTGCTCGTATCATTGCCCAATGTCGTACTTACAAAGTAGCAAAAAGTGGAAAATAAAATTATGGTCTATACACACCACTCCCAAATTTCCCACAAATCATGGGAAGATATTAGTATGGACTTCATCTTAGGATTACCTTATACTGTACATTATTTTGACTCTATCCTAGTGGTTTTTGATCGATTTTCTAAAATGGCACACTTCATTCCATGTTATAACAAATCAGATGCATCATATATAGCGATTATTTTCTTTCATGAGATAGTTCGCTTACATGGACTTCCTAAGACAATTGTATCTGATCGTGATGTAAGGTTTATGAGCTATTTTTGAAAAACTTTATGAAAAAAGCTTGGCACAAAACTCTTATTTTCTACAGCTTACCACCCTCAAATAGATGGACAAACTGAAGTTGTTAATAAAAGCTTATAAAATTTACTTAGGTGTTTAGTGACCAATCATACTGCTAGTTAGGACCTAGTTCTTCCTACTGCAGAGTTTGCTTATAATATTTTAATTAATAGGTCAACCAGTATGAGTTCTTTTCATATTGTAACTGGTTATGATCCAAGAAAACTAATTGATCTTGTTGCATTTCCTGCAACATATAGGTCTAGTGCATTTGCATCTTCATTTGCACAAAGCATGCATGATTTACATCATGAAATTCAATAAAAACTTAGTCTGAGTTATGATAAAAATAAAGCTAATGTTGATGCACATAGCGATATGTAAAATTTAATACTGGAGATTTGGTTATTGTTAAAGTCAGACCTAAGAGATTTCCAACTGGAACTCTTAAGAAATTAACTCAAGAGATCTAGTCCTTATAAAGTTGTAAGGAAGATAAATGATAATGCTTATGAAATAGATCTTCCAATGAATGTTGGAATTTCTCTAATATTCAATGTATTAGGTTTAATGTTGTACCATGAGCAAGCCACAGATAACACTATTCCCTCTACAAATAGTACTAATATGCATGCTATTACTTCATCACCAACTCCTCTACCATCTCGCCGCTTAAGATCACATCGATCAAATTTTAGAATACCAGATTATCATCACATTTGATAGAGGCACTCAAAGGTTTCTCATTCATTGGAAAGGTCTTTCTCCACTTGAACATTCATGGCTTACATTTGATGAGTTACATCAACTGGACTCATAATTATTGCAAGAGTACTTGGAGTTTTATTCTCCAGAGGAGAATCCTTTAAAGTGGGGGAGTGCTAATGCAGGGCATCATCATCACCGTCGCCAACCATCATAAAGCTTAAATCCATGTATTGGGCCTTTTGTTATAATTTAAGTTATGTATTATTGGGCTTTTATATTTTGTATATGTCTTGAGCTTATATGTATTGGGCTATTCTTATGTCATGGCTCATGAGTTATTGTAGTAGGTATGACATTTTGGGTAGGTATGAAATGAGTGGTAGGTTTAATAATGGTGGTAGGTTTGGTAGTATGTGATGGTAGGTGTGGTTATGATGGTGTTAGGTTTGAGTATTCTTAACTCTCTCTTTCAATCCTACAAATAGGGAGGTTCTTGTAATGCTTGGCACTTGGATTTGGAATAAAAATTATCTTCTTAAATTTCTTTTACTATTCTTCTGTGTGCTTTCCTCTTGAGTGACAGACTACTTGAGTGTGTGAGCTCACAACCCTTAGAGAAGGACTTCTAAGGAAGGAACGTGATCTCCACAATGACGGACTATTTGTAGAGGTCAACTTCAACTTATCCTCACTTCGCTGCTGGTTATTTTAAATTTGTTATAGGTTAGATCGTTCATAACTTTTCAGTTATTTCTTTGCACTTATAAGATTGATCTCTAATGGTTAACATAACTTTAATCAAAATCTTTTCAATTTCACTAAATTCATAATATTATAAATGTCCTCAATAGTAGTGTACATTTATCATTACTCTTTTGTGAGGATTTAAGAATTATCTATGTAATAAACATCATATCATAAAAGGCACTCTCGTCCTACATCATATTTGGTATCAGAGCAAGTATGTTTTTTTTGGGAACATCTTGTTTAGTATTGAGTTTTATTTTTGCATTAGACTAATCTTGTAATTCATTATTAAAAAACATTCAAAATTTTTATCTTATTAGGGCATTTACTTACTTTTTTTTTAATCGTGTCTTTGATTTCATTACATTACATATTTAAAAAATAATAATTAAATATTTGCTTATATTAAAATTTTAAAAGAATATCATCATGTCAACTCGTAGTGGTCTTAGATATCAAGATCAATCTTTAGATGAAAAACATTATTCATATGAATTTTTACTAGAAAAAATAGAAAAGCTTACCCTTATGCACCAACAAACCTATAATGAATTCCAAAAAAGATTTGAAATCTTAGAATAAAAAGTTGGTAGGCTTATAACAAATTCACCAGAAACTAAGCCAATCCTAGAACTCCAACTTGAAGAGAGGGAAGGTCATCCTATCGATCTCGTTCTTCTTCCTTTTCCTCCTCATCCACATTCTCCTATTAGACTTATATCGCCTAGAATAAATTTAATGAATATCTCAAGTTTGATGAGGTACTTCCTCACCCATCTCATCAAATAGGAAGACAATTAAAATGAGATGAAGGTTATGCTCATCGAACTCTTTATGAGCATTATCCTCAACATTATGAAGAGCCATTACCTAATTTTGTTGCCCCTTGATGTACACTTAGAGAACCTGATGATGATGTTATTCGTAGGGTTAAAATTTATCCACTACTTTTGATGGTCGACTTGATCCTAAAATTTTCTTAGATTGGTTAGTAGATATGGACCAATATTTTGATTGGATGCCCATGTCGGAAGAAAGATAAGTTCATTTTGCCTGCATGAAACTAACTAGCCATGCTAAGACTTATTGGATTGATCTCACATAAAAATTTCAACGATTAGGCCAATCACCAATTGCTTCTTGGGATGAGATGAAAGAAATTTTAAAGCAAAAATATGTACCATTAAATTTACATGATCAACTTCTGGATGAAATGGCTATGCTTAAATAAAGATCTTTAGCTGTTGTTGAGTATATGACATAGTTTGATGAATTGATGACCCATTGTGATGTTAGAGAGGATCACTGCACCATAATCTCTAGATTTAGATCTCAGTTACGAACTGATATTTATAATGAAATGATAACTCGAGAAATTTATTCTCTTGAGGATGCATTTTGAGTGGTGACTCAAATTGAACAATATCTTACATCACAATCTTATGTTTATTCACAACTTCATTTGGAAACAACTCTCAATCACGTGTTACCCCTCCCACCGCTTCTTAACGGACTTAGTGAAACAAAAGGAAAAGCTTTAGTGGGAACATTTGGTTCTAAGACTTCTAGCATTACTTATTTGTGGTAAAATTGGTAGGGGTTGGTTGATTTGATGGATTGGATGATAAATTTTTAAAATCGATTGGTTTTGGATTCCTAAATATATTGAACCAAACCGACCAAACTAAAATGCAAAACCAAAAAAATAGAATAATAATTTGGTTCGATTATTTTGGTTTGGTTTTGGATAAACCGAAGTTGGCTACATTTAAAAATTATTTGTATAATTTTTTATTGTATAATGAACAAGGTATAAGCAAAATAATATAAAATAATCAAAATACAATTAACTACTTCATGTGATAAAAAATATTTAAAACTAATTTTTACTTACCTAAACGATGTTTCGAACTTAGAAGTTAAAGGAACCATATTACCATATTATGAGACCAAAATATTTTGAAAAATTGGATAATGGTCCTCCAAAAATGCATCTACTAAGTATTCAAAATTAAATAAAAATAAGTGTATAATAGATAAGCCTATTATACATAAATTAATAATATTGTATTACACATAATTATTTTGGTTTATTTGGTTCCATCCAAAATTTTATTGAACAAACCAATCCAAAAACCCAAAACCAAAGTTTTCATTAATTAAAACCAAATCCAAATTACTAAGTTCAAAACCAAACCAAATTACTTAAAAACTTTGGTTCGGTTTGGTTTTTTGGTTAAAACCAAATAATGCACACCCCTAAAAATTGGTCATTATGCAAGTACTTGTCCTCGTGAAACTTACACTTAGATTATAAAAATGAGGATCAACATAATAAAAATAATGATAATCAAATTACAGTTGACCCTTGTGAAGAAGCTAGTGATGCGGAAGCATTAGATGAGTCTCATATAGCTGTTATGTGTTATGTGTTAGCTACCCCACGAGCTAATATTGATTGGAGGCCCACATCAATTCCACACTTATTTTAAGAGTGGTGAAAAGTTATTTAAATTAATCATTGATAGTGGTAGCTGCATGAATGTTATTGCTACCTCTGCTTTGGCTAGGATGAAGCTCACCCCAGAGACTCACCCACAACCTTATAAGGTTGATTGGGTAGATAAGACCTCTATCTCTATATCTCAACATTGTCTTGTACACATTCAATTAGGAGAATATAGTGATAAAATATGGTGTGATATTCTTCTGATGGATGTTGCTCATATACTTTTAGGTAGACCTTGGCTTTTTGATATGGATGTCAAAAATTATGGGTGATCTAATGCATATGCTTTTAATTTTCAAGGCAAGAGAATTGTCTTAAATCCAACTCAACCTAAAGAGGTGACTCCACTTCAACCCCAAAATTCTTCTCCTCCCATAGAAAATAAATCCCTACATATTATTAATAAACGTCAATTTCAATAAGTGATTAATGGGAATATCATTTTTGCATTAGTTGTCCTAACCTCAAAATCAATCTTGTTAAATCATTCTCATCTCAAGTAATGAACTTTTATTGGAATATCAAGATATTTGTCCCAAGAACTTCTGTGAGCTTCCCCATTAAGAAGTATCCAACATGCCATAAAGCTGGTTCCTGGATCATCACTCCCAAATTTTCACATTATCATATTAACCCAAATGATCATGCAGAGCTAAAATGATAAGTTGATTTATTAGCAAAAGGATATATCAAGGAAAGTTTATCTCCATGAGCAGTGCCTGCTCTTCTTACATCAAAGAAAGATGATACTTGGCATATGTGTGTAGATAGTCATGCTATAAATAAAATCACTATTAAGTATAGGTTCCCCATACCTAGACTTCATGACATGTTAGATATGATGGTTGGATCAATAATTTTCTCTAAAATTGATCTTAAAAGTGGATATCATCAAATTCATATGAGAGAAGGTGATAAATGGAAAATAGCCTTCAAGATAAAAGATTGTTTGTATGAATGACTAGTAATGCCTTTTGGATTGACTAATGCTCCAAGTACATTTATGCGAGTGATGACTCATATCTTATGGCAGTTTATTGGAACATTTTTAGTTGTGTACTTTGATGATATTTTAATTTTTAGTCAGACTAAGAGCGATCATGAGAATCATTTACGACAAGTCTTTAAAGTGCTTCGTAAAGAAAGACTATATGTTCACTTAAAAAATGCCAATTTATGATGTCTTCAATAATCTTCTTAGGATTCATTATTTCTTGTGATGGCATCTCTGCCAATCTTGAAAAAATTAGGGCTACTCAAGAGTGGCCTATCCCAACCACAATTCATGATGTACATAATTTTCATGGCTTAGCCACATTTTATCGAAGGTATATTCATGGATTTAGCACTATTATGGCCCGATAACTCAATGTCTTAAAAGGGAGACTTGTTTTTAGACAAAGGCAACTGATGCCTTCTCTAAAATTAAAGAACTTTTAATAAGTCCATCGATATTAAAATTGCAAATTTTGACAAAGTATTTGAGGTATCATGTGATGCTTCTAGAGTTGGTATTGGAGGTGTTCTACAAGAAGGTCATCCTATTACTTTCTTTAGTGAAAAATTAAATGAAGCATGTCAAAGATATTCCACATATGATCGTGAGCTATATGCTGTCATCCGAACTTTATGTTATTGACGACATTTTTTTATTTCACGAGAATTTATACTTTATTCTGATCACGAAGCGCTTAAATATCTAAACACCCAAAAAAAACTTAGTTCTTGCTATGCAAAATGGGTTCAATTTCTTCAAGAATATACATTTGTTCTTAAACATAAATTTATTATTGAGAACAAAGTAGCAGATGCCCTAAGTATAATATATACCTTATTAAATACCATGAGTCTGAATGTTATTGGATTTGAAAAGGTTAAAGATGATTATCCTAATTGTAAAGATTTTCAACAAATTTTTGAATCTTTGAAATTTGATGTTTAAATTAATAGTCCTGACTATCAAATACGAGATGGCTATATCTTTCGTGGCACAACTATGTATCCTGGATTCATCACTTCAAAATTTTCTTGTTGAGAAATTCATACAAGAGGTGTGTCTGATCATTTTGGTCGTGATAAGACAATAGCCATGATGGAGGATAGGTTCTTTTGGCCTAGTATTAAGAAAGTTGTTGCTCGTATCATTGCCCAATGTTGTACTTGCCAAGTAGCATAAAGTGAAAAACAAAATTATGGTACACACCACTCCCAATTCCCCACAAATCATGGAAGATCTTAGTATGGATTTCATCTTAGGATTACCTCGCACTGTACAATGTTTTGACTCTATCTTAGTGGTTGTTGACCGATTTTCTAAAATGGCATACTTCATTCTATGTTATAAGACATCGATGCATCATATACTATTTTCTTTCGTGAGATAAGTTCTCTTGCATGGGCTTCCTAAGACAATTGTGTCTGATCGTGATGTAAGGTTTATGAGCTATTTTTGGAAAACTTTATGGATAAAGCTTAGCAAAAATACTCTTATTTTTTATAGCTTACCACCCTCAAATAGATGGGCAAACTGAAGTTGTTAATAGAAGCTTAGAAAATTTTCTTAGGTGTCTAGTGACCAATCATACTTCTAGTTGGAACCTAGTTCTTCCTACTGTAAAGTTTGCTTATAATATTTCAATTAATTGGGCAATCGGTATGAGTCCTTTTCATATTGTAAATGGTTATGATCCAAGAAAACCAATTGATCTTATTGAATTGCCTGCAACATATAGGTCTAGTGCATTTGCATCTTCATTTGCACAAAGCATGCATGATTTACATCATAAAATTCAACAAAAACTTACTCTGAGTTATGATAAATATAAAGCTAATGTTGATGCACATAGACGATATGTAAAATTTAATACGGGAGATTTGGTTCTTGTTAAAGTTAGACCTGTGAGAATTCCAACTGGAACTCTTAAGAAATTAACTCTCAAGAGATCTGGTACTTATAAAGTTGTAAGGAAGATAAATGATAATGCTTATGAAATAGATCTTCCAATGAATGCTGGGATTTCTCTAATATTCAATGTATCAGATTTAACGTTGTACCATGGGCAAGCCAGGGATAACACTATTCCCTCTACAACTTGTACTAACATGCATGTTAATACTTCATCACCAACTCCTCTACCATCTCGTCGCTTAACATCACATCATCTAGATCAAATTTTAAGACCGATTACTCGGTCATTGGAAGCGTCTTTCTCCACTTGAACATTCATGGCTTACATTTGATGAGTTACATCAAGTGAACTCATAATTATTACAAGAGTACCTAGATTTTCATTCTCCAAACGAGAATCCTTTAAAGCCAGGGAGTGCTGATGTAGGGCATCATCATTACCTTCACCGACGTCATCATCATAAAGCTTAAATCTATGTATTGGGCCTTTTTTATAACTAAAGTTATGTATTATTAGGCTTTTATATTTTGTATATGTCTTGAGCTTATATGTATTGGGCTATTCTTATGTCATGGCCCATGAGTTATGTAATTAGGTATGATATTTTTGGGTAGGTATGGAATGAGTGGTAGGTTTGATAATGGTGGTAGGTTTGGTAAGTGGTGGTAGGTGTAGTTATGATGGTGTTAGGTTTGAGTTTGGAGTTAGGTTTGAGTATTCTTAACTCTCTCTCTTTCAATCCAATAAATAGGGAGGTTCTTGTAATGCTTAGCACTTGGATTTGAAATAAAAGTTATCTTCTTAAATTTCTTTTACTATTCTTCTGTGTGCTTTCCTCCTGAGTGACGGACTACTTGAGTATGTGAGCTCACAGCCCTTAGAGAAGGACTTATAAGGAAGGAACGTGATCTCCACAACGACGGACTGTTTGTAGAGGTCAACTTCAATTTATCCCCGCTTCACTGTTGGTTATTTTAAATCTACTTCATGTTTGATCGTTCATAACTTTTTAGTTATTTCTTCACACTTATAAGATTCAGATCTCTAGTGTGGTTAACATAACTTTAATCAAAATCTTTTCAACTTCACTAAATTCATAATATTGTGAATGTGCTCAATAGTAGTGTGCATTTATCATTACTTTTTTGTAAGGATTTAAGAATTATTGGTGTAATAAACATCATATCATAAAAGGCACTCTTGACCTACATCATACGTACTTCCATGTCTGAAAAACGGCACAAATATCAAACAAAATAACAAATCACTCAACAAAATGCCCCATATAGCATAACAACATTGAATCTAAATAAGCAACATTTACAAGCAAGGAGCGATGCAATGTAACAAAAATATGCAGATGCCACAAGCTTACAATTATTTAAAAATAATAATCAAATAACTACAACATACAATTTAGCTTACAAATAACACTAACTAGACCTTAACTATCATATTCAAGCCCCAAAAATAAAAAAAATCAATTACAACAATGTTGAGCCAAATAAATACAAAAATATTCAAATTGGCATAAAAAGATCCCACTTATGTTGTAAAAATCAATATAATCATTGTGTTGTAGCTACACTTAGAATATCTCTATTTAAAAAAAAAAATGCATAGATCTCATGCTACGTCATAACCAAATGAATAGATGCATATAAATTTAGGTCAATTAATCCAATAAATATATATTAGCAAAAATAATCTTCCATCAAAAATAAAATATCAAAACATTTACAACCAATAATATCTACTAATTTATCCACCAAAATGTAAATGTAGCTTGACTATTGCAATTGCTTATTTTAAAAAAAAATAAAAAAACTAATAAATCAATTGAAAAGGTTGTAAACCTTGATCACCTTTCCATTATACGAGGAGGATTAATCTACAACTTCTCTTTTAATGATCCACATCTAATAATCTAAAAATTATAAAATTTATTAAATGCAAATTTACGAGAAATAAACTTAGAAGGTTTAAACTACTAAGCTATATACGACTTGGCATAATGATATAATTAATGTAAGATGCATCAATAATAATAATAGATTTTATATTATAATAACTATAACAATGCACCAAAATAGTCTAACTTATAAGATATGTTTACAATATACAAAAAATAATTAAATGATATTTATTATACAATAGAATAAAATTGTATAACTTGACAATAATTGCATCCAACAATGGCATATGAGACATTTAATATTATAGTCATATAACTTTTTTTTATATAGTTATTCATAAGACAATCATAATATCCTCAATAGGAAAGTTTAAAGTCCCCGGGTGGAGTCATTCTATGGAGCCAATCATATGAACAAGAGGATACTAGTAACTTTTGCATATATTTGCATACAAATATACAATTTATAAATATTATAATTGATAACATAAAGATGATGTTATAATAGAGATTATATAAGTAATATGCGCCAACTCTACTTCATATCAATAAAATTCAAAATTTGCAAGAACAATATTTATTTCACTTCAATCAAAGTAATGAATATGTAGAATGCGTTATCCCATTAAATGGTTTTTTAAGAATAATAAATTAAAGAAATAATTAGCATGACAAAGCTAAATAGACATCTTATCATATCAATATTAAAACAAGAAATATTACAAAGGAATAAAATATGAGACATAATATATCATAAAAAAAGCATAACGAGGGTTGAGGAAGACACCTACTAACAAAGAAGGGCATGCTCACCCTTTAACAAGTAATGATTCTCCATTTTAGAGTAGACACAAGAAGTTTGATATTGTTCATGACCTTGATCTATCTCTAAAATGTGGGGTTAACATGTCATAGATTCAAAAGAATCTTTATCAACTATATATTAAAGATATTGCATATCAAAAGATAATTAACTAAAAGAACCAATTTAAGCATGTTCTTGGAAACAATGATTTCCTAGAATTTTCATAAATTTATAGTTCATAATTACACTCAAATTGATTACTTTTATTTATATTAATCTTTTCATTCATAATCATAGAATATGACCATAATTGAAATGCAAATATAGATACGCCTCCGTGAGCTTTGGTAGTGTTGTAGATCAATTTCAAGATTAGTACTATTTTACCCACTTTAGCTCCTCCAAATAGTCCGATTTTCCAAAAAAGTTCAATAAGAGATATATACGGAATAGAAAAATTCCCCCACCTAAATAAAGAACTATTACAAATAATGAAGAAACAAATAAATTTAGGTAAGTAGCAAGATAAAATCTCTTAGTCATTGGGATGTCTAAGATGAGAAAATGGATTTATAAATGGAATCTAATATATGTTGTATTTACGTAAAAATTTATTCGATAGAAAATCTTAATCAATAACCCTAAGGATAATTCTAACTAATTCTTAGTTTTAACTAAACTCTAATTAATAGGTATCTTGTAATCATCATAAAAAATGATAGGTTAAATATCATCTCGAGCTCCATTAATATAATATTGATATGACCGAAAATTTCACAAACACGAATCTTGATGTCGAAAGCAATCTGATTCTGAATCAAGACTAACCAAGATCAAACGCTTATTATCAATTGACTCTTAAACATGGAGTGTTTATAGTCAAATCGAGCGTCTTGACGAGCCGGATCTAACAAGCCTAATATCTCATAATTTCGACTTCATTTGAGCATTCAAATACACAAAATACTTCAAATGATCAAATGAATCATTTTGAGCTGTCCGATGGAGTGGAGTGGTACGGGTTTTGCATATATTTACAAAAACGTCACTCCTCCAATCTATAAATAGCCCCTCATTCCTCATATGAGGGGAGGCCAAGCAAGAGAGGAGAGAGCTCTAAAGCTTGAAAATTCTCGGGCATAATTGTGCCACCACTCGGCGGTCATTGACCCACGTTGTTACCACCGTCATCAGCCACCGCCACCGCTAATCCTCGCCGTCGTCAATCTCCGTCGGTCTCCATCATGATGACCTTCATCGTCAGTGGTTGTTCCCCGTTGTTCACCATCATCTGCTACCACTAGCAACTATTATAATCTGAGCATTATGCATTGTTGTCGATTTTGGGATTCTCATTTAGTCCTTCTCATATACAATTATGTAATCCGTTATCGAAAACTTGTACTCAAAACAAATATATAGTGGAAGCTTTTCTTGGGCTAGGCCGTGGTTTTCCCTCTTTTGATTTTCTACGTAAAATTCTGAGATTTCTTGTTCACTCTTTAAATACCTGTATGTGTGCTAGATTTTCAACAAGGCTAAGGCGTAAACTTTCACTTTACCGTGGTTGGTTTTCTAGCACGTATGACTCTCGTGAAACTAATTCCCATCATTTCATCTTGTATGGCAACCAAGTTTCCCAACAAGATTAAAACCACCATCGAGGTGGAGCATTTCAAGCTTTTAAGGAGGCAGAAGAATGAAGATTCATCAAACTTGTTCTTTCGATTTTATCAGCGGGGCAACTCTTAATCTCAAGATCACCCATGTTAATATGTTAAGCATCTAATCGATTACCATCCAAAGAAACAAGTCAAAGTTGGAGGATATTTCAACATTGAGAAGAGATATAGGTTTGAAAATTATGATTTTCCAAGCATACTAATGGAAAAACAAGACCAAGGTTAAAGAGCAACTTTGGTTATAACCACAAACGGACATTTTGATTCGACCTCTTCCATACAGGTTAACGTCATCAAATAATACTTTGACAAACAACCTGGATGGGTCAAAATCCTCGGATTCAATTCAACCTCATCCATACGGTTAACATCTAACACCGACAAACAACCTCGATAGTCAAAATCCCAGCGATTCAATTGGACCTCTTTGATATGCGTCATGTCACACTCGACAAACAACCCGGATAGGTAAAAAATTCTTGGCGTTGATTCTATCCATACGATTAACGTCATCGGGTAACACCGATAACAACCTTAGATAGTCAAAATCACGGATTGGTTCAATCTCATCCATATAAGTTAACGCCATCGGGCAACACTGACAAATAACTTAGATAGGTCGGTCCGTGGACTTCCCATCTTCCACATGTTAACGTCATCGGGTAGCACTCTGACAAACAACCTAAGATAAGTCAAAAAGCCCTTGGTGGACTTCCCACGGCCTCTTCCACACAAGTTAATGTCATGGGTAACACTCTGACAAACAACCTTGGATGGGTCAAAATCTCGGTGATTCAATTCAACCTTATCCATACAGTTACGTCATGTAACACCCCGACAAACAACTGATAGTCAAAATCCCATTTCAACCTCTTCTATACAGTTAACGTCATCGTAATACTCGACAAACAACCGATAGGTCAAAATCTTTAGCGGATTCAATTTGACCTCTTCCATACAGTTGCGTCGCCGGGTAACATGACAAATAACCTTGATAGGTCAAA
Organism: Cymbidium sinense; assembly: GCA_021442155.1. Classification (NCBI taxonomy): domain Eukaryota; kingdom Viridiplantae; phylum Streptophyta; class Magnoliopsida; order Asparagales; family Orchidaceae; genus Cymbidium; species Cymbidium sinense. The sequence continues at coordinate 20,729 of JAKCPB010000574.1, forward strand.
ATCCTGGATTATTGATTCAACCTCTTCCACATATGTTGCGTCATTGAGCAAAGACTGAAAACAACCTACGATAGGTCAAAAGGTCCTTGGTGGACTTCCTCTTCCACAGGTTAACGTCTGGGTAACACTCGACAAATAACTTGTATGGGTCAAAATCCTCAACGGATTCAATTCAACCTCTTCTAGACAGGTAAACGTCATCGGGTTAATGCCATCGAGTCACACTTTGACAAACAACCTTAGATAGGTCAAAAATCCTCATCGTCGATCATCCCGCGAATCGATGCTGCCGACTACATGCCTGCCTTGACCACCCCGTCGACCCCAAGTCACGGTCACCGTGACCATCGCCGGCAATCTCCGCGGGTCACCACCATCATTGCCGACCATCTCCGGTATTACCACCATCGTCCGGTCATCTCACCGATACGCCGCGCCACCATAATCATCATCTTATCGTCGCCGATCATCGCCTCAACCGGTGTGACAAGGCGGTTGACGTTTCGAGAAAAGCGGAATTCGCCGATGAATACGGGCCTTAATTGCCTCAACTAGGTCGGTCACAAGGGCAATTGGCGCTCTTTCAAGGAAAAAAATCAGCTCGATTATGAACTACGGGCCTCGCCAGACAACCTCCTAAGAAGAAGAGGGAAACTCTATGAAGAGTGTGTCCTTTTTATAGACCCATATCAAAGGCCAAAAACCATCAAAAATGTAAAAACAGCTCAAAACCGAAACGGGAATCAAAAGCGGACAAAAAAACCTCTGCTAACCCTCACTACCATCAGCGGCTTCGTCGATCTACTGTTTTACGGCCGTCCTCCGTTCCAGACCAGCCATTTCGCCATTCCGCGCGAACTCCCGAGAAACAAAGAACCATGCGACCACCAGCGATATCAGCCACAATACTGATCTGACCGCCTCCACCATTCAACCCAGTTCAGCGACCAACCCGACGCGTCGGATCTTGTATGCCTCAATGACTCATCTGAGAATGCATGCTCAGAAAGAATGGGTCCATAACTCAAATCTTGTGCCGTATCACGTACATCCAGCGACCACACTTCCGTGATCATAATCTTGTGCTTCCATGAAGATCTATTCTCTCAAAATGTATGGTTAATGGTCCCGCAAATTTCATTGAAGAATCTGCTATTTTCAAGTATTCGACATATATATTTTTGGATGATTGAGATAATATCATCCTAAAATAGGGGGGCAACTGATATGACCCTGAAAATTCTAATAGTCGAAGCACGAATCTTGATGTAAAAAATAATGTGATTACATCAAGACCTAGATCAAACACTTATTATCAATCTCTTAAACATAGAGTGTTTATAGTCAAATCGGCGTCTTGTGGCCGGATCTAACAAAGATCTCATAATTCATTTCATTTGAGCATTCAAATACACAAAATACATCAAATGATCAAATGAATCATTTTGGGCCATGGATGGAGTGAGTGTACGGGTTTTGCATGTATTTACAAACGTCTCCATCTATAAATAGCCCTCATTTTCCTATGATGGGAGGAAGAGAGAGGAGATTCAAAGCTTGAAAATCCTCCACGCATAATTGTGCCACTCGGCGGCAGAACCGTTGGTTACCAACCACCGCCACCACCACCGTCGCCACGATCCCGTCGATCTCAATTGTCTCCATCATGGCGACCTTCATCGCATTGCGTTCTCCGTTGTTCACCATCATCGCCACCACTAGCAATGGTTACAACGAGCATTGACTATATGATTGTTGTTATTCGATTTGGGATTCCATTGTCGACCATTCATATACAATTATGTAATCCTGTTATCGAAAAACTTATACTCCAAAACAAATATATAGTGGAAGCTTTTTACTGGGCTAGGCCCCGTGATTTTTTCCCTATTTTCGAGGTTTTCCATATAAATATTCTGGAGTTTTCTTGTTCACTCTTTAAATACCTATTGTCTTTGAATTTCACAAAAGGCAGTAAATTTCACTCTTCTGCTGGTTTTAACGCAAATATGATAATATTAATTTAGAAGAAAAATTGGTTTTACAATTGACAACCAAATTAAAAAATTGGTTAATAATAATCAAATCGGATCATTTTGAGTTTATTTAGAGTGACAACCGAATTCCAATATCTATTTAAGTATAAAAAAATTAATTGTCAAAAAATATGCATATTCAAGAGAAAAAAAACACTTCCATTTAAATATAGAGTAAATATTCAATGTTTTAAACATTGTCTAGTTTTTGTTTGCAATATTTCTCAGTCGTACATCTTTGACTGTTGACATGGTAAACACACTTGAAATGTTGGGAAATAAAGGAAAATAACAAAATGATTATTTTTTTATTATTGTTTTTGAGATATTATTATTTTTTGAATGATAATGAGAAATTATAAAATATGAGATTTGAGTTTAAGATTAAAAAAATACAGCTTATCTCTAAATTTAAGTAAATTTAAATCTTCTATTGAATGTCAAATCTCTCCAACCATTAAATTAAAATTGACTATTCCAGTGGTAGATAAGATTGAGTCAATTAGATGGTTTCCACATAAAGCTCCTATCATATTTTAGGAGAGTAGATGCTTAGATTTGCCTTTAAGAATAATAAATATAAAAAAGACTTTTAAGATGTATAAATAATGATCTTTATACTTGAATTAATGAGAATTTGACACATAATCATAAATTCATGTACACATAGTATTAACTTGTTGTTGTTGTTGTTGTTGTTGTATTTAAGTGACCTAACCCCATAAATTTTTTGAATGCGGGTCCAATATGGAGATTTTTTTTTTCAATCACTTTGCCACCTCTTCTCTCGCAGCCGCCTCCATTGCCTTATTTCTAACATGCTGGCTGTGAGGAGACAGCTGAAGGCGACAAAGTAAATAAAATATGCTTATATTAAAAAATTATCACTTCAGCTGAATGGAGACCGTAAAGCAAATCTAATGGCGATTAGCGTACCTTCAAATTCAATTAATAGTATACGGTTAAAATTTAGGGTCATAAATTTTAAAGTAGAAAGGTCCCAATCATGGAGGCAGTAAATGTTGGAAACATTCAGAAAAATCAACGTAGAACGCAGGCACTCTGCACTCAATAGTATTATTTGGACCATCTCCAAACTAAACCCAACGCTAACGTCACGGCCACCAATTAAGAAATATAGAGTTTTATGATTCTTCTGTAATAATTACTTAACATAAATACCCCAACCTCACTGTCTAGACACCTACAGAATCACAACTTTAGTGAACACGCAAGTCAGGAGCATGAGGAGAAAATCCCTCCCCAATCTCGATTCGAACATCGTCGTCGTTCTCAAATCACTTGATCAATCCCTTATACCTCGACAATCACCACCAGCTTCAGGATTCTCGTATATCCGCAGACAGCCTCTTCAAGATCTTAGATACATCCATGGTTTCTCAGAAGATGGGCATGAAGCTGGCAATGGATGCCATCGATCCCACTACCGGGAGTAACTCAGACTGGAAGTTTATCAGCTGCTTCCTTGACAGCACTGCATTATTGCTCGATGCATGCAAGAACATTCAACTAAGGCTGGAAAGCATTAGGAACTGCCTTGAGTCGATTCCCATCGGACTACATTATCTTGAGAGCGAGCATGAGCCAAGCAAGGCCTTGCTGCAACAGGCAGCGACAGCATTGGAGTCCAGCCGTTTCAGAGACAAGCAGCACTATAGCAAGATGGAGAAAAGCATGTCTAGGGTGAAAACATTTGATGAGATGCTCAGCAAGCACGTAGTCGCATGTCAAGACGGCAACAATACTATCTGCCCAGAACTCTATAAGGCCTTGAGAGGCTCTTGGGAAAAGGCTGTTTTTGCAATCAAAGTGGTTAGTTCTGCTACATGTATTAGGTCTTTTACCAGTCGAAGTGCCCTCTTATGGTTGAACCTGAACAGTATTGCTCAATGAGCCAAGCAATAAAATTAAGGTGCCCCAGAAAAAGGTAGATAAGAACGTATCAATGGAAGAGTTAGCAAACATAGATTTAGCTTCTCAAACCTTGCTGAAGCTCATATCAGCATGGCAGAAAGGTGGCATTAGCAGTCTGCGGAGAATGGCTGTAAAACTGTTGCAGAGCTTAGGAGGAGGAAAGAATTGTGGGAGAAGAAGTTACCATTGCTTGAAAATAAGATTGAAGAGTTTTACCAGCAGATTTGCCTTTAGAATCAGCATGTTTGATTTGCTCGCGAAGGCACAAAAAGAAGAAGTGTTGGAAATTGTAAACAGTCTAGCAATGAAGAAAGCCAGAAGGACATCAATCATGCACACTACCAGAGGGTTGTAGCTTGGGCTAACGTGAAGAAGGCACCATCTTCTTCGACAGGTCGAATTAGGCCACCTCGCTGCATTGATTCACTAAAACACGAGTGTCAAACCATATTCTTTGGACATGTAAAATGTCAAAGATATAATTTTATTTTACATATCTATATATTTTTTAATTTACCCGCATATATGAATGTTGTTCAAAAGAATCAATTGTATTTAAAATACTACGTACTGGTAAAGCTCTTATATTTTGTTACAATTTTCTACAAAACATGAGCTAGAGATTCCCAAAAAAGGCCTCTATCTGAGAAAATTTTACGTCCGGTCATAGCTTTACGTCGGACTCAATCCTGAGACGCGTGTCCCGTTTTTTTCCCCTTTAGCGATTAGCAGCGCAAGATAACGACGGCAGACATTTCCCCGGCCCCCCGGAAGCGTCGATGGCGTATTAGACGCTATAAATATATTTCCCGCCGACCGCCTGCCAAAAGCGGGAGAAGAACGAGAAATATTAGGCTCGACATTCCTCACGTAGAAATAGAACAATTTCTTTCTTTACGAAGGATTTTCTCTAGCTCCGTCGATCGGACGTCGGACGTCGCCTGATATAGCAAATCATAAATTAGGTATTGTAGGTGACTACATGAGGTATTTACATGCATTCCGAACTTGAATGAATTTAGGGTTTACTCGTTCTTCTTTGTCAGGTGAAAGATTGGTATTTTTTTATATGTTATTTTGTATCAGACTCTCTGTACCTCTAGAGTACATCTTTGGCTCTTTTTAGTTTTCTTAGCGTTTCTCGAGATTATGTTCATTATATTCAAATGAAAGCATTTGATGGCGCTTGATGGTTTTGGGTGTATTTTACAGACTGCATCTTGAGGGTACGTGATCATTTTGACCTTTTTTTCAAGTTTATTTTGTCAACGCCTTATGATTATGTATAGGCATTGCAATGGAAGCATTTGAGGAAGTTTGATAAATTCTGGTATTTTGCATCTCAGACTCTTTGAGGGTACGATCATTTTGACCTTTTTTTCCCAATTTTTTTGCCAACTCCTTATGATTATGTTTAGGTATCAGAAAGGAAGCATTTGATGGCGCTTGGGTGATTTTGGTATTTTACATCAGACTGTACTTTGAGGGGTACATCATTTTGACCTTTTTTTGCGCTTTATTTTGCCAACTTCTTATGATTATGTATGGCATTGCAATGGAAGCATTTGAGGAAGTTTGGGTGATTGGTGGTATTTTGCATCAGACTCACTTTTGAGGGTACGATCATTTTTGACCTTTTTTCCATTTTATTTTGCCAACTTATGATTATGTTTAGGCATTCCAAAAATGGAAGCATTTGATGGCGCTTTGGGTGGTTTTGGGTATTTTGTATCAGACTGTGGTACCTCTTTGGAGGGTACAGATCATTTTTGACCTTTTTTTCCAGTTTATTTTGCCAATTTCTTATGATTATGTTTATTGAAAGCATCATGGCGCTTTGATTTTGGGTGGTATTTTGCATATCCGGTATTCTTTGAGGTACATTTTGACCTTTTTTTTTCCATATTTTAAACTTTTTTGTGCATTGCAAAGGAAGCATTTGATGATTGGGTGGTATTTTGCATCCAGATTGTACCTGGAGGGTACAGATTTTTGATTTTTTCCATTTATTTTGCCAACTTCTTATGATTATATTTAGGCATTCAAAGGAAGCATTTGATGGCTGATTTGGGTGGTTATTTTGCATTCAGACTGGTTCCTCTTTGAGGGTACACCATTTTTGACCTTTTTTTTCCCGCTTTATTTTGCCAACTATGATTATGTTTGCATTAAAGGAAGCATTTGATGGCGCTTATGGTTTTGGGTGGTATTTTATATCTCAGACTGTACCTCTTTGAGGGTACAGATCATTTTGACCTTTTTTCCCAATTTATTTTGCCAACTTCTTATGATTATATTGGTATTCCAAAGGAAGCATTTGATGGCGCTTTGGGTGATTGGGTTTAGTGATCTCAGACTGTACCTCTTTGAGGGTACAACATTTTGACCTTTTTTTTCGCTTTATTTTGCTTATGATTATGTTTAGGGCATTGCAAAGGAAGCATTTGATGGCAGTTTGGGTGGTTTCTGGTTTAGTGCATTTGTACTCTATGTACCTCTTTGGAGGGTACAAACCATTTTTGACCTTTTTTTCCCAGTTTATTTTGCCAACTTCCTGATTATGTTTGTACAGAAAAGGAAGCATTTGATGTTTTGGGTGATCTGGTATTTTGCATTCAGACTGTGTACCTCTTGAGGGTACGATCATTTTGACCTTTTTCCCTTTATTTTGCCAACTCTTATGATTATGTTTAGTGGCATGCATTGATGGCGCATGATTTTGATGTATTTTGCATATACTGTACCTCAGGGTACATCATTTTGACCTTTTTTCCTTTATTTTGCCATTTTATGAGATTTTGTTTAGGCATCTCAAAGGAAGCATTTGATGGCGCTTGATGGTTCGATGGTATTCAGATTCATACCTCTTTGAGGGTACGATCATTTTGACCTTTTTTTGAAGTTTATTTTGCCAACTCTTATGATTATGTAGGGCATTGTAATGTAAGCATTTGATGGCGCTTGATGATTTTGCATTTTTACCAGATCAGTACCTTTGAGGGTGCATCCATTTTTGATTTTTTTTGCTTTATTTTGCCAACTTCTGATTATGTTTGTGGCATTGCAAAGGAAGCATTTGAGATTGTTTGTGATTCTGGGTGGTTTACATCCAGACTCATGTACCTTTTGAGGGTATAGACCATTTTTTGACCTTTTTTTCCGCTTTATTTTGCCAACTCCTTCGATTATGTTTGGGCATTGCAAAGGAAGCATTTCATGGCGCTTGATGGATTTCGGGTGGTATTTTATCTGATCAGTACCTTTGAGGGTACTGCATCATTTTGACCTTTTTTTCCGCTTTATTTTGCCACCTTCTTATGATTATGTTTATGACATTCCAAAGGAAGCATTTGATGTTGATGACTGGTGGTATTTTACATCTACTGTGTACCTCTTTGAGGGTACGACATTTTGACCTTTTTTTTCCCAGTTTTTTTGCCAACCTTAAGATTATGGGCAAAGGGAAGCATTTGGAGATTGTTTGATGGATGGGTATTTTGCATTCAGACTGTACCTTTTGAGGGTACGATCATTTTTTGACCTTTTTTCCGCTTTATTTTGCCAACTTTATGATTATGTTTGTGGCAAAAGGAAGCATTTGATGCTTGGGTGATTTTGGGTGGTATTTTGCATGTACCATGTACCTCTTTGAGGGTACGATCATTTTGACTTTTTTCAAGTTTATTTTGTCAACTTCTTATGATTATGTATAGGGCATTACAATGGAAGCATCTAATGGCAGTTTGGGTGATTTTTGGGTGGTATTTTGCATTCAGACTCGGTACCTCTTTGAGGGTACATACCATTTTTGACCTAATTACTTGTCTTTTGAAGTTTATCGTCCGAAAAGGATAACTTCGAGGTGCACCACCGTGAGAAATGTTCGATGATATTATCTCGCTTTTACCGATGAAGCCACCGACATTTTAAAGAGGCTTCATCCATCAATTCATTAGACTCCATGGCATTAAGCAAGACTCCCACATTACATCGATCTCTGGGACATAGAAAAGCAAGCTTTCTTGGGCGACATTCCTTTCACCCCGATGAAGTTGCATTGATGATAGGGATCCCAAACAGGGGAGAAGGTTGTATGGCGAAATCCAATCCGCCGTCATTTCACTACAAGAATCGCTAGAGATGGCTCGTTGCTGCAAAGACAGAGGTGCTTGATATATTTTTCTATCAAATCTATTTTTGTATATCACAATTGTGGTGGCATCGAATTGATTGCTTATATATAGATAGATTTCTGAACAACAAGCGATGCCATTTGGGACTTTCTAGTTTCCCAATTTGATGTTATTGATCAAAGATTAAGACCCGAGTACCGTTACATGAGGGCTTTGTCACTCTTCCGATGGTATGTTTTATATCTCCATTATGTGAAATATAATGTCTTGAAGTTTACTGCTTAATATATTCATTGTAGATATGGGCTACCGACACATAAGCATCATGCTCATTATCTCAACGCAGAAGCCAATCGTGGGCTATATAAGTTTCCAAAAAATGCTTTCACCGGTTTGGGAGGATGTGACATATAATAATATCACTAGTTCATATAAGAATGTATTTATTTATGTTGTATGTCTTCAAAATTTTTTATCCTTTTACCACAGGTACACCTTTCATTCGAGGACTTATTGGAAGACGAGAATTGGCTCCTTCAGTCAGTGTCCCCTGCCCAACAATCTACACATGTGGAGCCTGATAGTAGTCCCATTTTAAGTCCAATTACTGAAGCCCCCACTGACTCTCCTTATATCTCTCCTCGATATTCTCCCCCGTCCAGTGTTTCTAGCCTCTGCTACTACCCCCACAGACTTTATGTTGGAGAGGATGATGTTTGGTTTGAAGGACCCGAGAGACAAGATCGCCTTTCCATACAATAATAACCGAGAGGTTGGATGGGCGATTTGCTTCTGCTATCAAGGGATGTTCTAGCCGGCATGGGTCCTACCACCAAATGTGGGGAGGTTCCATCTGTCACCAGGGAAACTCTTTAGAGGCTACCACGGAGCTTCCTTGGAGGCCCACGAGGCTACCACGCACCAGGAGGGGTACAAAGAGGAAGCTCTTGGGTGGCTATCGTGAGCTTCCATCATGAGTTGGATACTTGGGGAAGCCCAATGGAATTGACCGGAGAAGTTCAGGAGGCCACCACTACACATGATATGCTCAAACTTGTAATCGATTGAGCATGGTGTTAAAGCTCAGATAAGAAAGAGGAAATGTTACTTCCCCTTTCACACACTCAGTCTCAAAAGAATAAATGATGGTGGCTCCACTGCAGGCGCAGAGAGGTATTAAGTTACTTTCTTTTAAATTTGAGATAATAAAAATAGTTTTCACTAAATTTTTTATAGTTCGCAGATGAGGCAATAAAGGTCATGACCCATGCTACTTATGAGGAGCATCTTTGAGGTATGAATCATCTCGATCGATCCTTTATTCATAGTTAATCTAACTCCATCATCACTAAATTTTTTTATAGGTTCGCAAAGATGAGCCAATAGAGGTCGATGACCCACGATATCATCGGTGGAGGAGCACATCACGAGGTGTATCATCTCAGATCGATTTATTCATAGGAATGTAGCTCTTCATCACTAGCTTTCTCCACTAATTTTGTTGCATCAAAGGCACCATGTTGAAGTTCTCATCCGAGCTATTTTTTCTAAGATGCGATCTTATTGAGCCGTGCTCGGTTGAGGACAAGTAAGTCAAGCCCGGCCAGTCCTTCATACGTAAAATAACCTATTTGTTCAGTTGAGATCACTTTAAAATATTTATTAGTTGGGGTGATCGATTCGCGGTCAATATCATTGCAAGGCGATTGATGAGTTCGGGATCAATATCTCTCGATGCAATTGATGCCTTCGCTTCTTATCAGAGTATCTCGCCCGTATGTCCCATATTTGTACATTTCATGCTTGCATTGGGTATGATCCATAAGAATGTTCTATGATTCATTCTTGTTTGTTTAGATAAAAGCAATGTGTAATCGTTCTTCTTTTCGAGAAGTTATGCTGTGCACCTAAAATGGAAAGAAAATGTTCATCCAAAGATATCACGCGACGGTCGGGTAGAATCGCCAGCATAGATAATCGAGGACACTTGGACATATTAAGTCGAGGCTGGTATTTTTATGACTCATTGCCCAAACCCACCCATAAGAGCATTCTTCTAAAATTGTAAGAATTTCAAATTTGGTTCTTCTTAACTATTTTCTTTTGGTCCAACTTATTGAGATTTTGTTTAATTTATCAAATTACTTGTTGAAGATCGGGCGTGCTTTTGTGGTGATCGAGAAATGGCCAATCGACATAGTGAGTGATACTATCCAAGAAAATAGTCATGGAATGTTTGTTCCGCAAATACATGGAGGCAACAATCGAAACCTCCCAGTGATTCAGACCAACAGATTGGCCAAAGAAAATGAATATATTTAGAGTTCGCTACGCCATTTTGTTGGGACTTAAAATCCAAAGTGAGAACAATATTATTTTGTTTGATATAGATTTTGTTTAATGCATCTCTAGGTGGCTTTGAAGACTCATTTTTTGTTGAAGTGCATGGACTGGATGATATTTTACTCTACTTTTTTTAAATTCTCTTCTCTCGATCATATAGTTTTAGATATCTTACTGGTTGATATTTGGGGATACTCTTCAATTAAAAAATGTTACCCATAATGCATAAAACTAATGGAGAAAATTAAATTAGTGATTACCGCCATTAGGGATTATGATTGTTACTATTTTTTTATGAAAATAAAGCTATATTGAGCTACATTTTCTTCATGATGTAAGCTCCCAAAGCTTAATCAAGAGCTCTTCTTCAAGTAGTGTGAAGAGATCAATGGGAGGGAACTCATCCTCTCTCTGTTCTGCCTGCCTTCTCCCGTAAAGTCACACAAAGAGAAGAAGAAGATGACCGGGAATGGAGGTGAACAAGTTTAATGTTAGTTTGTTTGATTCCTCTGCTCTATGATTTAGTGTTTTCTTACCTCTTTCTTCACTCAGCTAGCTTCTTGTATGCTGTCCTCCTTGTTTAGTAGCTGTAGCTGCTTGTGGAATTGATAAAGAATGCAATAAAGAGTGATTTTCTTGCCATAAAGAGTGATTTTGCATTGTATATTTTCCTTGAATATTGAGCATTTCCTTGACATAAAGAGTGATTCTGCATTGTATATTTCCACATATGATATGAATCTATTTATATTTTGAGAGTGATGATTGATAATTCTCGTGTTCTATGAGATGGATCTATAAAAAATTACCTTCCAAAATAAAAGCAACACCGATTAAGATCAAATATTGTGAGTCACCACGTACTTGAATGAATGCTTAGGTTTTACTCGAAATGGCTCTATTGTTTGTTTTATGATTAATGATTAAATATATTTATGATGTAGTATATCTCGTGATGATTTAATTACATAGTGCGTTTGTATATATATATTTTTTATATTTCTGTGAGCTAAATGTTGATTAGTAGTTCTATTTATTGTGGTAGATTGTTGCTTAGTTGTGCTTAACATGTCATAGTTTTTCTCACTTTGAACATATTTATGGGTCGTGAATTTATGTGTCACATTAGGGTTGATATTCATGTGATGATAATGATTAATACATTATGGAGTGGGCTTTTTTTGAGTTAAATCAAAATCTAAAATCATTGATTTGAACAATTATATAAATTTCGTGATGCTTTTATGAATCTATTAGTTTTACAAAATTTCATGTTATGGTAACTCAAAATATTGAGAAAGTCCTCCTATAAAAGTGATAATGCCTTATTATTTGTCTTTTATTATAATAATGCTAAAACAATGAATTTCTATTATTCATGTGCATATATATTTTAAATTTTAGATATTAGTTTAATGATTTAAATAAGTTATATATAATAAATTTTTTATAATATATCGTATTTAGATGAATTTATTCGATTAAAGAGGCTAAAAAAAAGTTGGCAAAAAAAACTACAAAAAAAGGTCAAAAATAATCTGTACCCTCCAAAGAGGTACACAAAATCTGAATAAAAATACCACCAAACCACCAAACAATCCTCCAAATGCTTCCATTATAATGCCCTAAACATAATCATAAGAAATTGGCAAAAAATGGAAAAAGGTCAAAAATGATCAGAATTTCCAAAGAGGTATCACATATGCACAAAAATACCATGAATTTATCCAAACTTCCTCCAAATGCTTCCATTGCAATGCCATATACATAATCAGAAGAAGTTGGCAAAATAAACAGGAAAAAAGGTCAAAAATGATCTGTACCCTCCAAAGAGGTACACAGAGTACAGATGCACTAAACCCCCCAGAATTCACCCAAACTGCCATCAAATACTTCTTTTGGAATGCCCTAAACATAATCATAAGAAGTTGGCAAAATAAACTGCACTAAAAGGTCAAAAATGGTCTGTACCCTCCAAAGAGGTACACAGAGTACAGATGTAAAATACCCACCCAAACCATCTAAACGCCATCAAATGCTTCATTTGAATGCTCTAAACATATAAGAAATTGGCAAAAAACTAGAAAAAAGCCAAAAAAGATCGTATCTCCAAAGAGGTACACGAGTACATGCACTAAACCAAACCACCAAACTGCCATCAAATGCTTCCTTTGCAATGCCCTAAATATAATCAGAAGAAGTTGACAAAATAAATTGGGAAAAAATATCAAAAATGGTCTGTACCCTCCAAAGAGGTACACAGAGTACAGATGCAAAATACCCCCCAGAAACCACCCAAACTGCCATCAAATGCTTCCATTGCAATGCCCTATACATAATCATAAGAAGTTGGCAAAATAAACTGAAAAAAGTCAAAATGATCTCCAAAGAGGTACACGTGGTACGATGCAAAATACCACCCAATCCATCCAAACAATCCAAAAGCTTCCTTTGTAATGCCCTAAACATAATCTATAAGAAGTTAAAAAATAAACTGGAAAAAATTGACAAAATGGTCGTACCTCCAAAGAGGTACATACAGTACGATGCAAAATAACCACCAAATTACCCAAACCGCCATCAAATGCTTCCTATAATGCCCTAAACATAATCATAAGGAGCAAAAAAAAATTGGAAAAAAGGTCAAAATGATCCAGACCTCCAAAGAGGTACAGAGTGATGCAATAACCATCCAAAATCACCCAAACGATCTCCAAATGCTTCCTTTGCAATGCCCTAAACATAATCATAAGAAGTTGGCAAAATAAACTGGAAAAAAGGTCAAAATGGTCGTTCCTCCAAAGAGGTATATGAGTACTGATGCAAAATACCACAAACCACCAAACTTCCCAAATGCTTCCATTGTAATGCCATATACATAATCATAAGAAGTTGGCAAAATAAACTACAAAAAAGGTTAAAAATGATCTGACTCCAAAGAGGTACATGGGTACGATGCAAAATACCCACCCAAAAATCACCCAAATTATCATCAAATGCTTCCTTTGTAATGCCTAAACATAATCATAAGGAGTTAAAAAAAAAAAAAATGTCAAAATGATCGTACCCTCCAAAGAGGTACACAGTACATATGCAAAATACCCACCCAAACCACCCAACCGCCATCAAATTCTTCTTTGAATGCCCCAAACATAATAATCATAGGAAGTTGACAAAATAAAATGGACAAAAATCAAAATGGTCCAGACTCCAAAGAGGTACACAATACATATGCAAAATACCACCCAAACCACCCAAACGCCCAAATGCTTCCATTGCAATGCTAAACATAATCATAAGAAGTTGGCAAAATAAACGAAAAAGTCAAAATGATCTGACCTCCAAAGAGGTACTGTGGTACGATGCAAAATACCCACCCAAAAATCACCCAAATGCCATAAAATGCTTCCTTTGAATGCCTAAACATAATCATAAGGAGTTGGCAAAAAAAACTGGAAAAAAGGTCAAAAATGATCTGTACCCTCCAAAGAGGTACACAGAGTACAGATGCAAAATACCCACCCAAAACCACCCAAACTGCCATCAAATTCTTCCTTTGGAATGCCCTAAACATAATCATAGGAAGTTGTCAAAATAAAATGGAAAAAAACTGTCAAAAATGGTATATACCCTCCAAAGAGGTACACAAAGTACAGATGCAAAATATAACCCAGAAACCACCCAAACTGCCTCCAAATGCTTCCTTTGGAGTGCCCTAAACTTAAGTATAAGAAGTAGGCAAAACCACCCAATTCATCCAAATAGCTTTCAAATTAAACAAGAATGTAATGAACATTATTTCTAGTATCGCAAAATATACGTAAAATAAGGCAATAAACCATCTATTATTTATTGCACATATTTATTGATCCAATGATTACAATGTCCGTAGGGATTAACTCAATCACTATTGCTTAAAGAGCTACAAAGCATGTCAAAATCTCCTAGCTAAATACCAAAACTGATAATATCATCAAAATGTTTTCGAAATAATATCCATCATCGCCTTAGTGTACCCTTCACCATCATTGATTGTGGTGTTGGAGTTAAATCGCATGTAGAACATCGTATTAGTGATACTTTCTTATAGCATCGATGTGTGATATTTGCGCACTCAAAAAAACACTCGCATAATAGAAAAGGTGATGCAACTTGTGAGGAAACACGCTCAAGCCTATCGATCGACTTTGGTTTCTCGCAATAAAAAAAGTAGAAGGGTTTGAAGATTAACAAAGAATATTTAAAATACCAAAAAATAATACTAAGTAGAAAATTACTCTTGGCTTTCTTGGATCTCTCCCAATATCCCTTAAGCCTAGAGTTGGAAACACCCTTTGAACGTTGCTTAACTGGATCTTTTAAGATGTCTTTTCCCTTATCTATCGTGGTTGACTTCTTCTTCTTAACTGCTTTGTCAGATGGAGGAGAATTCTCACTTATTATAGAGTCGACATCATCATATAGTTTTCTAGGGATCCAAGCATATACCCTCTTATTGCAGGCTCGACGCTTATTTGATATGCATATCGACTTATGTGATTCCGAAAAATAATGCCAGAAGCATTTCCATCTGTGTTTGCCACATCTCTTAATTTTGTATGTATGTCAATATAAATATCCCTCTTGCTCTAGACCATCGCTTGAGAAGATACTTGTCCGAATGCACAACATCTTGACTAAGAACTCGATACAATGCACAAAGTAATCCCATCATTTCAAATTTTTGCAAGTGCAAGTTACTTCTAGGGTAGTCTATCGAAATGCGCCCATGTTTTGATGCATTTTATTCTCTAAGTTTCTCACCAAATACTCCATGGTGCTATCATCCGACTTAGTACAAAGCCTCCAACTCCATGCAAAAAATTCCTCTTCAAACATAGTGTAAACCTTTCTTGTATAAAACATAGACTTATTTTAGAATTGACCGTCTTAACAACAGAACAATCGATGACCGGTTACACTTGAAGTCTTCGTCATGTTCATTCATGCCATGTCTCCATAACCTTTTCCAACCCCAAGAAACAATCTGAGCAACTTTTGGCTTAGATATTCCATGACATACATTGTTTGTGGACTCACTACGCTATGCTTGATAGATGCCCATGCAATGTGTCCTTGTTGAATGCAGGGACCACTTGGATCTAATCTTATAAAGCTCGACACCAAGCATGATCATGCAAATTGCCTTCTTCTAGCATGACCAAGCCTCTTTAAACTCTTCCTCCGAGTCACACTTACTCATGCATTTATAAAATAGCCCTTGTACTATTAAAGCAATGAACATTGGAAGGAGCTTTCTTTGAAATATGCCATTGGCACAACCTATGATGAGTATGCAGCAATACAATTTCAATAGTTCTTGCCATAGCCGATCTTGATCGTGAATATTGTTATAGATGTCTCATTCATCAACCAAGAAATGTTTGAATAGCCATGAGAATGACTCAATTATCTCTTCTGATAAAAAGGCTACTCCAAATAATACATTTTGCTAGTGATGATTCACTCCAACAAGAGGGGCACAAATGAGATTTTATTTATTGAGTCGATAGCTTATATCAAAAATTATCACATCCCCAAAACAATCATATTCTATCCTAGACATGCCATTACTAAAAAAAAACTTACTAAGCAATCTGACTCATCAACTTGCACATCCCATGCAAACATCCCATCCATGCTTTTCCTTAAACAATCAGATAATGCATTACCGTCACCATTCGCAATCCTCGATCTTTTCTCTCAATAAAATTGAAAGCATCTCTTTTGTGAACCCGATATTCTACGCCAACTTCCTAGATAAATGTAATGCATCGCTTGCTTTAATACTAGCCTCTGCCATTGTCTTCAACACGGACGCCTCATCGCTAATGCATCGTGATCGAGAAGATGTAGGTCGGCTCGCCAAAGAATGATTATGACTTTTGTATATTTTTAATCGCTCAATTCTCCAAATCAAGAATATAATCATGGTCGGACAACCGCTTGTATCAACTTGAATTTTGTTAAGCTATTTAGATCAAGACTTCTTCCGACTGCACATAGACATTTTGATTTCAATTTGAGTTTGGCCACTAACTAGTATGATCCTTCCAACAGAACCAATTTGATGTGCATAGTCACAATCTGATATGCCTCCATTTCATTCTAACGGCAAGGAGTTTCAAATTTCATTGATCGATTTACTGCCAAACACATACAAAAATATGTTAGAAAATATAGATGCAAAATACCACCAAGAAACCACCCAAACTTCCTCCAAATGCTTACATTGCAATGCCCTATACATAATCATAAGTTGGCAAAAATAAACTGGAAAAAAGGTCAAAATGGTCTCAGACCTCCAAAGAGGTACACAGAGTACGATGTAAAAAACTACCCAAACTATCCAAACCGCCCAAAATGCTTCCATTGAGATGCCCTAAATATAATCAAGAAATTGACAAAAAAAAAAAAAAGGTCAAAATGGTTCAGATTCTCCAAAGAGGTACAAAAGTACATGAAAATACCCACCCAAAATCACCCAAACGCCATCAATACTTCCTTTGAATGCCCTAAACATAATCATAAGAAGTTGGCAAAATAAATAAAAAATTATCAAAATGATCTGTACCTCCAAAGAGGTACATAGTACGATGCAAAATACCACCAAAACCACCAAACGCCATCAAATGATTCCTTTGAATGCCTAAATATAATCATAAAGAATTGGCAAAAAAAATTGCAAAAAAATAAAATGATATGTACTCCAAAGAGGTACAGAGTATGATGCAAAATACCCACCCAAAATCATCCAAACCATCAAATGCTTCCATTATAATGCCCTAAACATAATCATAAAAAATTGGCAAAATGGAAAAAATTGCCAAAATGATCTACTCCAAAGAGGTACACAGAGTACGATGCAAAATACCATAAACCACCAAACCGCCATCAAATTTTGGAATGCCCTAAACATAATCATAAGGAATTGGCAAAAAAATTGCAAAAAAAGGCCAAAAATGATCTGTACCCTCCAAAGAGGTACACAGAGTACAGATGCAAAATACCCACCCAAAACCATCCAAACTGCCATCAAATGCTTCATTTGGAATGCCCTAAACATAATCATAAGAAATTGGCAAAAAAAACTGAAAAATCAAAAGATCTCATCTCCAAAGAGGTACATAGAGTACGATGCACTAAACCGTTCTAACCATCCAAAGCATCAAATACTTCCTTTGCAATGCCCTAAACATAATTATAAGAGTTGGCAAACCGGAAAAAAAAGGTCAAAATGGTCTTACCTCTAAAGAGGTACACAGTACGATGCAAAATACCCACCCAAAACCACCCAACCGCCATCAAATTCTTTCTTTGAATGCCCTAAACATAATCATAAGAAGTTGACAAAATAAAATGGACAAAATCAAAAATGGTCTCAGACCTCCAAAGAGGTACAATGAGACAAATACAAAATACCACCCTAAACCACCCAAACCGCTCCAAATGCTTCCATTGCAATGCCCTATACATAATCATAAGAAGTTGGTAAAATAAACCGCAAAAAGGTCAAAATGATCATTCTCCAAAGAGGTACACAGTAGATGTAAAATACCACCTAAATCATCCAAACCGCCATAAATGCTTCCTTGAATGCCCCTAAACATAATCATAAGAGGTTGGCAATAAACTAGGAAAAAGGTCAAAATGATCTCCAAAGAGGTACAGAGTACGATGCAAAATACCCACAAACCATCCAAACTACCATAAATGCTTCCTTTGGAATGCCCTAAACATAATCATAAGAAGTTGGCAAAATAAACGGAGAAGGTCAAAATGAGTAATTCCAAAGAAAATGATGCAAAAAATACTCAAAAATAAAAATTCAACAAAAAAGCATCCAAATTGCTTCTAATTGGATGTAATCAACATATTCTCTTCGAGACAAGAGAAACATTATGAAAAAAATGCACAATAAACTGAAAAATGCCCGAAATACCGATGAATTTCTATTTAATACATCCTCAAAATGGTTGTTATTTCCTCAACGTTCTCCATCTTCATGGTTCTTTTGTAAAAGGAAATGAGATTTTCTATTTAAGCTCATTTTGCAAAAAAACTAACCCTAAACCCTAAATCCTATATATTTCTTTAAATTCTTCCTGCATTCCAACGATGCTTATGGGCGGTCGGCCGGGAAATGTATTTACCCCGCTAATACGCCATCGCTTATTTACGGGTCGGGCGAAATAGCCGTCTTATATTCACGCTGCTTAATCACTAAAACGGGAAAAAATGACACACGCCGTCCAGGATTGGAGTCCGACGCCCCATGCGGACTGATAATATTTTTCTCCTCCTATCTTGAATCGAATCAAGAGAATTCTATTTAAATATTTCTCGCCAACTTTGACGTTCGCAATAACTTATTAGTATGTTCTAAAAAGTTTTAGGTTAACACAAAGTTGAAATTGACTTTATATCTTATCTTTAAAATTTTGAAGGAAGATTATTATGCGATATCAAATCATCCATATTATCGTATTAGCTATGTATTATAATGTACAATGTAAATGTATAGTAATTCACAAAGAATAGTCTAGATTACACATGTAATAATTTCACTAAATTTAATATTATAAACATCAAAATTATTTTATTTTATTAATGAAATCATGAAAAGACATTTAAAGCTCTCATAATTTTTCCTCATTTATTGACGACAATAAATAAAAAATAAAATAAAACCAAGTATGCATTACCCATGTCCTTATTTCTAGGATTAAAAATATCCTTGTTATTGCATGCAAGTTCTCATAATTGTTTCCCTTTTTTTTTTTTTTGAATTTTAGGGTAATAAATCATGCTTTTCATGTATTACCCTCAACTATATGTATGCACATTTTTACAAAAACCCTATGACATCTATTTAAATGTACAACATAATTTTTTTAACACATAACACTTTGACATTGCCTATGAGAAATTTTCCAATTTTCATGAACTATGGCATTCAATGATAGTCTAGACTTGAGAACCTTAATAGCAATTGTTTGAATATTAAAGACCAATAAATTTTTATTTTTCACTTTTCAATGAAGGATGATGCATGCCATCCACATTGAGGGGAACTCTAGATAGAACCTTTAAAGGATGTTCAGAACAATATCCCAAGCTTGATTGTAGTATGGAAATTTATTTTCTTACCCTCCATAGATATATCAAGCTAACTCCACTTCATCTAAAATAATATCAAATTTGTCAAGGTGGATCCTCCTAACATTAACAGTTGTGAATCATAAAGTTGGATCGAGATCTTATCTAAGACTATTGTCTCAAAGAAATGCGTATATTGATATCCAAAGAGTGATTGTAATTGAAGGGTTCTTGATCAAATAAATACTTTCTATGATTACCTACATATAATAGCAATATTGTTAATGATTTCTAATAGAATCTCATATGCACATATAGTTTTCATCGAAGCTCTTACTCTATGAGTCATTGTTGTGACCATGACTAGGGGTGTTTAATTATTTTAAGCTCTCAAATCTTAAAAAAGGATTTGACTAAACTAACTTTTTTACCTAAAATAGACTAAACTTTAGTTTACATGAATCTTGGAGATGACAATAACTCAAAAAGTAGGCGGTAGAGCCTTTAGTTCAAAGATTCATTAGAATACCCACTATAGAATCAACTGAAGAGATTTGCTAAGTGTTTAAGGAGAAAAAAAATTTTCTATTAGATCGAATTAATTCTAGGAATAAATAAAGTAAAAGAAAATTACAAGTGAGAGAAGCAAATAGAAGAAATGATTTAAAGATCAGAACTACAATAAGTTTAAAATTTTAAGGAAAAAAGAAACTAATTTTAAGCAACAATGTGAGTGTTAAATACATGAGGCCATATTTGATTTAATGTTGATAATAAAAAAACTAATGAATTTAGTATGATGGTATTTTTAATAGATACACAGATTGATAAGTTCTATAATAATTATCCAGACACCTTGGCTAACATGTGAAGACTAAGTTATAGATTAAGAATATTTTTATTCTTTATATAAAGACTCATAAGAATAAAATATTAAAGATAAAAAATAAGCCAAAAAATCTAAATCATATAATATATAAAAACAATATCATTTAATAAAAAAATGATTTTAAAATATAATATAAGATACCTTAAAAAGTTAACCAAATTGAGTTTTCAAAATTGTTGATATATATATATATATATATATATATATATATATTCTCTTATTTTATTTCATTTGTATTTCCTCCACAAGGTCGATTAGTCTCCTCCTCAATTTCGATGTATCCTAAGAGCCATAAGTACTATT
This sequence comes from Cymbidium sinense, assembly GCA_021442155.1. Taxonomy (NCBI): domain Eukaryota; kingdom Viridiplantae; phylum Streptophyta; class Magnoliopsida; order Asparagales; family Orchidaceae; genus Cymbidium; species Cymbidium sinense. Next base: position 41,506 of record JAKCPB010000574.1, read on the forward strand.
TCATTTTATATAGGTTGATATTTATAAGCATTAAGATATATTGATCTTATCTCCAATTATTATTGTTTTTCTTAAAGGTTCAAGCAAGTTCTGACAAATCAACCAAATCCAAATTCTAATGTTGATAATCAATTAAGGGTGGTTGCACAAATTACATTAAACCGAAAGACCATCGAATACATGATTTTCTCATTTTCTATCTAGTACTGATGATTATTAGAGTATAAGGTGCCAAGCTATTGGAGCAGTCCGAGTTGTTCTAAGGGGATTTGCAGGTTCGCTGAGTTAAAGGTGCTGCAAAGAGAACAATAGCTCTTAAGGCTGAGGTCGCTTCCAATAGGGCTATCAAAAGGTCCTTTGTTTGCGACCAGCTTGTGTTTTGCTCTTTAAATAGCTCGTGTTCAATTCGTTCATTAAACGACCAAATGTGAGCAAATATTTTAAGCTCGATTCATAAACAAGTTAAAAATGAACATCCATTTGTTTGATCGTGTTTGACTCCCTTTAACACAATAAAAATTACATACATGCATACATACATACATATATATATATATATATATATATAGTTATATATATATATATATAGTTATATATATAGTTATATATATAGTTATATATATAGTTATATATATAGTTATTACACTATAATTGATGTAGCAAAGTGGTCTTAGGCATGACATGTTCATAAGCAAGCACATGTTCGAATCCTACATGTTTGTTTTTTGAAATTTTATAAATTCAAGTCAATTCGAGCTGATGAGCTAAGCAATCTTATCATGAACAAAGTAAGTCTTTAAACATAATCTGAACACTAACAAACAAATATTCAAGCTCAATTCATTTACACCCTTAACACCCAAGGAGTTTTTAAAGGACATTCCCAAGCACACTCTTGAGTAAGTTGGGTGAATTTGAATTTGAAGATTGCATGCTTGTCATGTGTTAGGATGAGATCAACTCTATTACAATATAATTTTTGAGGTCAACATGTTTTACCCTTTTTAAAATACTAAAAAGTGTGCATTGAAATAGGGTTTTAAAATCTAAAATCTTTAGCTTTATAATAATAGTTTAGCTCTACAGAGGTTGAAGAGCATGGATAGTAGCTGCATAGCTATTAACGAAACATACAAGAATCATAAGAAATGTAAAAGAGAAGAAAAAAAAATGTAAATTCAAGTACTCATTTTCAACTATATAATTGTATAGGTACTAGTACATGTATATAGGCTGAAGTAGTAATAGTTTGATGGTTGTGATTTAATCTGTTACACTTATACGAGTATGATGGAGGTAGTACAAATATAAGGTTGGCTTGTCATTATCTAGAATATTCTAATTTGGTTGTTAAAATCTCTCTACAAGTTGATCACTGATCACACACCATCAATTTGGAACGAAAAAGATTGAGGCTGGTGGTGGTGACTGGTTTGGTGAAGATGTCTGCCAACTGATCTTGTGTCGAGATGTGATGTACGATGATCTAGAGGGACTTGATGCAAACTTGTATGAAGTGATAGTTAATTTCGATGTGTTTGGTATGGATGAGGAAGACAGGGTTGTTAGCGAGGGCTATGATTGATATGTTATCACAGTATAGCAGAGTAAGAGTAGTGTTGTTGATGTTAAGCTCAGATAGGAGACGTTATAACCATATGACCTCTATGAAAATATTGGCCAAAGTTTTATATTCAGCTTCGGTGGAGTATTGATCAATGGTGGATTATTTTTTGATGCTCCAGGAGACAATGTTATGATTGAGTAGGGCACAGTAACTTGAAGTGGACAGCCGATCAATGGTGTCTTATGCCTAGTCTAAGTCTAAATAAGTGTGGAGAATTGGTTTGTCTGAGAAAACCTTTATGATCGGTGGCATGTATGTACAGAAGCAGCCATTTGAGGAGAATGAAGTGCTCCTTAAGAGGATTATGGAGATGCTGACAAAGTTTATTGACTGTAAATTCTATTATGGTGTTTTAATTTGGAGTCATAGGGATACCACATAGATCATAGGAGGTGCTTATTGAAGTGATCGGGTGAAACATTAAGGTATGATATGCTATCCTGAAAGATTGAAAATATCACCCTACAATAGACTCAGTCACCTAAAAAGGACTCCTAAGGTAGATGGGTCTATGTATATACGAGAGATCTTTCCCTTACTTTACATGGATAAGTAAAGTATAGTTTATTTTAGAACGACTTCTTTAGTTTCTTATAGAAGCAAACTATCATAGTTAATTACAGCCTAGGAAATGAGAATTTTCTAAGAACACTCTCAATTAAAGTAATCAATAAATATCTTCAAAGATTTCAATGCTAGACTATCAAAGAATTGGTTGTTATTAGAAATCAAATATGAAGAATTCAAATAGAAAGACTTATTTATGGATTCCATAGGAAGATAAGTAGGGAACATCCAAGATACTAAGAAGCTAGTAAATGCTCCAATCTACCCTATGATAAGGCTTTATATTTTTTGAAGAGGAGAATTTATCTTTGTTTAAGTTGAAATTTTATTAGAATGCTAGGACTTATATTTCAACAACACAAGATTGTGGAAATGCTTAATAATGAGGACTTATAGTCATAGAAAAGGAGAAACAAGCCCCCTTGGAACCTAAATCTAGAGTGCTCTAGCACAAGCTAAGAGCTCGACCTAATTTTACTAAAAAAAAGGGATATAATGGTCCACCACCATAAGAGAGGGTGAACACATCCCGACTCTTCTGGACTTATAACCACCTAGAGTGGCTACTAGTTAACATCTCCTATGCTTTAAAGCCATGTAAGCCGGTCTCATGTAGCTGCAAGATAGTTAAGTTATTATTTAATTAGGAAGAAAGCTAAAATCCTAAAATCACTCCCTAAGAGACTAAATAATGTTTGATATAAAAATATGGCTTAGACTAATGTTAAAAATTTACAAATTTTTGGGATCACTTTAACACATTTAGTTTGGACCAAGCTTCGACTTATTATGCATAAATATATGATGAAATTGAGTTGTGGGCTAAATCGGTGAGAAAGGTGCTCCATTACAAGGGAACACTCTTAAATTTCAAGCATGTTCTATATCATGCAAGAGTGGAAATCCTTTCTTTTCAAGAGTAAAATAATATGACATTCATGTTGTTATAGCATACAACCATTTAGCTAAGGGGTTTTTAAATCTTTTATTATTTTGTTTAGATGCCTAGGCTTTAAAGTGAGATTGTGAGTTATAATAGAGTTTAGTTTTGAATTATTTAATGAGGATAAAAAATTTTAATTTTATCTTAAAGAGCCTACCATATCCAGGTCACACATCAAATCATTATATTTTAAAAAACCTATGAAAAACATGTCATTTCTATTATGCAATGTAAACATAAAAATCAAGTATTTGAATTTCATAAAGTTTGAAAGGCCGATGCGGCCGGGTACTACCATACACCCCGAAAAAGAAAAAGAGTTGGGTAGCCATGCTCTACCCTTATACAACCCAGATTATAATTAAATTTACAAATGAAAAAAATGCTATGGGGTCTTCAATTCTTATTATTATTTCTTCTTCGAATTAGTTTGCTTTAGGCTACACAAGGCCTCCTGGGTCTTTATCTTTTAGCCACTGCTCATCCTAAACCCCATTGCACTAATCCTAATCATATTATAAAAATTACATCCTTATGAAAAATGAAATTTAACTACACTTACAAAATATATATTACATGAACAAACATACAAATCAATCAGTTATATTTCACATATTTGGACTTAGGACCTTGCACTTGGGTAACCAAGCCCACCTATCCTAATTAGATTATGCTTAGGTGAATAAATAGTACCTACAAGAAAATATATTTTATATTCATTTATTATCATAGTGGCCCCTCAAGCACAATCTCCTGCATAAAATATCATTAGGCTAATAACGACATAACATCCAGTCTACACACAAACAATCATAACATTTAGTCTAAAATATTACGTGGCAAAATAAAACATATCACCACAGCATACACCAGCCTAACTTAATACTAAGATCGGTGACTTAGTATTCTAATGTGTGTGCTAAAGTTTAGTGCGGTATGTCTTGTTTGAGCTTTAGAATTAGAATTTTCTACAGTCTTAGAAATGTTTAAATTACCCATTATGGGTGGTTTCACTTTAAGTCTTTTAGTAACTTTATTAATTTTAACTTATGTGTTTTTACTTTGTTCACTACTTAAGATCTATTCATTATGAAGAGAAGAAAGAAACTTAACTCTTTCATCCTTAGCCTAAATTGATTTATCATTATGGCTTTTAATTCTCTTAATAAACCACTTATGAATTTTATTTGACCTAAGTTTAGATTAGTCTTAATGGATCTTATCTAAACATGAAAGGCCTCTTATGACTGATAAAATTGAGTCACCATCACATGAGTAATACTCCACCACTTTTAATTATCAATAATATCCAAATTCTTTTCCTTTTAGTTTCTCTAATATTTGATTTAGTACATATATATATGCATATAATGTACTCATATTTTTGCACATTTAATGAATGTTGATGCATGAATTTGATAGAAAAGAGAGATTTCATTTCATATTTAAACATATGCAAACATGTACAAGGAATTAAACTTTAAACAAATTTCTACCATCGATCTTAGATCCGCTGAGAAATAGAAGAGCGCATCTCCGTCGATCTTGGATCCAGAGTAAAAAGAATGCTCCCTACAACCTAAAAAGGTCAGAATCTTAAATGTTGAAGGTCTCCGCCATTAAACTTGATTTTGATGTGAGAAGAACACCCTCTCTCCATCGATATTAGATCCAGAATAAAGGAGAAGAGTGCTTAACACTAAAATATGTAAAAATCTAGCACTGTTATGCCATTGAAATTTTATAAAAATTCGTTAAAATCTTCAAGAATTTGGTTCAAAACATGCATTTCTGTCACAATGTCACGATGCAAAAGCCCGGCGTCGAGGCACCATGCTCTCGAGAAAGAAAATCTTGAATGCTCTATCCAGAGCATTAGGGCATCAAAATTAAGTTGCCATGATGCCAAGCTCTAGGGTAAACATCCTCAGAAGGCTCCCACTATCGACACTAAGCTTTTAAGTCCACTATCTCTTATATAATTCCACAACGCAATACATTCTCTCACCATATCTTCCACCATTTAGCTTAGTTGTGTGAAACAACCTATCGGTCTTAGATCCTCAAGAAGGGAGAAAAGTGCTTTACACTAACGTATGTAAAACCTAGCATTACTAAGGTGTTATGTCATTGAAAGTTTGAATTTTAGGCACCAATGAAATAGTTCCTAGGCGTTGTGGTCGTAGCACTAAGGCATCATGCTCTATGATTGATTAAAGAAAGTCATCTAGCAGCGCCCTGATGATGTCCCTTAAGTGCCACAACACTATAGTTATTTCACATTTTTTTTTAAACACCTGGAATACTAAACTTGAAAATCATAAGTTAGAGTCTTGTTGATAACCACGCTGTAGTGCCACATATTAAGCACTAGGGTGCTAGACTCTCGAGTTTCAAACTTATGTTATTAACTAGGTGTAATTTATTACCTCATTGATGTCATTATAATTTAGGAAAATTTTATTATTTTAATCCTAGAACTTTCAAATGATAAATAGAAGGGCACATACACAATAGTGTATGAATATGTAAACAAAATCAAAATATTTATTAAAATAAAAAAATAATTACATAAGATGTATAAAAAAAGAAGAAAATACAAAAGAAAGAGGGAAAACTAATAAGCATAGTCATTGCATCCTCCTCTACCTCTTCTTCTTCCGACTCTGACAGGGTGCCCACATAAGGCTGATAATGAGGCATCGTAGGAAATAAATCCTGACTTGTACCCATATAAAAGCCACAGTTTTCAAATATGTGAACAAGTGAGGTATTAAACTCAACCATGTATGAAAATTATTGCCCGCTGATGACCAAACCCGATTGTAGTACTATCCTTAAGCACGTTATAGATAGAATTATAAATAATCTTCCATATATCCATAATAAAGCTCTTTTAAATTATAAAATTCAAAATAGCTTAATTCTTAATTGCCTCACTGATATTTCCAGTGGGCATTGGCTTGGAAGAAATGAAAATAATGTCAAGCTTTGGTCTCAGTAGTGAGGCTAGCGGTAAGAAAATTGATAATTTTATTCTCCCATTCCACTGGACGTTAGAATTTCTAACATTGAGTAAATTAAAGATTTCATCAAAGTCAGGATGATCATTATAATAGAAAAGATATTGATCATAATATACATTCGATAAGCTATAATATGCATTAATAAAAGTACTATCAAAACTTACTAATTTTTTCGAATGAAAACTTGATTCTTCTGGTGAACCTTCATGTTGGAGAAGAACTCCTATGCAATGGGGAAAACACCAGATTTGCTATCATAGGCCAACTTCTCTCAGCCTCGTTCATTAATGATACACTCCATGCACCCACCTGGTTTGAAGAAACTCCTCTCCGAGATGAGATGCTAGTGTATGAGGGTATGGTGATACCTTTCCTTGACTTCTAAACTAACAAATTTGTTAGTGTCGCTGATAGTTTTCCTATTTTTTTTCCTTTGCAAAAAAATTTACTAGCATGATGGCCTTTCTAAATAAGAAAAATGCAACCTGGGAAAGAGAGAGAGAGAGAGAGAGAGAGAGAGAGAGAGAGAGCTCTGAGGAATGGAAAATGCAGAATCGAAAAGGAGCAACCCAAGGGGTCTATTTTTAAATCATACCTAGCACCACAGCTCTCCAATATCAATGTGGAGGCACTAACCTCTTGGGTAATGAAATAGTAGCCAAGCACTGCAGTGCTCACATGCAACGCTACAACATTAGTCAAGTCAGTTATTGTACCGATCAAAAAGAGCATCCATTACTATTAATTTTGAAATGGAAAAATACATTAGGCATTGATTTGGCACCGTGGCACTCTAATGCAGTGCTGCATCGCTAGTCAAAAAGCTTGTTCTGTCCATTTAAAGTGTCTTTCCATCTGCCAATTTGTCTAAACTAACCCATGACTAGCATTATGGCATCACATGATTAACGTTGAGGTACTCGTCAGCAAGTTAACCTAAATAAATTAAAATAAATAAAATCCAATCATAAACACTGCGTCATTGTATGTATAGCACCGAGGTGCTGGTCCTTTGCTCTTAAGACATAAATACCTATCCTAGGACGCTACATTGTTACCCATGATAGTGTCATGAAGCTACATATTTAAAGCCATGACACTATCCTAAAAATAAAATAAATTTAAATTTTTTGTATAGGCTCTGGCACAATAACAATTGCCTAAGTCTACTGCCTGAGGATGCTTCTCGGGTTAACTTCTTGGTTGTGTTGATTGTAAAATGGGATCTTGATCAAGCATGTCATCATCACCACAATATACACTTTATGTTAGATGATAGTTATTTATGCTATACCAAACACACCTTTAGACACTAATTCATATCATATAGATATGTTTGTTTTTTTAACTTTAATCAAGTGTACTCTCTTACTGTGATAAAAGGGGTATTTAACTATGAAGGCTTGCCTTCATAAGAAGTTGAACCTAGATCTAAATAAACTCTAACATAATGTTAGAGAAATCTGATTGAATATATATCAATTTGCCTCATGAAAAACATACTCCTACCCATCCCAAAGCAGGATGGAGGAGAGATTCCAAGAGGTGTATTTTTCCTGAGCGATCATAATGTTTAGTGTCAAGGCACTATAGTCTTGAGAAAGAAATCTTTGGTGCTCCATCCCATAGTGTCGAAGTGGTAGATATTTGGCATCGTGCTGCTAAGTTCTTGGGTTTAAGTACAATTCTTGTAGTATTGTGGCACTATATTTCAGCACCGCAACACTAAGATTTTGGGTTTCATATCTTTAAAGCAGTGCCAAAGCATTACTTTTTAGCATCAGGGTGATAAATTTTTCACCGACAAACTTGATTCTAGTGTGAAGTTAAATCTTCCCTCCATTGATCTTGAGCCCGGAACAAGGGAGAAGGGTGTTAAGTCACTAAAAATCCTAAAATATAGCAACACTAAGATGTTGCATTGCCGAAAGTTCAAATTTTTTCAAAACTATTAAATTATAGACACTAATGAAACAACGCATAGTTGTTGTAGGTTCAACATCGAGGCACTGAGCTCTCGAGTTTTGTGGGAGAAGTCTTCTCATAGTGCCACAATGCTATCCCTCAAATGCTGCAATGCTGGATTAGTTTCACAATTTCGAATACTCGGAATACTAACCTCGATAAATTTTAAGTCTAAGTCTTATTTATCTAGCACCACTATGTTGCATATCGAGCGCTGCAGCATTGACCTTTCGGGTAGAATGACAACAAAAAAAATACCATCTTAAGAGTGCTACAGTGCTGACCTCTAGGATAGGATAACAATAAATTTCTATCATAAGAGCAACACAACACCGCAACGTTAGACTCTTGGGTTTTAAACATATTTCCTGCAAGCTAGCAGTGCCTAGGCACTATAATCTCAACGCTAAGGCGCTACTACTATGATATTATTTTAAGTTAAAAAAGTTTCATTTTTTAAATCCTAGAGTTTTCAAATGACAAATAGAAGGGCGTGTACACATAAATACACAAATATATGAAATAAAAATTTATTTATTAAAAATGAAAAGTTATTGTATAAGTTGTACAAAAAAAGAAGAAAATACAAAATAAGAAATGAAAAGGTGGGGGAAAATCATATTCATTACCCTCCTCCTCCTCTTCTTCTTCTGATATTGAGGCGTTATAGGAAAAGAGGCATGACCCAAACCTGCAAAGCCATAATTTTCAAATATATAAACTAATGTTGAGTTAAATAGAGTCATATCAGAAAATTGTTTCTGCAGGTGATTCATATGATAGTCAAATTATTTTCTAAGGCCTCTTTTCTATGGCTACTCTCACCAACCTTTTTCCTTAAGTCCAAGACTTTTCCTCCAATTTCTTAGAGTTACTCTTTTAAGATTTTGGAAGATTGTGATCGAGGTTGTGGGGGCATGAGAAGCACATGAGCTTTCCCCCACCTCAAACCTCATGCTAAATCTTCCAATTATTCTCTTCGTTAGAAGAGCCTTTAGAATAAGAACTTCTTCATAAAACTCCTTAACGCATCATAAATAAAATAAAGATGAATGTATCCAATAATAGTACTACCCCTAAGCATATTACAAATAGAGTTATAAATAATCTTCCCTTATTTATTATAAAGCCCTTTTAAATAGAAAAATTCAAAATGGCCCTGTCCGTAGTCACCTCACTAACATTACTAGTAAGCATCAACTTGATAGAAATAAAATAATACTAGGCCGTAGACTCTGTCGTCAGACCGATGATAGGAAAGTTGATAATTCTTTCTTCTCATTGTTTCCACTAAATATTAGCATTTCTACCAATGAGAAAACTGAGTATTTCATCAAAATTAAGATGATTATTATAATAAAAAAGATATTAATCCCACACTACATTTTGTAAACTATAATATACATTAATGACAGTACGATCAAAACTTACCAATTTCTCTCACACAAGGACTCTATTATCTTGGTGCCTCTTTACATAGGTGAAGAACTCCCACACCAGAGGAATGATGCAAGAGCTATTTTTGTAGGCTATCTTCTCCTAGCCTCATTTGATAATGATCATCTCCATGTTCCCACCTATTGACCTCATTTTTAGGATGAGCTCTCAACCCCTTCACCTCAGACATAGGACTTCTCTTAGACTTTAAGAGTTCCTTAGTCTCAAGACACATCTGGTGATTAGGTGGACAATCAACCTAGCCCTAGATACTTTGAAGAGTTAGCCATAGGAATAGGTCATGCCTTAGGGGTGTTAGGAAAATTTGCCTACCCTATAGCTTAACCCAAATTCCTCACTTCTCCCTTCAAGTCAAACTAAAATCAATTCCAACTTGATTGATTTTCTCCAAACTCATATCAACTCCAACTCTAACTCAAACCTTGAACCAATTCAATGGATTTTCTCAAATAATGAATCAATTCCAAATAATTGAAAATTATGATTAAAGCCCGTGATTGGATTCCAAACTCCAAAATATTTCCTACGTCCTTTGATTCCCTCTCATGGACTTAGCCTAAATCAAATCTAAATCAATTCAAATTCAAATAATTTTCTCATAACCCATTTATATTCACATATATAAATGAAATATAAATTCAAATCAATCAAATTAAATCCAAAATTCAAATCCAAATCAAAAATATTTCCTAATTCCTTTAATTCCCTCTCATGGACTTTGTCTAAATCAAATCTAAATCAATTCAAATTTAAGGAATTTTCTCATAACCCATTTATATTCTCATTTATATTTACATATATAAATGAAATATAAATTCAAATCAATCAAACTAAATCCAAAATTCAAATCCAATCAAAATTCAACCTAAACCTTTCAAGTCAAAATCTTGAACTTAGCTAAATCAATTTCAAATCAAGCCAAACCCTTGATTTTTTTTAATGATTCAATCAATCCTACAATCATGAATCCAAATATAAATAGAAAATCATCAATCCAAAAATCAATTCAAAATCAAATCCAAATTCAATCAAAATCCAACCTAAGCCTTTCAAGTCAAAATCTTGAACTTAGCCAAATCAATTTCAAATCAAGCCAAACCATTAATTTTTCTTCATGATTCAATCAATCCTGTAATCATGAATCCAAATATAAACATAAACTATAATTATCAAATCAAAACTAAATTCAAAAATCAAACCCAAGTCAAACTCATGTCCACCCTTTTGAACTTGAAATTGTCAAAAGAATCAAAACTCATTTGACTCCAAATCACTTGCAAATGGATTTATATTTCAATCATAAGTCCATATATGAGTTCAATCAAACTCAATTCAAGCTTTGACCAAGCCATTTGACCCACTTAGGCTCAGTTGACCCTAAGTGACCAAAAGTACCCCTTTTGAGCCAAATTCTAATCCTACCCAAAAAAGATTGAATTAAGCCCATCTAAGCCTCACATTGTGAGCAACAATCATCATGAGATGATCAACCACTCAAATTAGGTCAAACCAAGTCAAACCTAAGGGTTGACCAAGTTAACACTTAGTCAAAATGAAACCTAAACTAGCCAAAAATCCATCATAGGCTAAATTGATTGAAACCATTGATCAAAACTCATTCATGATCAATGTTTGAACTTGACCAAGTCATCATTTGAGCCTAACTTAGCCCAATTATCCACTTGACCCAAGTTGACCCAACTTGACCTAAAAAGTCAAAATATGTCAAAACTTGATCTAAGTCAAATTGATTGAAACCAATGAGTCAAGTTCATTTCAAATCACTTGTTGAACTTGACCAAAATCTCAATTGGCCAACTAGAGCCAAATCCAAATATAAACCAAATTGATTGGATTCAAATGATCAACCAAACATAAAATAACCCATGACCTAACCCCAAATAGGTCAAATGAGTCAAATGGGTCAAATTGGTCAACTTGACCCATTTGACCTAAATGAAATCAAATGAACCAAATTCAAATATAAATCAAATTAAACCAAACAAATGATGCCAAAATATTTCAAATGGTCATATGAACTTGACCCAACCCTTGGTTTGACCCAATTTGACCAATTGGTCAAGTTGACCCAATTTGACCTAAATGGGTCAACATGAGCCAAATCATATCAAATCAACTCCAAATTCAATCAAACTTGGCCCAACCCATTTTTCAATCATACCAAACATTATAAAACTAAAATCCAAGCCAAATGACCATTTTACCCCTAGGCCATAAGGTAACCTAAAATCAAAACCACTTGGAATTTGGTCAATTCCTTTTCATAGACACTTGACATCCTTTTAGTGGATCAAATGGTTACTAATAGACATGGTGCACATGACCCAATGGGTTTAGGTCAGCCCAACCCAACCTAAGGCTAAAATCGACCACCCCCACGGACATGAACACATGGGATCCCTCCTCCACTCATTTTAAGCACATTTGACCTTCACTATTCCACTCCACACCTAAAATTAAATGCCATGCCACTCCTAACAACTTAACAACCCATTGAATAGAGTGTATTGGATCAAAATGACATGAGAGCTTGCGGCCGTCTGATTCACCTAGGGGAGATATACTCCCCCTAATTTCACTTGAATTGCATTCTTTCCTATTCAATTGAAGCTGGGAAGAGTGATTCCAAGCTCCCCAATGTTTCCTAAGTATTTTCCATTTCCCATTTTTTTCTTCAAACCAAAAATAGAGTTCAAGTGAAATTCAATCTCATTCAACTCTCCACTAGAGCTTAATTCCTCTTGCAAGCCTCTTGAGAGGATCAAATCGAACTTGCCTAAAGCTTAATCCAAGTCTTTAAGCTATGGGAAGAGTGCTCTTGATCAAGGCTGAGCCCAATTGAAGGAGAGCTTGGTCCATAGGAAGATACACTCAACCAAATCACCTCAAATCTTCAACAGGGCTTCCTCTCTACTAGACAAAGCTACCTCATCGGATTCGAGCGCCGATGATAGCCTCCGGTGAAGTATGCCCTCGACCCAAGCTTAAACTAGCCAATGTGTGGTCCTTTGTGAAAGAAATTCTTACCTCATGAGAATTTGACCGTTAGATGTAATCTCCTTTGCATGATGATGGTGTGGGTTGAGTTTGGGTTCAATCCGAGCTCAATCGAGATCGGATCATGCCATGAAAGGTGGATGATCCCCTTTCCCATAGAAGAACTCAGGGATGGATCATGGGCCGTCCATCCGTGCATTTTGGATAGATGACCATGATCAAGATGCGCAGGATCTTTTGATATTCCCCTTAAGAACCACGGGCTTGATCTTAGCCTTCCAATCTTAGATTAGACGAATGGGGAGAAAATGTAGCGCCACCGCTGATGCGACGCTACGATGTGATAACTTAAGTGGCCTCTTCCATCTCACCATGTGGAAAACACGCGATGCGTCAGCCTCCACGTGGCGCCAACAGGATTAGCCATATAATTAAGGGATTAATTATTAAATAATCACTAAATATTTAAAATAACATAACTAATTTTAAAAAATCATAAAAATACAAGGTAAAATGCATAGTAAATATTATTTAGAGGAGAATATTCTAAAATTATTTCCAATGGGGTTTGAATACTGTATTTTCTTAATTAGGATTTTATTGAAAACTTAATAACCCTAATTATTCTCTAATTATCCCACTGATTAATTCCAAACATCTCATGTGCATTTAGGGTGATGACCTATGCCTCCACTAATTTTCTTAGTATTTATTGATGGGTTAATTAGGGAGATCTATTAATGAATTCTTAATTACTCTCTTTATGTAATTAAGGGCAATTATGCATATGAATAGTGGTTTAATCCATTTATTAAGTTAATTAAACCTTGTTTATGTAGAGAAGAGGTTTATAGAATAGAATTGGGGAATTTTTCCTAAGCCATTCCCTAAACCCTTTTCTTCCTTAATCTAAACTTAATTAAGGGCAAATCCCCTAATCACTTGCTTAATTACTTTGATAAAATTTTCAAAACATTCTAGAACTTAATCAATTCATCTTGGCTAGGTGCTTAGGTGTTCAATAACCTAAGTAGCTTAAGGAAATCAAAATCCAACCCAAATGTGTGGGAAGGGTTATGAAAGTACTTAAATTAAACCCTTTAACTTAATTAATCATTAATTGTGAGCCAATTGCATTAGGTACCTTTCTTTCCTAGGATGCATTATTGATTTAAATTCCTTGTGTGGTTTTATGTCATATCATTGGCTCACAATTATTTGATTAAATATGGTAAAGTGGTATAGGTAAGGGGTAATTAATACACTTAATGTACACCTTAACCTAACCAAAGTATAAAATTAATCTAATTGCCTAAAAATTGAACTTAAATAACTCATACATGAGGGAATAAGTTAGGACTAGCAAACTCATCTCACATTTTTGAAATTGAAATCAAACTCAAACAAAATCCAAACTCTCCTTAAAATAAATTTGATTTACTTTAAATAATCTTATTCATAGGATTGTCTTTAGGAATTAATTAGAGTGAATGAATTTACATTACTTTCATCACTTTATTTCTTTTCTAGCATGCTAAATGTGTATGCCATATTAAAATTATGCATTCATACTTTTTGAAAATCAAATTAAAATGAAATGTTTTTTATGTCAAATTGCATATTTTGGCTAAAGTAATAATATGAATGGATATTCACTATTAAATCAAAATTATTTTCAATATTTATAAATTCAATATAAAATCAAAAGGTGTGCTACTTATAATTATTTATAAGCTTGCATGTGAGTATAAATATAAAGATGTGCATGGTGTGGCTTTTCTTCTCTTTTCTTTTTGCATAGTTTGAATAGGATTTGGTAATGTGTATAGTTCATTTGAAAAGAATACAACACTTGATTAAATCCATTCTTATTCATTCCTATGTTATTACTTAGGAGGGACACCCATACTTACACATATAAATTGCATAAACAAATCAAAAAAATAAATACAAACTTTTGCATCTTTCTTTTTCCATTCATTTCTTTTGTACATACATATGTATTTAGGAAAAGTGGTATATTAGTCTGGACAACCTGGGGTTATGAAGATTTAAGTAGCCCTAAGTAGGTATTGTACCTTACACTCCTGGTGCTAACAATAATGTCGTACTCACTTTTGTCTTTCATACATATAAATGTGCATGTGAAAAATGGATAAAATAAATCCTCTTTTCTACTTAATGAAAATCATGCACCATGAAGTATCCAAATTTTCTTAGGTAATATCACTTAGCATTCATTATGAAAGTGTGCAAAACATCCTCATTTTTATGTATAGATATGCTTAGGATTCATCCATATGCATGTTATACATGTTGGGAAAGAAATAAAGTATTGTGTGTTTTGTGATATTAATTCATTTTAGTTCATAAAATACCTTTCTTTTTGGATAGATTTGTTTAGACAAAATCTAAACAAAGGATTAATTAAAACACATAATAAAACATTCACTAAAAAAATCAAACATGAATCTACTTTAGAAATTACTTAAGGTAGGAAAGGAAAGAGAAGTTCTCTTCTCTTTTCTCTCTCTTTACAACTTAGTAATTAATTGTAGGTCCCCTCAAACCTAAACAAATCATCAAATAAAAATCAACTAAATCAATCAAACAACTTAAATGAGACCACCCTCTAAGTTGAAATTTTCACACTTAGGAAATGTAAACCTTAAAGCCTAGCTAAGCATACCACATAAACCTTTTAAAGCACAGACATTAGAATAAGTCACCATTTCTAGCTTTAGGTTAGGGCGGTGCATGGTTTGATGCTTTGCTTTTTTTTTTGTGATGTAATGTTTTAGTCTGGATGTTAGGGTGTATGTGCATAGACTTAATGATAGGATAATTTAGTCTAATCATTATCTTTTACTGGGGATTATGCTTAAAGTGTAGAATAAAAAATATAAAATTGCTTTTATTGTGTAGGTGCATATACCTCTAAGAATAATCCAAAATAGGTAATGTAGACTTGGTTAACCATGTGTGGGGTGCTAAGTCCAATTTATATAAATACATGCCTGAGATTGTATGGTTTGTTTAGCTAATCTCTATTTTGCATGTTTTAGTTAGATTTAGTTTTCCCTTTTCATGTAATTTTGTAATTATGATTTTAGAATGATTGTTATGGGGGATTAGAATGAGCATTATTTATAAGATAATATCTTATGTACCATGTGAAGCCTCTGGAGCAATCACATTCCAACCAACCAAAAGAAGAAAGAAGAAAGAAGAAAAGAAGAAAGAAGAAAGAAGAAAAGAAGAAAGAAGAAAGAAGAAGGAAGAAATGAAGAATGAAGACCCCCTTATGGTGAAAAATTTCTAATATGTGGGGAGAAATTAAGAGGCAAGCATGTAGAAATTTATCTTTTTAGGATGCCACACAGATCCACAGATGTACTTATTCAGGTGATTGAGTACGTCATCAAGGAATAGTATATTATCTAGAAAGACAGAAGTCACTTCCCTTTAATGGACCTAATCACCTCAATAAGGACTCCTAAGGATGATGGGTCTGCATATGTATAAGAGATTCTTCCCCTACTTTACATAGAAAAGTAAAGCAGAGTTTATTTTAAACCATTTCGTTAAGTTCCCTACAGGGGCAAGCTCCCATAGTTAATTACATCCTAAGGAATGAGGATTCCTTAGAAAAACTTTTGATTAAGGTAAATGATCGTTATCTTCAAATATTTTAATAGAAAGAGACTATCAATCGATTGGTTTATTTTTAAAGGACAAATGGGATTGATCAAAGAGAGGGAGTTATTATTGAAGCCAAAATAAAAAATAAGTAGGAGATGCCCATGATGCTAGGAAACCTAGCGAGCATCTCAAACTATCCTATAGTTGGGATTTACATTTTGAAATTAATTTAGTTTAGTTGAGTTGAATTTTTTATTAAAAATTTAAGACTTATGATTTCTTAACACAAGATTAAGAAAATGTCTAAGAGGTGAGGAATGATGCTTATGCATATGCTTATGATTCCTTAGCACAAAGGAGAGAAGCAATCTCAGAACCTAAATCTAGGGAGCTTTGGCGAGGGCCGAAAGCACAGCCTATATCTAAGAAAAAAATGGGTATTTGGTTTGCCTCCACAACAAAGAACAAACCACCCGACTGTTTGGACTTACAATCGCCTAGGGGTGGCCACCAACTAACTCCTGCTATGATTTTAAATACATGTAGGCAAGCCATTATGCATATGCAAGATAGCTAGTTGTTATTTATTTAGAAAGAGACTAAGACCTTAAACTCACTCCCTAAAGAGACTAGATCATGTAAAGGGCATGCTTCAAATGACCTAAATCTAATGCAATTCAAATTTATTTTCATTTTTATTTTTGGATAATTATTTTGACTTAAGCTAATAGGATTCATATGACTAATGCATGAGAAATAAAGTTATTGGCTAAAATTAATGAGAAGGGAGGAGGTGAGCTTCCACCATGGATCTTAAAGGTCAAGCCAAGTTTCTCTGGCAAAGGTGGAAGCCCTCAAGAGTGAAATAAGATGCTATTGTGCATGATATTATAAAAGAAATACTCATCCAGCTAAGGGATTGCTAATTTTTTTATCTTAATTTTGAACCTAGCTTTAGGTGAGGTTATGAGTTCTTTATTTTTATTTTTAGTTATTAAATTTAGTAAAAGATTTATTTTTTCCTAAAGAATCTAATCCACATCTAGGCCATACATAAAGCAAGAAAGAAACTAAGAAAAATATGCCACTTAATGCACAAGCTAAATAAATCATCAATCAATTTATAAAGCTAGTCACAAAAAGAATAAAAGCCGTTGTGGTCGGGCACCACCGCACAAACTCGAAAAGACAAATGTGGGTAGCTGAGCTCTACCCTTATACAACCTGGATTACAAATGAATTAAATTACAATTAAGCAAGGAATTCATTGTTATGGGCATCTTCAAGCTTCATTTCTTCTTTCTTCTTTTCTTCTTTCTTCTTCTTTTCTTCTTTCTTCTTTGGTTCCTTCTTTTGGATGGTTGAAAGGTAGATGCTCCAAGGCTTCACATGGTTCATAAGATAGGATCTTATGACCAATGCTCATCCTAATCCCCATAACAATCATTCCAAAATCCTAATTGCATAAATTTACATGAAAAGGAAAAGAATGGAAATCTAACTAACACCTGCAAAATAAAGGTTAGCTAAAATAAATCACACAAATCCCAAGCATGTATATTGGACTTATTACCCCACACATAGGGGACTAAGTCCACCTGGCCTATTGGATTATGCTTAGGGGTATAAAGCACCTGCAAGCAAAAGCATTTATATTTTTATTTATGATAGCGCCCCTTAAGCACAATCCCCTATAGAAAAGAATAGTTAGACTAAGAGCATCCTACCATTCATTCTATAAGCATACACCCTAACATCTTGTCTAAAACATATATCACAAAACAAAAAAAATATCAAACCATGCATCGTCCTAACCTAAAGCTAGAAGTGGTGATTTAGGCTAATATGTGTGCTTGGAAGGCTTGTGTGGTATACTTAACTATGGCTTTAGGTTCAAATTTTCTAAGTGTGAAAACATGTTCAATGTTGAGGAGGGTTTTATTTAAGTTGTTTAATTATTTTGGGTTGATTTTATTTCATGTTTTGAATAGGTTCAAGTGAATCCTACAATTAATTACTAAGTTGTAAAGAGAGGGAAATTAATATTTTAGTTTTATTTAGTGAATGTTTTAATTAAATCTTTTAATTAATCCTAAGTTTAGATGAACTCCAAACAAACCTATTCAAAAAGAAATGCATTTTAAGATTAAATAAAATGAATCAAAATTCACATAACACACATTACTTCATTTCTTTCCCAACATGTATAGCATGCATATGAATGAGTCCTAACCATATCTATACATACAAATGAGAATATTTAACACACTTTATGATGCATGCTAAGTAATCCATTTAAGAAAATTTAGAAGATTAAGATGCATGATTTTCTTAAGTAGAAAAGGTT
>JAKCPB010000575.1:0-96358 GCA_021442155.1 Cymbidium sinense
ATAACATAAATTCCTTCTAAGTGTAATTATTCATTTGTAACTGGTTGTATAAGGGTAGAGCTTGGCTACCCATTTCTTTTCGGGGACCACCACAAAGCCTTTTATTCTTTTTTGCTTTTTATAAAATTATTTGATGTTTGTTTAGCTTGTCAATTAAGATGGCATGTTTTCTCTAGTTTCTTCCTTGCTTTGAGGAATGGCCTGGATGAAATTAGGCTCTTAGGAAAAAATAATTTATTTATCCAATTAATCAATTCAAAATTAAAATTAAATACTTTATAACCTCAACTAAAGCCTATGGCATAAAATGAAGATAAAAGATTTAACAACTTATGGATGTTGTATGTTTCACATCATGCATATAAAATCATCTTTCACTCTTGCTTAATGGAGGGCTTCCACCTTAGAACATGGCTTGACCTTTGAGAGCCATGGTAGAAACACACCTCATTCTTCATTTTGGCCCATAACCAATTTCTCATGCATTAAGCATATGAATCTCATAGCATGTGTCAAATTAATTGTCTAAAAATGAAAATAAACTTAACAAAATTTGCATTAGACTAAGTCATGAGTTCATGCCCTATGTGATCTAGTCTCTTAGGGAGTGAGTTTAAGGACTTAGCCTCTTTTCTAAATAAATAACAACCTAGCTATCTTGCAAAAGCATATGACTTGCCTACATGTATTTAAAATCATAGGAGAGGCCACCCCGTGAGTTGTAAGTCCAAGTGGTTTATCTCTTGTGGAGGTAAATCTTATGCCCATTTTGCCTTAGATTTAGGTCATGGGCTCACCAAAGCTCCTAGATTTAGGATCGAGGTGTTGTTTCCCTTGGGCTACAAGCATAAATCCTCACCTCTTAGGCATTTTCATGATCTTGTATCATGGAATTGTAAGTCCTAGATTTCTAATAAAAAATTCAAAACAATAATTCCCTCAATTCAAAATGTAAAGCCCAACCATATGATAGTTTGGGATACTTACTAGGCTTCCTAGTATCACGAGCATTCCCTACTCATCTTCTTTGGTCTCGATAAGAACTCTTCCCTTTCGATCAATCCTACTTGATTTTCAAAAAAAAAATCATTCGATTGACAGTCCTATCTTTGAAATCTTTGGAGACAATGATCATTTACCTTAATCGAGAGTATTCTTAAGGAATCGCATTCCTTATGATGTAATTAACTATGGCTCCATAGGAACTTAATGAACCCATTTAAAATAAACCTTTTACTTTTTTTCATGTAAAGTGGGAAGAATCTCGCATGGACCCATTGTCCTTAGAGTCCTTATTAGGTGAGTCCATTGTAGGATGGTGACTTCTATCTGAGATAGTACATCATTCCTCAATGTCATACCCAATCACCCTAATAAGAACATCTGGATCTATGTGTGTCCAAAATGAAAAGTGTATTTATATCTTCATTTATCCACATAGATTGAAGATGGAATAATAAAAATTTCACCATAGATTTTTTTAAACTGGGATGGTTCCTCTCTCCATCTTTGGTAAATGATCATTCTCCAAGTATAGTGATTTATATTTTGTGTAAATCTAACTATCTTTCTTTTCCATTGGCACTTAGTTTATTCATCCTTAAGCTAGCCAACATCCTTTAGTTTTAGGACCTCAGTAGGTCTTAAAACCCCTATTGTTTCCCAATAGGTGAAAATAAAAATTTAATAAAAAAGAAATAATTAACTTCCTTCTTACCATTTCTATGGTAAGGAAAAGTTCATTCCAAAATAAAGAAAAATAAAACCTTTATAAAAACATCAATTTCAAAAGCACTTTTAAAAAAATGCACATAATAAAATATTTGCACAAAAATTTTCATAATCAACCTCATCTAACAATCTTCATGATTGTTATATGTAGGATCTTTCAAAAATAAAATCTATGATCAATAAAAAAAATATAAATGAATATCTCACAATTTATTTGAATGAAGATTTCATTTCAAAATAAAATCAAAATCATGTTTTCAAAAGCACAAATGAATATCTTCAAATTTATTGAATGAAGATTTCATTTTCAATAAAATCAAAATCATGTTTTCAAAAGCACAAATGAACATCTTCACTCAATTTATTTTGAATGAGATTTCATTTTCAAAATAAAATCAACAATCTTTTTCAAAAGCACAAATGAACATCTTCAATTTATTTTGATGAATTTCATTTTCAAAATAAAATCAAAATCATGTTTTTAAAAGGCACAAATGAACATCCTCATTCAATTTCTTGAATGAAGATTCCATTTTCAAAACAAAACCAATAATCATCTTTTCAAAATTAGCAATCATCTTAACAAATTTGAAAGAACATTTGGATCTTTCATTTAGCATACCAAAATTTGATAAATGAAAATCCTCTTTTCAAAAAAATCAAACAACATTGGATCTTTCATTTAGCATACTCAAATTTGTTAAGTAAAGATCCACTTTTTCAATATCAAAAATCAAAAATTCAAACAACATTTGGACCTTTCATTTAGCATACCCAAATTTGTTAAGTGAAGATCCACTTTTCAAAATCAAAATCACAAAATGAAACATTTGGATCTTCATTTAGCATACCCAAATTTGCAAGTGAAGATCCTCTTTTCAAAATCAAAATCATAAAAAAATCAAAAACACATGGATCCTTTATTTAGCATACCCAAATTTGCTAAGTAAAGAATCCTTTTCAAAATCAAAAAAAACACATTTGGATTGTTCCTTAGCATACTTAAATTTTGCTAAAATCCTCTTTTCAAAATCATCAAAATAAAACACATTTAGTTTCTTAGCATACTTAAATTTGCTAAGAATCCTCTTTTCAAAATAATCAAAATAAAACACATTTGGATTTCCTTAGTATACCTAAATTTTCTAAGAATCTTCTTTTCAAAATCATCAAAATGAAACACATTTGGATCCTTTATTTAGCATACCTAAATTTACTAAGTAAAGATACTCTTTTCAAAGATAACAAAACATTTATATTCTTCTTTTAGCATACCCAAATTTGCTAAGTGAAGATTCCATTTTCAAATTCACACATGATTCACAAACAAGCAGAAGAAGAAGAAATTATTTTCAAACACCTCACTTAGCATACCCAAATTTGATAAGTATATTCCAAAATCATCAAAAAAATTAATTGACCCTTTACTTTAACATACTCAAATTTATTAAAAGAAGGGTCCTCAAACAATCAAAAATCAAAATCAAATATGAACCTATGGAAGCATCAATCTCTCAAAAAATATTTGAACTCATTTTCAACATACACAAATTTGTTGGAAATGGATTCTAAATCCAAAAATCTCCTTTTCAATTCTAAACTCAAAATCTCTCCAAATCAAAGAGCCTCACTTAACATGTTCAAATTGTTGAGTATGGGTTCAAATTATAAAAAATAAATTAAAGCAGAAATCTGATTCGAAGTTATTTTCAATATTGAGACTCTTAGTTTTTGATTCAGTTGATTACATTCTGTCTATTCTATTCAAATGGCGTATAAGCACATATTTACATTTTCTTTTGGGATGGATTTGGCCTTGGATCAGGCTAGCCTCCTTGCCACCTCTCCATTTTGGTGAGGTTTGAGCTCGGATCACTTGTGAGGGACCACCCTCAATAGTTAATGAGTACAATGGTGCGCTGGTCATTCATGTCCATCGACGAGTTTCTCTCGAAGAGGATGGATAGGGCGGTCCCAAGTGATTCTGATGCCGGTCGCTCAGTTGTTCCCCTTGCTTTGCCCATGTAGGCTAGCACCACTGTTGGATCCTTCCAAGGGGAAGGCTCCCCTGATTCAAGGGATAGCCTCCCCTACCTTTGAGGTTGGGTTTAGTTCCCGTACTGCTCATCCCACCAGGACTTAGCTCCAAAGTAAGAACCACATGATCAAGTGGTATCATACTCATATAGCGAGGGAGCTAGAGGCAGCCACTCAATCTGTAGCAGAGGAGGTACCTAGGATAGTGTCTCTTCTCATCACAGAGAATAAGTTTTACCCCCTCTGTGGTTCTAATGGAGAGGAGGGCATTAGGAGTATTTCAATTTCTCCTCCACCTGCAGTTCACTTTGAGGCTCCTATCAGCAGTAAGAGAAGGTCATATGCTGGCCTTAGATTAGTTTTTCACCGAGTTGTTGGAGCCTATGAGGAGTCCAAGGCTCAATTCGATTTGAGATCAGTTATCCCCCATAATGTGGGCATGTACATCAAACAAGAGAGGTCCAGGGAGGCCCGTACATGGTGAAGACTAGTAGGGAGACATAGATATAGCGGTGCCTCGATCATGGACTTTCCTAATCGACCCTACCCGCGATCATCACATAGCATTATGCGATGGGTACTACCCCACCATGAGGGGACCTCACTGAGAGTCGGTGGTGCCTCCACCACACTACTCTACCCCATGGCCTCCATCTCCAATACAAGTTCCATCATCCACTGTTCCAGCAAAGGCCATGAAGGCTGCAGGGAAAAAAAGAGCCCCATTGGTGATCTGGCTACGTCCAAGAGATCCCATTCCATCTACACCGTCGACTGAGACAAAGCCAAGCTCTCTTGCTTGACTTCCTGCCCTAATTGTGTTGAAGAGGTATTGGCAACCTTGGAGCATAATAGTCATTCCATCACCACCATGGAATATGGAGATAGTAATAGAGAATAGTATCACTATCTCCATGATCATAGATCCTCCTAGGAGTAGCACTCCATCCAGATCTAGCAGCACTCAAGAGCATCTATCCTCTAGTGAGCATAGTCCTCACAAGATTAGCTCTCTAGCAATAGGGAAGGTTAGATGTTTCTCCATTCATGATAGTGATCCCACAATGTCATGCATTCATTTGCATGCAGTTGGATAGTTTCTCTCGATGATATTGTAGATTATCTAGTGAAGAGGAAGGCGATCCTAGGATATTGGCCGACTTAGGGGAGGAGAAGGTCAATTTTGATCCTAATGAAGATGATATGTTTAAAGTTACATGAACCAAAGGGTTCTCTCCTTCATGATCAAAATTTGGAAGGTGATGTGAGACATGACCCACGACCCAACACCTCCTCCAGCAGCTAAAGCAAAATGATGAGCATATCGATAAGATGGGGAAGACACTTGAGGATTTGCTAGCAGCAATCTTAACCAGAAACCCACGGCATCTTACTATTGCAGAGATGACATCCAATATCTAAAGGGTTTTGTGCATCCTGTTTTTAAAATCTTTGATGGCATCGGGAACCCACTCCAGCACATAGCGCACTTCAGGGCTAGCTTTTGCAACGCTGGTGGCAGTGATGAGTTAATATTATATCTTTTTGTGAGTAGTTTAGTAGGCATAGGCGCTGATTGGTATGTTAAACTCCCCAATAGTTCAGTGAAGACTTTTGATGTGTTAGAGAAACTCTTTATTAAGAGGTTTGATGGAGCTCAACAAAGGGTGATTATAGAGATCGTTGTAGCACAACCTAGTGTCCTCATTGATTATATTCTCAGATGGTGCAATTTGAGTATGAAATGTAAACCGTAGCTATCTGAACAGCATGCCATTGAAATTCTACTAAAGAATATTCATGGCCCGATCACCTTCATGCTTAAAGGTTTTACTATCAAGACATTTGAGAAGCTAATCAACAAGGCAGCTAATCTACAAGGAGAGGTCAAACAGTTGCCTTTTCAAGATCAATCATTAAAGCCAAAGCCATATAAAGCCTATGAGAAAAAGCCAGGGATAATAGCAGCATTAGATAAGGGGAAGAAACTAACTAGAGATCATTATGAGAGACCTCGTACTCCACAGCCATCGCTCCACCTCCTCTACCACCACCTAGGCCTTCACCACCTCCTCCTTAGCCATACTCTTAGTAGTGGTACACATATCCGCCATGAGGTAGCTACCACCCACCTACTTTTTTAGATAAATAAAATAAACCATATTCATTTAAGAGGGAGGTAGTTAGCAAAATCTTTAAGAATCTCTTAAAGAGCTTTCAACTACAGATCCTAGGAAGGAGAAGTGGACAATGATCCTAACTTTTCCCTACACATGCTAGGCCATATTTTGGAGGATTGCTTTACATTCAAGGACTGGCTTGAGTATAGCTACAAGATAGACATCATAGTTATCCCAAAGGAATACCTTGTGGAACAACCATCTAGTTCCATTAGGGTAACTCTTGGGGATACATGTGATCCTTTCAAAATTAAAGAAGGTTGGGATATATCCTTATCCCAAACCTCTAAAAAAATTATTTCAAAATGAAACTTTCCTTGCAGTGCACGAGGGTAGCTCAGACCTCCAACATTAAGAAAGGTTTGAAAGTTTAAAGATAACTTGGGGAAAGGGGAGCTCAATAGCGGCGACAGACTTGCAGTCAGGATAGCCAAGTAGCACCTAGCCCGACCTCTCATCCACGGTTGAACTACTTCGAGCACCTTTATATCTACTAGCTCTTCCTCTCATAGATATCTTGTATTGATGGATGAGGGCATCAAATCCCTCACCCCACTTACTTTACTAGATTTCTACTATATACCTCCTTCAAAATCCAAGAAATCAAGGAATAAATTTAGTTTAAATTATATCTATGTCACATATGATGGGTTGTCTAAGACTACTCTTTTAGAAAGCTCTCCAACTTTGAATAATAATTATAATAATTCTGATCTTCCTCTTTCTGATTCAGAGTTGGACTTTTCTTCTCTGAATAATATGAGTTCACCTCTCTAGATAGACTTGGAATCATCTGATTCTGAGAGTCCTATAAGAGAAGTTGTAGGTGAGCCTGATGTCCAGGTAGGACCTTCCACTAACTTGGCATAAGAGATCATAGAAGTCAACCTCCATAGTGGCAAGGTTCTATCTCCTAGGGATGCACCTCAAGATAAGAGGAAATAAGTCATTAGTTCAGAGGATCGAGAAGCTCCTCCACAGGATGCTCCACCCTTGGATATGCTTGTGGAGGATCAGCCTAGAGTGGATTACAATGTCCTTTCTCACCTAAGAAAGTTGTCATCTAAGCTAAGCATATGATGCCCTTATCTTATCAAAGAGATGAGGGAATCATTAATCTCTCCTTGATCGGAGATATGCTTAGCTCCTATTGTGAGAAGGCACATTATTCCAAGCTGATCACTTTCATAGATGAAGACCTACTTGGGATAGATAATTGTCCCTGACATTCATGACATGGATAGATTTAGACTAGCCAGAGTTCTCGTCGATCCAGGTGCATCAGTGAACATTATAAAGTCTAAAGTCCCTTGCCTATTTGAAGATCGACATCTCCACACTCTGAGGAGATCAGATGATGTTGAGAGGATTCAACGAACAAGGCAAGATGACTTTAAGTTCTATAGTGTTACCTTTGGAGATAAGTGAGTGGAAGACTGAAGCCAAGTTTATATAATTGATTTGAATACATCGTTCATTGCATTACTTGGTAGGCCTTGGATACACCAGAATAAGATGATTCCATTCTCTCTTCATCAGTGCATCAAGTTTCAAAAAGATGGGATGTAATACCATGTCAAAGAAGATGAAAAGCCATTTTCAATTAGAGAGGTCAAGATATATGAGGATGCGACCTACTATCTTCCTCAAAACACCTTTTGTCATGAACTTGGTCAAAATTCAAATATAAAAGAAAATAAAAAAGAAGAAAAAGAATAAGAAAAAAATGAAGAAAAGTACATCAAGGAAAACACAAGTGAACGGGAAAAGGACATCAAAGAAGAGGCAGAGCCGCATGTTACATTCCACCCATAGTTCGTTCCACCATATGAACACATGGGTAAGATGACTTGACCTCCACCAGGTAGAGGTAGAGGTAGACATAGAGGCAGTTCCAGAGGTGGAAGAGCCCTTGGTTGGCCGCCAGCCAATAGGGGTTATGTTCCAGTTCACGTACCCTATTCACATGGGAATCCAGCTTGGAGGATGAGTCTCATGTGATTAGCATACTAGCCAACCCTTTTCAACGGGTTTCATCAAAGGTGACACTTGAGTCAGACAGTGATGAAGACCAAGCCTCCAAGCAAAGCACGAATATATTTGAATCAAGATTATGTGAAACTGTTAAGTAGCAGTTGGGAACTTTAGCTCTAACCTCACTTTCTTCTCAAAAAGTTGAAGGTTTAGTAATTAAGGAACCCCTAGGTGTTCCATGGATGTCAAACTGAAGAAATTCCTATTGGGATCATCATCTTCAAGTCCAGAAGATGATGTAGAACTTGAGGATAATTCATATAAAGACTTCATGGAATTGCCTTTTGATTGGTACTCACCTTGTGCTCTTAATCTTGGAAAGAAAGGTTTGATTCCTTATACATGGTCTAAGCATAGGTCAAAGTACTTCAAAAAGTTGTGGAACAACAAAGGCAAGGATGCACAATCAAGATCAGGACTAGGATTTGGTAGAGTGGGTCCAGTCGATGACGGTGGTTATTGCATAATTGTCACCAATTATCTGGAGTCTGATAAGTTCTTCTCCAACCACACTAACACTTATGAGGAAGTGTGCTTAGAAACTTTAGATGATCCAGATGGCCTTCCAATCAAAGATGCACCAATAGAATATGAAGAAGAAATCACTCAACAATAAACAAGCTTAAAGAAATCAACCTCTGGATGAAAGAAGATCCATGCCTGACATACATCAATTCTCTATTGAATGAAGAAGAAACCAATGACTTAGTTAAGCTATTGACTGAGTTTAAGGATTGCTTTGCATGGATCTATGAAGAAATGCAAAGATTATCTTCTGATGTAGCAGTCCACAAACTAGCAATAGATCCTAATGCTAACCTTATCAAGCAAGCTCTTAAACACATGCAATTAGAAATAGAACAACAAGTCATTTCTGAAGTCAAGAAACTAATCGATGCTAGTTTCATCAAGGAAGAAAAATACCCTACTTAGTTAGCCAGTGTCATCTAATTAAGAAAAAGAATGACCAAATTCTCATATGCATTGATTTTAGGGACTTAAATAAGGCGTGTGCTAAGGATAAATTTCCACTTCCTATACTAGAGTTGATGGTGGACATTTATTGCTCATCATGTTCTCCTTTATGGATGGGTCATCTACAACCAAATAAGATGGCCCTTGGATAAAAGAGACACTACTTTTCAAACCCCGATCAAAATTTATTGTTATAAGCTCATGTATTTCAGCCTTAAAAATGCTAGTGCTACAAACCCATGGGCCATGACTCAGATCTTCATTGAACTCATTCATTATTAAGTTGAATGCTATGTTGATGACCTAGTAGTCAAAAGCAAAGAAAAGAAAGACCATCTCTTTGACTTGAGAGTAGTTTTCAAATGGTTAAGATAATTCAATCTCAAAATGAATTCTCTGAAGTGTGCATTCGGAGTAGCTTCAGGAAAGTTCCTTGGGTTTGTTGTTCGACATCGGGAAATATAAATAGACCCAGAAAAGATCAAAGCTATCTTAGAAATGCCACCCCCTAAAAGTCTAACATAACTCAGATCATTCTAAAGGCAGTTGGCATATCTAAGGCGCTTTATCTTCAATCTATCAGGGAGATGCAAACCATTTTCAGCACTTGTCAAAAAAGATGATAAGTTCAAGTAAGATGATAAGTGTCAATATGCTTTTGAAGACATCAAACAATATTTGGTGAAGCCGGTTTAGACTATTCCGCAAACACTTATCCTTTATATCTGCATTAGATGACTTGGCACTTTGTTATTGGTGAAGGAAAGAAAATGCTCTCTACTATCTCGGTCATTGTTTAATCCTGGATACCCTTTAAGAAACTACTAGCTTTAATTTTTGCATCTCAAAAGCTATGACACTACATGCTTTCTCATAAGGTGGACTTGATCTCAAGAATTAATCCACTGTAATATTTCATGACACGACTGACGTTATCCAGATGGTTGGTATGATGGTCTATGATTTTGTCACAGTTCGATATCACATTCATACCCCTCTGTGTGGTGAAAGGACAAGCACTAGCAAATTTCTTAGCAGCACATCAACTTCCTACTGACTCCCCGCTTAATTACGATCTCCCTATTGAACAAATCATGAAGTTAGGAGAGGTTGACAATCGCCGTGTATTTTGATGGTGCGGCTTCCTTTCAAAAAGGAGAGAACCACGATCTACTCTTCCAAGGAAGGCAGGGGTAGGAATAGTTCTCCTAACTCCTAACTGCGTTATGATGAGATTCTTATATCATCTGTTCAATGCATGCACCAACAATGAAGCCAAGTATGAGGCTTTGATTGTCATTCTGGAGTTAGCCATTATAGTATGTGTCAAAAGCATCAACATCTATGAGGATTCTCAGCTCGTCATCAACTAAATTACTGGGTCCTATAAAGTCTTGAAGCCTAAGCTCCATCATTACCATAAGTACACTATGGTTGTTGAAATCATGATGTTACCATCAAGATTTCTCTGAGGAACGCATGCAGATGCATTAAAAAACTTGCCAAATAGTTGGTATGTCCAGAAGATGAGTCCATTCCCATAAGTGTCCAAAATAGACAAGTCCTATCCTTTATTGACGTTGAACTCTTCGAGAGGTTCTCTCTTGAAGGGGAGGTTGTTGTTTCCAAAAAGGATGAGGAGTCAGATTGGAGGCAACAATTCATGAATTATTTAAATATAGGAAAACTATCTCAAAAGAAATCACTAGCACACCAGGTGAAGTAGAGAGACCTTTCCTACATTTTGTAGGCAGCACCTTATACCGGCAGTCTTTCGATCATATATGGTTACATTGTCTAGAAAAATACAAAGCCAGTAGGATCGTGACCGAGGTACACTCAGGTTTATGTGGAGCACACCAATTTGGTCCGAAGATGAAAGCTAAGATCAAGAGACTAGGATACTATTGGCCTTCGATGATCACAGACTGCATGAACGTAACTAGGAGATGCCACCGATGTCATGTACACGGTATGATCCTACATCAACCACCCAACATTCTACACCCCACATTGGCCTCATGGCCATTTGAGTGTTGGGGTACCGACATAGTGGGTTTGATAGATCCTCCTTCTTCCAAGGGTCACTGGTTCATTCTAGCTACCATCGACTACTTTTCCAAGTAGGTGGAGGGAATCCCACTTAGAGAGGTCACAATTCAGCATGTGCTCTAGTTTTTCAAGAACCATATCGTATATAGGTTCGGGGTGCCTCGATGAATTATATTTGATAATGGTACTTCATTCAAGAGCATTAAAATCAACAATTTTTCCTAGAGACATAGCATAGATTGAAGATACTCTACCATCTACTACCTGAGGGCAAAATGGTCTAGCAGAAGCATTCAACAAGACTCTCATCCAAATATTAAAGAAGACACTTGGCGACAACAAGCAACAGTGGCATGAGCAGCTAGTTGAAGCTTTGTGGGCATACCACACCACATACAGAACTATAACTCAATTTGCCCCGTTCTCCTTAGTGTATGGGTCCAAAGCCATCCTACCATTAGAAGTCCAACTCTCATCACTAAGGATAGTAATGGGTAGTAAAATCCACTGATTCAAATTGAGGTTAGAAGAGCTCAAAGGTTTGGAAGAGAGACACTTACGGGCATGCCAAAATCTCGAGTTATACAAAGCCAAGAAGATTCAAGCTCACAATAAGTTGGTTCGCCCTAGAGCTTTTCAAGTAGGAGAGCTTATTTTAGTTTTAAAAAGATCAATTGTTGCCCGTCAAAAGATGGGAGGCAAGTTTGAACCCACTTGGGAAGGCCCTTTTGTCATAGAGAAGGCCTACCAAGGAGGATCTTATCAGCTTATTGATTGTAAATGGGAAAGAATGATGCTTCCAATTAATGGGCTCTACTTGAAGAAATACTACCCATAAAATCATGTTTAAAAATAATATTATCTTCAAAAATTTTGTTCCAATTCATCAAAATGTTCTCTCCTTTTGAAGCATTGTTTGCTTGTTTGCGAATCTGCCACGACATGTTTAGGATAGGTATAAGAGAACCCAAGAGGAAACCTATTCTTCTTTCACAATGCGAACACAAATTAAACACATGTCCCAACGCTACTAGAATAGGTGTGAGAGAACCCAAGAGGCATCCTATTTCGACTAGCACAACTAAGTTAGGTGTAAGAGAATCCAAGCGGCATCCTTTCTTAATGGAATCACAATTTCCATTTGTGGCACCATTTCATCAAATTCCTCAGCGTGTTTAGGATAGGTGTGAGAGAACCCAAGAGGCATCCTATTCCTTCAAGCATAAACACAACAACAAACACATATCTTTTGTCTCAAGCTATTTTGATGTGGGAGCAAACCCCTTTTGGCACTCACTCATTAGCTACTCTAGGTCGGTGACAATCTTGCTTTTGTATCCCACTGGTCATTGTAGATGTAAGTCCTCGTGCTTTCTTCCTAACTTGACCATTACAAACTAATGAGCACCTTCTTAGTTTGGTAGAATTTACTATGCAGCCAGTAAGTTACCTCATGTTGACTCTGTTTAGAAGGATGTATGTCTATAAGCTTTCTTTTTGAACCAGCCATTATGCACTAACTAGGATGAGTATATTTGAGGCTTAGGATAAGTCCCTTAGAGGCTCCTTCCCTCTTAACTACTTTTGAGTTGATATAAGTCCCCCAGCGATATTCACTGGGTAGCCGTCTTAGGTCAGATGGCACCTGTGGAACCGAAGATAGACTATCCTAGAAATCAGTTCTTCTATAGGAAGATGTGAATCCCTGATGCTTTTTTCTTAAGTTGATTATCGCAAATTGATGGCCACTTTAGGTTGGTTGATGTTCGCTATGTTGACAGTGACTCACCCGGTGGATACACCACTCTTGGCAGATGTGAGCCCTACACTTTCTCCTTGAGTTGGCCACCAAATACCTATAAGTATTATCTTCTCTAGGATTTTGGATAAAGTTTTTAGTGGCTTTTTTCCCTATGGGTACTCTATTTGAATCTCGTCCTTTGCGACCCCATTTAGACACTACCCGGGCTACTCTTAGATTGGACAGTCCTTTTTTCTTAGTAACCACCCTTAAGGTTGGAGAATTTGTCTAGCGGATGCACAGGTTCTCCCTTGGTTCAGTAAATATGAGATAGGTCTAGGCTAATATAAGCTCCTTCTCAGTATGATTCCTCGCAAACCAATAGGATCCATGATAAATAAACAAACAAATTATTTGCTTGTGGATTAAAAAATCAAGCCACTAGCGGCCCCTTTCCCAAGCAGGCATCTTATCTTTAAGGCAACATCAACAAAACTCCCTATAGGAATTTCTTGACTACTTTTGAGTAGAGATAAGTCCCCAGGTTAGCACTCTCTCAATAGTCGCCCTTAGGTCGGGTTCAGTCTGTTTGCCACAAACAGGTTGGAAAATAGAAGTCTATTATGCATTCTTTCTAGCATGACTGTCACAAATCGACGAGCAACCCTAGGTCAGGTTGACATGTTACCTCACTAATGTGTCACCCCAGTGGTCTCTTATTTAGGAAAGATGTGAGTCCTCAAGCTTTATTTCCTGAATTAACTATTACAAATTGAAAGGCACCCATTTGGTTCGATAGTTCTCTCCTCGTCCGGGAAACTATTCCCTTTAGATTGGTAAATCTGAAGTTAGGCCAAGACCAATGTGCCTCCAACTCGGTACAGTCCATCACAAACTAATGGGATCCATCAGATATAATTAAAAAAAATAAAATTAACTTTGACTATCTTTGAGCTGATTTAAGTCCCCCAACGGCATTCACTTAGTAGTCAGCCCTAGGTTGGGTTGGCATGTTACCTTGCTAATGTGTCATCCAGCGTTCTTAAATAGTGGAAGATCAGAGTCCCTGTGCTTTCTTCCCTAAATTTACTGCTGCAAATTGAAAGACAACCCCTTTGGTTGAGTAGTCCTACCAAGTGGCTAGCATACTACCCCTTTGGATTGGTAAAACTGAGATAGGCCTAAGTTAATATAAGCTCCTTCTCAGTATGATCCATTGCAAATCGATAGGGTCCATCTCAAAAATTTAAAACAACAAACAAAACAAATCCAACCCTCCTCCCTAGTGGAGTCAAATTAAACAAACAAATCAATCTGCTTCTCCTCAGTGAGATGCAAATCTTCCTGATTCCCAGTGGAACCAACTCAATCCAACTTGAACTTGCTCCCCTAATGGAGGGTTCACATTTTCTATCCCCAGCAGATCCTGAATCTTAATGCCTCAGCGGATTTCACAATATCTCATCCCTAGTGGATGACTTGAACTTGCTCCTCTAATGGAAAGTTCATATTTTCATCCCCAGTGGAGCACTAAATCAACAAATCAAATCAATTTTTTCCCCAGCAAGACATAAATCAAATTAAACCACTTATCCCTAGTGGATGACTCAAACTTTTTTCTTTATGGAAGATCCATAGACTCAATCTCTAGTAGATTCCTCCTTCACTCTCTTATGTGTCTGACATGAGTAGAGTCACATTGCACTAAGCTCTTGATTCCTTTTACACCTCTAGTTTGGGAGTAGATCATTTATGCTAGTGCTTGTGATCGTTCGATGTTGTTGATCATCTCGATCAACACTAATATGCGCGCTATGCTTTGTCAGTCACACCACACCTATTGGGCGCCCTTTGTTGACCTCACTTTTGGAGTGAGCTTTCAACTTCTTCATACTAGGCATATGGACTCCTCTAGACATTAAGAGTTCCTTAGTCTTAAGACACTTCTAGTAATAGGTGAATACTTAACCTAACCCTAGAGACTTAGAAGAGTTATCCATAGAAATTGGTTATGCCTTAGGGGGTATTAGGAAAACTTTTACCGCTTGAACCAAATCCTTACTTCCTTCTCTCAAGTCAACTTCAAATTCAAATCAACTTTAGATTCAAATCAACCTCAAATTCAAATCAACTTCTAATTCAAATCAATTTCAAATTCAAACCAATCCAAATCAATTTCAAATCCAAATCATCAATCAATTTCAAATCAATTGATTGAAGCCTATGATTGAATTCAAATCCCAGAAACTTTTCTAAGCCCTTCGATTTGATCTTATGGACTTAGCCCAAATTCTAATTCCAAATCACTCCAAATCCAAAAGACTTTCTCATAACCCATTTATATTCTCATTTATATTCACAAATATAAATGAAATATAAATTCAAATAATCAAAACCAATTCAAAACCCAAATCCAAATCAAACCAAAATCCAACTTGTGCCTTTTCAAGTCAAAGTCTTGAACTTAACCAAATTAAACTCAAATTAATCCAAACCATTGGATTTTCTTCATGATTCAATCAACATATCAATCACTAACCAAATATAAACACAAACTTCAATCATCAAATCAAAATCAAACTAACCCAAGTCAAACTCATATTCACCCTTTTGACTTGAAATTGTCAAATGAATCAAAACCCATTTGACTCCAAATCACTTACAAATGGACTTATATTTCAATCACAAGTCTATATGTGAGTTCAGCCAAACTTGAACCAAGCCTTGATCAAACCAATTGACCAACTTAGGCTCACTTGACCCAAAGTGAGCTAAAGCATCTTTTTGAGCCAAATTCCAATCCAACCCAAATTGGATTGAACTAAGCCCATATAAGCCTCACATTATGAGCAATAATCATCCTAGTAACAACCAAATTGGGTCAAACTATGTCAACCTAACCTTTGAGCAAACTAACACATTCCCCTCATTTTCCTCCATATAGCTCCCAAAACCCAGTAGCAACCATCCCCACTTCATTTTGGAGAGAAATACACCAAAACTAAGTGGATTTCTACGAAGAAAAAGTGATTACTAGTGGAAACTTTATTACGATGTTAAGGCAAAGATCCGACCTCATTCCAAGGCCTCTTCCCCCACTCAACAGCGTGCTCGGATCATCACTGCCGATGAAAATCATCCCTGATGAGGTAACCTTCAAAAACCTTAGCTTGCCTTAGGATCCTTCATTTGTGATGATTTTTTGCATGATTTTAGGAATCTACCCAAGATAATCCTATATTTTTATTTAATATTATACCAATTAGAAAATAGATGTTTTTTAGTGTGAGTCAACAGGAAAATGAGTCAATTTAGACAAGTTTTTTACTTAGATTTCTCATTTTTTTCTCAATTTTTTCTTGGACCGCGACGTCGATCTCCATTCGCCGTCGGATGGCTCGATTGCCGTCGATCATGCAATCCGCCGCCCAGATGTATGATGACCGACCCGATCGTGATGGGCTCAATCAACTGCATATCGCTCACTCAGATTCCCACCCGCGCTAACACGGCGGCTCTCGTGCCATGTGGCATTGTGCATCCAATCATATGGCATCACATGGCACATTGCCAAGTCAGTGCTGCAAGCGGTTCTAACTGTGCTAAATAGAAAAAAAATTAGATTTTTCTAATTTTTTAAAATTACTTAAATCACTTAAAACTTCAAAAATTCATAGAAAATAAAAACTTAACAAAAAATTATAAGCAAGGGCTCGTTGGATTCATCCTTCCAAGAGGAGTCCAACAAACCTAAAATCTCTAAATTTTACTAATATTTTGAGCTTAATTTGAGTTTTAGTAAATATCAAATTTTATTAATTAAACCAAAAATACATGTGAGATTAAGTTGAAATTTTCATAGATTAAAATTGAAGTTAACATACACTTACCATAAAAATTTCAATTCAAAAGGAACTTTGGATTAGAAGATTTTGAATTTTGAGTTTGAAATGATTTATTTTAATAAAATAAATTAATAGACTTCATAAAATCACTTAAATCAACTAATACTTCATAAATTCATAACTAATTGTGGAAAAATCGAAAAAATATAAACTTAGATTCATTTTAAAGATATTTCAGATTAGAATCTAAGAAAATTATTATTATGTGATTTTAAATACTGAATTTGGCTTAATTAAGGCTTAATTGAAAATATAATTAACCTAATTACTCCTTAATTTACCATCCAATTAATCTCAAACTTTTTATGTATATTTATGGGGATGACATCTACCTCCCCTATTTTTCTAACATTTTATTGTTTGGTTAATTAGATAAATTAATGGATTAAGCCTTAATCACCTTCTTAATGCAATTAATGATAATTAAGCAAATGAATTGTAAATTAGTCAATCAATCAAGCTTGTTAACCTCATTGATGATGAAGTGTAGAAATGATTGGGACTCCTTCTTCCAATCTTTTCTTTTAGTCTTCTCTAACCCCTCTTAAATAATAAATTAATTAACACCTCTTAATTAATTAATCAACAAAATTAATCAAAACCCAAATCATATCTGAACCTTAATCAATTAATTGAAAGGATTTAGGGATTGAGATGTAGGCTCTCTTCTTTGTCTCTTTCTCTAAGCCCATCTCACTTTAGTTGGCTAAGGCTAATTCAAATTTAATTAACTAATTAATGAACTTAATTATCCATTGAATCTATTTCTCTAATCTAATCTTGGGTAGCTCTTTGGGTATTCAATAACGCAAAATAAGAGATAATAAAATTATGGTTAGCTCACATATGTGAGAAAATCATAAGAGTAATTAGGTGAGCACCTTAAGCTTAATTAATTAATCATTTATGTGCTAATTGCATTAGGCCCTTTTCATTTCTTAGGAAAATAGCAAATTTACTTCATGTGATTGCATACCATATTAGCTTATACTTGCTTAATCAATTAACTTAAGGTGATATAGGTAAGTTTTAATTAATTCATTTAGTTCATACCTTAACCTAACTAAACCATAAAATCAACTTAGTTACCTTCTCATTAAACCAAAATTAACTTACACATGGGGAATGGGATTAGGACTAGCAAACCTCTCTCATTTCACTTAACTCAAATCAAATATAAAGATAAAGTATCCTTAAAAGAACTTTGGTTTGTTTTAAATAGCTTTATTTAGTATGATTGTCCTTTGGAATTAAGTGAGATGAATGAAATTGTGTGCTTATTTTCATTTACTTCTTTCCCTATCATGCTAAATGTTGCTTGTCATATGTAATCATATATGCATTCTTTTCAAAATTAACAAAAATTGAGATGATTTTTTTTATTTCAAATTGCATGTGTTGGTTTAAATTAAATATGTATTATTATCACTATTAAATCAAAAAATATATGAATCAATATGTGATATTAATTACAAATACCTATAAGTTGCATGTGTTGGTAATATAGAATATGCAATGTGAAGTAATCTTTCCTTACCTTATATAGATTCATGTAGGATTCATAAATGTATAGTTCATTTGAAAAGGACATAACATTTGTCTAAATCTATCCATATGTATCTCTATGTTAGGATTTAGGAAGCATTTCACATCATATATATAAATCATGTAATCAAACCAATATGGTTGTTCGCATTGTTTCTTATTCTTATAGTTTCTTTTTTCACATTCATTTGTATTTGAGAAAAGTAGTATATTAGTCTAGACATCCCAGGGCTAAGGCTTTAATTAGCCCCAAGTAAGACTCATGCCTTACACCCCTAATGTAGAACAATATCGTTGTACTCACTTATAACTCTTATACAGATGTATGTGTGATATGACTGATGAATAGAAAGCATGAATCAAATAAATCAAAAATATAATTTTGCATGGATTTTCCATCATTATGATTGTTCTACACTCATATGTATCTAAGCAAAGTGGTATATTAGTCAGACATCTCAGTGAGGCTTTTAATTAGCCCTAAGTAGGACTTGTGCCTTACGCCCCTGGTGTAGAACAATGGCGTCGTACTCACTTAAAGCTTTTATATATTTAAGTGTGCATGTAATTGATGGATAAAATCGACCCCCTCCCCCACCCCTTTTTTACAAAAGACATGCATTCATGATTCAATCAAAATGGATTATTTAAGCCATAACTATACTCCCTTGCATTCATCATTCAAGTATCTTAGAAGTTTAAATTGCAAGTATAAATATGCTTAAGATTTATCCATGTGCTTGATATGCATGAGGGAAAGAAGTAAATGAATATGTGTATGTGATAGTAATTCATCTCAATTAATCTTGAGATGTCTATCTTATTTAATAAGTTTATTTAAACTAAGACTAAACTTAGAATTAATTAAAATATATAATAATCCATTCTCTAAAAGAAATTCACTAATTAACTCGCTTTAGAAATAACTTAAGGTAGGGATGGAAGAGAGATTCCTTCTCTTTCTTCTCTTTATAACACTTAGTTGTTAAGTGTAAGCTAAATGAAATGAAAGAAAACACTAATTAAAACTTGTAAATTAAATGAACAACTTAAAGTGAAACCACCCTTTGTAAATTAAATCCCTCACACTTAGCAAATTAAACTCTAAAGCCTAGGTAGGACATACAAGCTTTAATTCACACACTTTACTAAATCACCATTTCTAGCTTTATGTTAGGGTGTGTGGTTTGATGTATGTTTGATTTTGTGATGTAATATTTTAGGCGGATGTTAGGATGTATGTGTGTGTAATGATAATCTTAGTCTAATCATTATCTTCTGTAGGGGATTGTGCTTAAGAGGCACTGTAATAAAAATATAAATGCTTTTGCTGTGCATGTTGCCTATACCCCTAAGAATAATCCAAAAATAGGTCAGGTGGACTTGGTTACACATGTGTGGGGTGCTAAGTCTAAATTATTCATATACATGCTTGAGATTGTGTGGTGTGTTTAGCTAAAATTTATTTTACAAGTTTTAGTTAGATTTATTTTTCCTATTTTCATGTAATTTTTTATAATTAGGATTTGGAATGAATGTTATGGGGATTAGGATGAACATTGTTCATAAGACCAAGTTTTATGCAAGTGAAGCCTTGGAACCAACCATACCCCAACCAAAAGGAAAATGAAAAGAAAGAAATGAAGGAAAGAAGAAATGAAGAAATGAAGAATGAAGACCCCCATAACATAAATTCCTTCTAAGTTGTAATTATTCATTTGTAATCTGGGTTGTATAAGGATAGAGCTCATCTACCCATTTCTTTTCGGGTTTGTGCGATGGAGCCCGACCACAATAGGCCTTTTATTCTTTTGCGATAACTTTATAAAATTTTTAATGTTTGTTTAGCTGGTGCATTAAGATGACATGTTTTCCCTAGTTTCTTCATTACTTTGCTAAATGACTTGTATACGATTAGGCTCTTAGGGAAAAATAAATTTTCTATCTAATTAATCAATTCAAAATTAAAATTAAATAACTCATAACCCCACCTAAAGCCTAGGACATAAAATCAGGATAAAATATTTAGTAATCCCTTAGTTGGATGTTGTATGTTTCACATCATGTATATAAAATCATCTTACTTAACTCTTATTTATAGAGGGCTTCCACCTTTGCCAGAGAACATGGCTTGACCTTTGAGAGCCATGGTAGAAACACACCTCCTTCTTGTTGATTTTGGCTCATAGCTAATTTCTCATGCATTAGACATATGAATCCCATAGCCCGTGTCAAATTAATTGTCCAAAAATGAAAATAAACTTAACAAATTTTGCATTATACTAAGTTATAAGTTCATGCCCTACATGGCATAGTCTCTTAGGGAGTGAGTTTAAGGACTTAACCTATTTTCTAAATAAATAACAATCTAGCTATCGTGCAATAGTATATGACTTGCCCACATATATCTAAAATCGTAGGAGGAGTTAGTTAGCGGCCACCCCCAGGAGGTTGTAAGTATAATAGTCGGGTGATTTGTCCTCTATTATGGAGGTAAACCATATACCCATTTTTACCTTAGATTTAGGTCATGCTTTGGCCCTTGCCAAAGCTCCCTAGATTCAGGTTTTGAGGTTGTTGTTTCCATTTGTGGGCTACAAGCATAAATCCTCACCTCTTAGGCATTTTCATGATCATGTATCATGGAATTGTAAGTCCTAGATTTATAATAAAAATTCAACTCAAATAAATAATTCCCCTCAACTTCAAAAATGTAAATCCCAACCATAGGATAGTTTGGGATGCTTACTAGGCTTCTTAGTATCATGAGCATCCCCTACTCATCTCCTCTTGGTTTCGATAATAACTCCCTCCTTTTGATCAATCCCACTTGTTCTTTCAAAAATAACCAATTGATTGATAGTCTTATCTTTGAAATCTTTGGGGACAATAATCATTTACCTTAATCAAGAGCATTCTTAAGATGTAATTAACTATGGGGCTTGCCTCCATAAGGAACTTAATGACTCCAGTTTAAAATAAACCCTACTTTACTTTTCCATATAAAGTAGGGAAAGAATCTCTAGTACATGTGAAGACCCATTATACTCATGAGTCCTTATTTGGTGATTAGGTCCATTGTAAGATGGTGACTTTTATCTTTCGAGATAGTACACTATTTCTCAATGTCATACCTAGTCACCCTAATAAGAACATCTGCTGATCTATGTGGTGTTTAAACAAAAAAGTATACTTCTATCTTCATTCTATCCATATAGATTGAAGATGGAAGTACATAAGAAATTTTCACCATAGAGACAATCTGAGCTCGAGTGAGATCAGATTGAACGAGGGAAGACAGACGGCATCGATCTTTCATCGCTCGCAAAAAAGATAGATCATGAGATGTACATCCTACGTTATTAGGATGAACAGCTCTGATCAAATTCCACGGTAGAGCCTTCGATTCCTATCCTAAACTATGGATTGAATCGTGGTTATCCGATCTTAGATCGGATGATCCACAAAGAAAATGTATCCTCCATCGGCTGAGTCAACGCGAGAATGTGACTACTTAAAGAGCCAATTCCATCGAGCCATGTGGAAAGCATGTCGCATCAGCCGCCATGTGGTCCAAGCAAGGCTTTTAATTTAACTAATTAATTTTTAATCTTGAAACTTCTTAAAATCATAACTAATTATAGAAAAACCTAAAAAATACAAAGTTAGGATCATTTTGAAGATATTTTAAAGTAAAATCTAGGAAAATTATAATTAATTAATTTTAAATAGTTATTTTAGCTTAATTAAAGATTTACCAAAAATTTAATTAGCTTAATTATACCATTAAACACTCAATTAATCTCAAATTTTCTGGATGCTTAAGGGATGACCTCACTCCCTATTTTTTTGGGAACATTGCTAAATTAGGAAAATCACTGATTAAGCCTAATCACTCTCTTAATCTAATTAATCATAATTAATGAATGAACAGTAGCTTGATTAAACATTTAAATATAACCACCTCTCTTGAACAGTAAGATAACTTAGGGAATGTTATTGGGGATATTTTTCTTAATTCATTTCCCTAAGTCTTCTTTATCTTTAAAAATCAAATTAATTAATGGTTAATGGAATGATTAATTGATTAATTAAGTGATTAATCTTCAAGATAGGAAAATTAGAATCTAATTGAATGTTAAAAATGATTTAGGGATTTGGATTGGGGCCTTTGATCTGAAATCTTTCATCATTCAAATTAAAACATAACCAATGTGTTTAATCAATTACTTAAAGGTTTAATGAAATTAAAATTAAAAGTCAATTCATCCATACCTAAGCAACCCTTAATTGATCTTGGATAGCTCCTTGGGTGTTCAATAACTCAAGGTGAGAGATAATGAAATTATGGTTGGCTCACATGTGTGAGAAAATTATAAAAATAATTAAGTGAGATCCCTTAAGCTTAATTAACCATTAACCATAAGCCAATTGCATTAGTCCCCTTTCATTTCTTAGGATCATTACAAATTTTCTTTTCATATGGTTGCATATCATATTGGCTTATCATTAATTAGTTAATTAACTTACGGTGATATAGGTAAGGGTTAATTAATTCACTTAATTCATACCTTAACCTAAT
Organism: Cymbidium sinense; assembly: GCA_021442155.1. Lineage (NCBI taxonomy): Eukaryota > Viridiplantae > Streptophyta > Magnoliopsida > Asparagales > Orchidaceae > Cymbidium > Cymbidium sinense. The sequence goes on from JAKCPB010000575.1 coordinate 22,783, forward strand.
TAAAACATAAAGTAACCTTAAATATTCTTCATTAAACCAAATTAATTCACACATGGGGAATTGGGTTAGGATTAGCAAACCTTTTTCATATTTTCTAAATCAAATCAAACTCAAAGTTAAAAATGTCTTTAAAGAATTTTAGTTCATTTTAAATTACCTTCTTTAATGTGATTGTCCTTAGGAATTAATTATGATGAATGAAATCATGTGTTTGTATTCCTTTATTTCTTTCCAATCATGCTAAATATTTCTTTCCATACGAAATCATGCATTCATTTCTTTTGAATATTAATTAAATAAAATATTTTATTTTATGTCAAGTTGCATTTGTTGATTTAAATTAAAATATGTGTATATTATCACTATTAAATCAAAGCTATTTTCAAAACCTATAAATAAATTATTATAAATGAAGTTAATTACAAATATCTATAAGCATGCATGTGATGATAGTATAAGATGTGCAATATGAAGTTCTCTTTCCTTATCTTAACATGGATTCACATATGATTTGCAAGTGTATGATTCATTTGAAAAGAACGCAATATTTGCCAAAATCTATTCCTATGCATCTCTATGTTAAGACTTAGGAAGAATTTTATATCACATATGTAAATTATACAACCAAATCAAACATAATTTCTTGCATGATTCTTATCTATTTGGTTCTTTTATACATCTACATGTATCTAAGAAAAGTGATATATTGACATCCCGGTGAGGTTTTAAGTAGCCTTAAGTAGGTCTTATACTTTACGTCCCTGGTGTTAAAAATAATGGCACCGTACTCACTTAAGACTCTTATACATATGCACATATGATGTGGCCTATGAATAAAAATAAAAAATCAAATAAATCAAGCAAAACTTTTGCATGGGTTTTCCTATCCTTATAGTTATACATTACATGTATGTATAGAAAAGTGGTATATTAGGACATCCACAAGTGGGGCTTTAATTTAGAATTTTGTTTTATGCCAGTGTAGAAAATAATGGCGATGTACTTATGGGCTCTGAAAATTCACCACCAGCCTCTCGATGATGAGAGTAGATTAAAAATGTCGATCTAGATGGAATGAAGAACACTAGATTTCACCCTCATTTGTGAGGACTTTAAATTTGGTTCCAAGTTTCCTCAAGCAATAGTTAATTACCCCTCTCGATATTGAGAGAGAACTTTTGATTAAGGCTAGTTGTTAGATCGTTTAATGCATAGCGTATAGTAGTAACATGTGAAGTTTTGTAATTTAGATTTATGAAATTCATTATATTTAGTTTAAAGCAGATGGTTGGGGGACTGATGACACGTCTGATTTAGATCCCATGATTTCTTCATCCCGGGCTGTCACGATCCCTAGTCAACTTAGTCAGAGGAGGTAGTTGACCTAACCTGACAAAAGGATCCTTGTCAGCAACCATGGGTTGCGTCGTCCAAGAAATTCTTGTAGACATGGGGTGGTGTTTGTATAAGGAGACATGCTTAAGTCTACCTTAATTAATAGAGGGATTTTTGCCTTATCAAGTGCACCCTATGGTTCACAACTCAAAGTATAGAGCTATTGGGGAGCAAACGGGCTACCGTCATGACCGTAATATAATGGTATCATTTATTGACAACCACCCGGTCAGAGGACTCTATTCATAACTACATCATGTGTGTAGCCTACTAGCTAAACCACACAATTAGAGGACACAGGTCATGTCCTTACTAGCATGAGATTGTTTGAGAGTGAACATAATTGTATACTTGATTTGAATTTGGCTCCTTTGTGAGCTAGAGTTTTCTTAATTTATGTCATTCAACAAACAATTGCGGAAGGTGGATTGAATTTTAACTTTAAGTTTTTTTTTAGATTGAATTTCATTTAATCATTTATAGCTTAATGATACTTTAGATTTTGTATTTGGATTGATATTCAATTTGAGTTAATTTGATTTAAAAGTATAATCATATTTTAATGAAAGTATCCCCTCCGGTTGAAATCTTCATTCAACACAACCATCATCGGGGTGGTTTATTATTTTGCCATTTCAGATCCTATCAACTCTATTAATTTAATAATAGAAGATCAGATCTACTGTCATATGATAGAATTAGCTTCTCAGATGTTTTATTAAGTTGAAGTATTATAATATAATTATTAGATTTATTTTAGTTTTTTTTATTCAAAGGTTCAACCTCAAATCACATCATTAAACTAAGTTTAAGCATTTAACATAGTATCGGAGCCCATGCGGGGGTATTTTTAGATTATTTGCATACTTTGGAGGTATTAAATTTGAATTTTAATCATACTTCATAATGTGTGCAAAGCTCATCCCATTAGTTTATTTATATGTATCTCGATACTATAAATTTGAATATATAATTGCCTCGTGCTGCATATACTTTTCATTTCATTGAAAACTTTAATTATTTGTACACATTTTGAGATGATGAATTATGATCTCATGTCATAATGCATACAATAGTTCAATTGAAGCCTTAATTAATGTCTTCTATTCTCTTGTATGATATGTTGTGAATCTAATGGCATAAAGTGTTTTAAATCTTATTCAATTATTTAGATTAATATTTATTTATTTGCATCTAGTTCTTTAACTTTCAATGGAGCTTAGTTCGTGATCACAAAGAAGCTTTTAGGCAACTATCAAGATCACCTGAGGCTTTACATGAATTTTGTTCTTGTTAGGAGACAAACCCTCAAGTTCTTTGAAAGTGTTATTTATGATTGTTAATAAGTGGTTAAGTCTCCTGTAAGATATGTTGGCTTAATGAGTCTCATGTTCAATTTGATCAATTTTGATGATAAAAAATGAATGTTTGGATGTTCTAATGTATGTTTTTATGTGTTTCAGATATATTAATTGCTAATTACATATCCAATACATCTCACAATATTTTGAAGAAATTGCAATAATAGAACAATGAAAGATAGATCAAAATGGATAATGTGATGCTCAAGATACAATATTTTAGGTTATATGCATTTATAACTATCTTAAAATTCATATGAGTTCATTGGCATGAATCAATTTTCACAACCCTATTATTTTTATTTATTTTAAATAATTATAATGAGTTAATTTATATAAATCCTTATCTAATTAACATTCAATTATATGTTTCATACAATTTGAATTGTCAAAATAATAAATGATAAAAAATATGACTATTAAGTGTAATTATTTTATTTACTTAATATAATTAAATATTTTAATTTAATTTGAAGGTTAAATGATAACTAACATATATATGATTATATTTAAATTATATCATAATATTTAAATGCCATATTTCAAAATTAATAAAAATATGTGAAATTTTGTATTTTAGCTAAAGTTATTTTATAATCAAGAAATTTATATCTGATTACATATATAATGGATTCCTTGGATTTTTTTTCTTTAATTTGATAGGTTACATGACCTAAGTTTGATTAAAATTGAATTTAATATGACTTTTCAAATATTAGCTGATTTTAATAATGAATGCATGATACATGCTTTGAATATACTAAGAGTCGTATTTGATTATTTTTGACTTGCTCATGTGAATAGAAAATTTTTGAATTTAATATTTATTTAATATAAATTATATTTTTATTGAATATTAAATTATTAAATGATAAAATAATATAAGAATAATATATTTTTTGAAATAATTCAAAATGACCTTCTTGCCTATAAATAGCTCATTCTCTTCATGAAAGCATTCCTCATTCAAATTCAAAATCTCACCAGGAAATCTAAGAGAAAATTTCTTAGATTTTCCTTCCAAGAGTTCTCCACATATTACAAGATCAAATCCTTGGTTTGGAAGCTTCAACATCTTCAACTAAATAAGCTTTCTTAAATTACTTGAGTTTATTTTCTTGATCTTAATCCCTTTTTAGATATTCATACTATTTTTACCATTTATTTATTCTTTTCTATTTATACTTTTTGGTGGATTAGTCTTTGGACATCAATGTCTAAGTTTTTCACATCAAAGTTTCTTCAATCATTTTTTTGTGAAAAACTCTTGCGATAGTTTGTAGGATTTATTTCAATTTATTGAAATTTTTAACTTCCTACAAATTTCTTTTGGTTTCTTGAAATATTTCTTCATTAGTCTTATTTTGAAAGATCATTTATTCTTAGATCTATTTTAGAAGTATATTTTAAGCATTTTAAATTAAACTATTGTGCTAAATTATTTTTAAATTTGTTATATCTCTCTTTTTTAATTAAAAGCTTACTAGCCTACTTAGATCTATCATATACTCATTTTATTTAAGTATTTTGTGATCATTAGCATTAATTGAAAGAATCTTTTAGATAAAATAAAATAAATTATTCTTTCTGAAATTTATTTTTATGCAAAAGAATATGTGAATTTATTTTGAAATCAATTTTATATTGACAATTATAATAACATAAACATCTTAGTAAGATTACTTTAAGATATTTATTTTATTATTTCTTATCAATATTAAGTTAGCATTTACCTTGCCAAAATTTTAAGTTGTAAAGTGATCATTTATAAGTTGTGAGATCATTTTGAATTGGATAGCTTGGTATATTTGTGAGAGATTTATTTTATCAAAATTTATTATTTATATTTTCTTTTTATAATGTAAAATTTATATTGGGTTGTACTCATTATAGGAGTACATTATTGTGGTTGTACTCCCCATTATAGGAGAATTTTGTAAGTTATTTTTCATTTAGTGGATTGTAGTGGCTAAAATGGATGTAGATTTGGGGTTTGGCCATCGTAAATTATGTCTATTGTCTCGCTTTACTTTATTGTATTTTTTATTTTTGTTATTAAGAATTGTATCTTGTTATTATAAAATCAAAATTAATTTTTATTAAAACTTAAAATTTAACTTTAAAATTTTTAATATCACCAACTTGTCTTATAGTGACTCACAATTGGTATCGCTTAACATCCAAGTAGATATTTTCACTATGACATAAGGTATCCCAAAGGTTCACTACCAGAGGACAATCCACTCACCTCCATTTTAGATAATGTACCATTTGATTATTGGAAAAATAGAATTAGTACATTTTAAGATGTCAAGATGCATATGTGATATATGTTGACATATCAATATCATACACCGTAGAAGTAAATGGCATTAAAGTAGAAAATCTTTTGAGGAATGGTGTAGAAAGAACTTTATGAATTAAATGCTGCTTATATTTTTTATATTGTGCTTTTGATGATTACAAATTTCTATGTTAAGTACAACAAAATAAATATGGGATAAACTCATTATAACTTATGAAGGAACTAGTGAAGTTAAAGATGCTCACATAAATAGACTTGTTCATGAATATGAGTTATTTCATATGTCTTTGAATCTATTTATATGTATACTCGATTCATGAAAATAATTAACTTACATTCTCTTGGATATATAGAATCAAGACTTAGTCTATAAGATTCTTAGATGTCTTCCAAAAGAATGGGAAGCTAAAGTAATTTATTAGTGAAGCTAAGGATTTATCTACTTATCCACTTGATCGACTTTTGGGTTCTTTGATAGCACATGAGCAGGTTATTGCTCAAAGGGATAAGATGGATAACTCAACAAAAAGGGAGAAGGAGAAAGGAAAAGTCATTGCATTACAAGTTGATGATAGTGATGAGCATAACACCTCAAGCTCGAATGGTGATAGTGATGAGGTGGTCTATCCAAAAAGAACTTGCTTGGAAGAAGAATCAAAGGTATAAAAAATCTAAAAACTATAAATTTCAAACTAAAAAATTTCCTACATGTGAAGGGATCATTTGCTACCATTATAAAAAGCCTGGGCACATAAGAGGTGATTATCCAGAACTTGTTGAATCAAAGAAGAAAGAGATTGATGTGGAAAGAAGAAAAATATGAAGGAGAAAAAGTACCATAATAAGAAGATGAAGGCTTTATGGGCCAATCCAGATTCAAATGAATCAAGTACTTGCTTATCTGATGAAGAGGTCAACATATGTCTTACATCAAATGGAGAATCGACTTAGATTCTCAAAGGAATGCCTTCAAAGCAAAATCAAGGCATGTTGTACTGGATGGATGTTCAAGACATATGAGATAAAGATAAATTCACAACTTTAGAATCAAGTGATGGAGGATTTGTTACATATGGAGATAATGCAAAGGAAAGATCATTGGCATTAGTTCTATTTGTAAGAATTCTATCACTTTAGATAAAGTTTTCTAGTATAAGGATTAAAACATAATTTAATTTATTAGTCAATTATGTGATAAAGGTTTGAATGTAGTATTTCATGCATCATATTGCTTCATAAAAATAATGAAAATGTTTTTTATTAAGGACAAAGATATAAAAATATTTATGTCATTGATTTAGATAGCTTTCATGATGTGAATCAATTTACTTTATTTTAAAACTCATGATGATATATGGTTATGGCATAGGAGATTATGTCATATTAACATGCACTCAATAAAATTGATAAACTTGATTTATTAGTTGGATTGCCTAAATTAAATTTCCTATGTTTGTGATGTATGCATTCATGGAAAATTCTAGAAGCTCATTTAAAAGTAAAAAATATTGTTTCTACTTGGACCTAAAATTATTGCACATGGATTTATTTGGTCCAATTAGCTTAGGTGGAAAATATTATGGTTTTTATTGTTGATGACTTCTAGATATACTTGGGTTTTGTTTGTAACTTACAAGATGATGTTATTGGTGAGTTTAGAAAGTTTTCTAAATATATTCAAAGAGAACAACTGATTAATAGGGTTCAAACCTGATCATGGTGGCGAATTTGAAAATAGATTATGAGGATTATTGTGATGAACATAGGATTAGACATAATTTTTTTATGAACTCCCCAACAAAATGGAGTAGTAAAAAGAAAAAGAGTATTAATTTAATTAAATGATGTGATAAAAATTGCCAAAATATTTTTGGGAAGAAATCGCATATGTTTGATGAATAGGATCTAAGACCAATTTTGAAGAAGACACTCTATGAATTGTTTTTGGAAAGAAGCCTAAGATTGAACACTCATGTATTTGAATAAATGCTTTATTTTGAATAATGAAAAGAGCATTTAGGTAATTTGATTTATCAAATGATGGTATGTTCTTAGCATACTCTCTTTCTAGTAGAGCATATAAAGTTTTCAGAAGAGAAAATGATTGTAGGAATGTTATTTTTTGATGAAAATTTAATTGATCCTATTAGAAATGAAGTGATTGGTAATTTTAAGAAAATATCTTTAGAAGATAATGTGGATGATTCATTGCTAAGAATGGAAATATAAAAACCATCCAATAGAATTAATAGGATATCCTTCAAAAGGAGTTATGACCGTAGATATAGTAGAGAGGTTGTGGATCATTCAACATTTTATCGGCTTGAACCTAAAAATTTAAGAAGCACTAAAGTTAATTTTTTGGATTATTGCTATGGAAGAGAGTTGAATCAATTTGTAGAAATAATGTTTGAGAATTAGTCCCAAGACCAAGATCAAAATGTCATTGGAACAAAATGGGTCTTTAGGAATAAGCTAGATGGTTCAAGTTATATTGTTAGAAATAAAATATTAGTTGGTACACAAGTTGAAGGTATAGATTTTGGAGAATCTTTTTGGTGTTTATTTTTGGGGACACCGGGATCTTAGGGGTACTTATTGAAATGATCAGTGCATTAAGGAATGATGTACTATCTAAAGATAGAATCACCATATAATGGACCTAATCACCTAATAAGGACTCTAAGGCATGATGGGTCTTGAATATACGAGATCTTTCCCACTTTTACATGGAAAAGTAAAGTAGGTTTATTTTTTAGGGTTATTAAGTTCCCTATGGAGGCAATCCCCCATAGTTAATTACATCCTATGGAATGAGAATTTTTTAAGAATACTCTCGATTAAAGTAGATAATTAGGATCTCCAAAGATTTCAAGGTTAAGACTATCAAAGGATTGGCTATTTTAGAAAATCAAATGGGATAGATCAAGGAGAAGACTTATTTTGGAATCCAAAGGAGAAAGTAGAAATGCTCATGATACTAGGAAGCTAGTGAGCATTCCAATCTATCTATAATTGGGCTTTATATTTTTTGAAATTGAAGAGTTGAATTTTTTTGAGTTGACATAAGATTGTGGAAATGCAGAGGATTTATGCTTGTAGGAAAGGCTACCTCATTCTTAAACTAAGGAGCCTTGGTACAAAGGCATGACCTAAATCTAAGGGTAAAATGGGTATATGGTTTTACCACAAGAGAGAATAAATCAGGACTTATTGCTTATTGAGTGGTGTAACTCCTCCTTTAAATCCATGTAGGCAAGTCTTATGCTTGGCTGGGTTGTTGTTCATTTAGAAGAAACTAAGTCCTTAGACTCACTCCCTAAGAGACTAGAGCATGAGTGGTATGAATCCATGACTTAATCTAATGTAAATTTTATCAAATTTATTTGATTCTTTTGAACTTTTTATTTTGACATAGGCTATGGGATTTTGTATGCCTAAATGCATGAGAATTTGATTATAACCAAATCAAGAGAGAAAGGGGTGTCTTCCACCAAAGGCTCTCATAGGTTAAGCCTTGATTCTCTGGCAAGGATGGAAGCTCCCTCTTAGAGTGAAAGAATATGACATGCATGATATTATACATTCATCCATCCATTAAGGGGTTACTAAAATTTTATTATCTTGATTTAATTCTTAGGCTTTATGTGAATTATTTTAAAATTTTAGTTATGAGTTGTTAATTGGGGTAGAAAAATTAATTTTATCTAAGAGCCTACCATATCCAAACACATTCAAGCATCAATCATAAAAACTATGAAAAGCATGATGTTCTAATGCACAATCTAAACACAACATCAAACAATTTTATAGACTATAAAAGAATAAAGGCCGGTGATTGGTTCCACCAGTACAAGAAAAAAAAAAGGTGGGCCGCTCTACTTATACAACCCGGATTACAAAATAATATATATATGGGGGTCTGCTTTTCTTCATTTCTTCATTCTCTTTCTTTTGATTTGATTTGTTCCAAAGGCATCCTGGGGCACCCAGGGACTAAGCCTTCGGCCATCTAATCCCCATAACTAATCTAATTCTAATGCAAAATTACATCAAAAATAGGAAAAGTAAATCTAGCTACAAAATAAATGTTAGCTAAACACACCATACAACCAAGCAGTTATATGAATAATTTGGACTTAGCACCCACACATGGGTAACCAAACCCTAACATGGGTTACACTTAGGGGCTAAGCAACCTGCACAACAAAAGCATTTATATTTTTTTATAGCGGCCCCTTTAAGCACAACCCCCTGCAGAAAATATGATTAGGCTAATAATGGCCTAACATCCAGTCTACGAAATATACACCCTAACATCCAGTCTAAAATATTACATCACAAAAAAACACAACATCATACATACAACGCCCTAACTTAGCACTAGAAGTGGTGACTTAGTATTCTAATGTGTGTGCTTAAGGCTGTAAAGACTTTACTAGGCTTCTTTAGTTTAAGTTCAATTTGAAGTTTGAATTTAAATTTTACCTTTGGGTGATTTCAATTTAAATGATTTAATGATTTATTTTCATTTTTATTTCAATTTATTTGGTTTATATTTAGGTTCTCGAATGAAGAGTAGGATGAATTCCATCACAAGACTCACCTATTACATCCTAATTCTAAGGAATCTAACTAAAGTCCTTAAGTATCTTATTAGCCCATTTGAATTTGTGTAATTCATTTGATTTGATTTATTTGATTTGAATTTAGAATTTTGTTTATTTAAGTATTTGATTAATTGATTTTTTTTATTTAGATGTTTTAGTTTAACATCTTGATAATTCAATATCCTTAATGTCTAATGAGTTTAAGTTTGTTTAAGTTCATGTGTTTTGGTTGATTAATTTTAGATTAGGTGTTTTGATTTAATTGAATCTTGATAATTCAATATCCTTTTAAATATTTAATTCTTTTCTTTGATCATGGTTATCTGATTTAACTTTATGTTTATTTAATTCGATTGTGGTTCATTTATTTGTAGTTTGATCGGATTAGATTAATTAAGATTTTATTCTAATTGGGTTTGATTCTTTGTAATTGGGATTTTATTTTTAATCACATCCATTTGTCATGTTCATCAAAGTTTGGTTTGCATTTTGATTTCATATATTGGATAATTAGTTTATTTTATTTAAGTAGGTTGAATGAGATTTGATTTGATTCTATATTAAATTGATGAGAATCTTTCTTGATTTAACTTAATTTGATTCAATTTGATTAGCTTTATTGGTCTATGGGTTTGCTTAGGTTCAATGTGATTATGTGATTTGTTTAATTAATAAGTGTATTTATGTTAATTATAAAGGTTTGTTTAATTTTTTAATTTAGTTTCATATTTGTTTAGACAAATGATGTAATTAATGACTTAATGGTTTTAGGTTTTAATTTATTTTTGATTAATTAAGTTTAATTAATTAATTTGATTAACTTAATTAGTTTGTTTAAGAGGTATGATTAAATTAAATAAAGATTTGTTTAACTTTTAATTTGATTTCATGTTTATTTGAGTTAATGATGTAATTGATGAATTAATGATTAAAGTTTAAATTAGGGTTTGATTATCATTTAATTGCATTTTTATGTTTGATTAAGCTTAAGTGTAATATGATTAATGTAATTTACTTAATTAATTGATTTAATAGGTGTGATTAAATTAATTAAGTATTTAATTTGAATTAACTTTAATCTGATTTATAAAGTTAAATTTGGTTTATTAAGATAATGGATTAATTTATTAAGTTTGCATTAATTAGATGTTTGATTAATTAAGTTTGATTAAGGGTCAATTAAAATTATTAGATTAATTAAGGTTTGTTTGATTAGAGATTAATGACTTAATGATTTAGGTTTAATTTAAGTTTTGATTAGTGTTTAATTGCATCTTAATTATGTTTGATTAAGTTTAGGTTTCATATGATTAATTTAATTAACTTAATTAATTTATTTAAGGTGTGATTATTAATTTAATTATGGGTTTGATTTAAGCTTAATTTTAGAGTTAGCTTTAATGTAACTTATTTAAATTAATTTGATTAATTAAGATGATGATTAATTTATTAATTTTCATTAATTAAATGTTTGACTAAAGTTTGATTATTTATGATTGGGGTTTTACTTGATTTGATTTATTTTATTATGTTTTGATTTATTAACATGTTCAATTTAGTTATTAGGTTGAAATATTAATGATTATTTAATTATCTCATTTAAATGGATGTGATTTTCATATGATTAATTAAGTTTGCTTTAATTTTATTTGGTTTAATTAGATTAGTATCAAATTATTAAAGTTTTAAGTTTGTTATTTTTGAGTTTGATTTGATTTATCATTTGTTGAGTTTTATTAACTTAAATGATTTAATCATATTTAATTTAATTTCCTTTAAAGATGATATTTGATTTAAAGTTTGATTAATGATTTAATGAATTATTTTTTTTTTGATTTAATATTTGATTATTTTAAAATTATATTTTAATTAACTTTTAATTGTTTTAAACTCATCTTAAGTGTTTATTTGGGTTTTGATTTAAAGATCAAATCATTTTTTAAGAGTCCGTCAATTGAAGTGATTTAGGTCATCTTGAAGATTTTTTTAAATTTTTTTTTTATTTAATTTATTTTATTAAAATTGATAATCTATTAAAATTTAATTTTTAAATTTTTTAACTTGTTTTTATTGGTGTTTTAATTAATTTAATATCTCAACTTAAACTGACTATATTTTGGTTAATTAATGAAATATTATTTTTCTAAATAAATTATTTGAAATTTTGTATTTTTTTTTATTTGTTATTTCTCTCAATGAAGGAATCAAATCTTTTAATTTTTTTTAAGTATTTTATTTTATTTTTATTTTAATTTAAATTTTTTATTTTTTATATTATTATATTTTTATATTATATTTTAAAATATATATATCAGAATACTATTTCTAGATATGGGATCTAGCGTCAAGATGTTATTTTTGGATATTGATATGCATTTTATATTTCGATTTTATGACGCGGTTTGGTGAACAGTCACCGAATGATCGGATCGATGATTCGTCGGTCAGCGTGGTCGCCGATCACGCGATGCAGCGATCGATCGTCGAACCAGGTCGGTTCCGATGGCATGAGCGATATCGATCCGCTGAGGATGACGGTGGTATTTGGTATTTTTTGGAAAAAATGAAAGTTCTAAAAAAACTTGTCCAAATGGACGACCCATGCGATTCACCCAAAAAAATTCTATTTCTATTTGGGATGATTTAAAATAAAAGTGCTGGATTTTCTAAAAAATTCCTAGAATCGTGAAATTTAATACAAAAAATATGCAAAATCTAAGGCCAATTCGGTTTGGAGTTACCTCACCAGGGATGATTTGGCGGTGAAGATCGAGGGAGATCTATGTGTGAGGAAGCTTGGTAATCTTTAGCCCTTGCTTCTCTTGGCCTCCTTCTCGATGTTTTACATTCCAGAGCAAATTCTTGTATTTGAGCTCAAATGGCTAAAAGAGTGGGATGGGTTCCTTTTGCTTTGGGGAGCTTTGGGAGCTGAATAGTGGTGGGAGGAAGAGATCTAGTCTCCCCCCTCTTTTTTATGGAAAAAAATTCAAAATTTTTTGAATTTTTTGGCTCCAAATTGTCATCTTGTTGGGGTGGTTGGGATGGATGAAGATTGATTGAGGACTTTGGATTTTGCTCCAAAGTCCTCTCTTGCTCTATGATGATTTATTAATGAAATATTGGGATGATGTGATGGGGGTTAAGTGCATGTGATGGGGAATTAAATGAGGTTGGGTGGAATCCTATGTGGGGGAGGATCCATGAGGAATTTAAATGGGTTGGGTTTATTTTGGGCTGATCCCAAATGGGTTTGGGTCGAGTTTGATCAGCCCCCAATGGGTTTTGGCTTGGTTTCAAGGGATTTGGCCCAATTTGGGTCATATGGGTCATTTTGGGTCAAATTGACCCATTTGACCAAAATTGGCCAAATTAGCTTGGGTTATGGGTTGATTCATGTTCAATTGACTAATTGAAGATGAATGTGGTCTTTAGTTTGAATTAATTTGGATTTAATTTTGATTTAGGCCAAATTGACCCTTTAGGCAATTTGGGCTAGGTTGAGTCAAGTTGACCAGTGATTTGATCAAATTGGGTTTAATTATGGCTTTGGTTAAGTTCAATAATCAATTTGGAATGAACTTGAGCCATTGGTTGCAATCAATTTGGGTTAGATCATGATTTGACCGATTTGGTTCTTTAGGCCAATTTGGGTCAATTTGGATCGAATGGCCAATTAGGCTTGGTTTGGCCCAATTGATTGCAATTGATCATCCTAGGGTGATCACAATCATGTGGAAGATTTTGGTGAGCTTGGTTCAATCAATTTGGGTTGGATTAGAAGTTGGCTCAAATGGGTCCTTTAGGTCACTTTGGGTCAAGTGGACCTAAGTGAGTCAATTGTTTGGTTTTGGTTTGATTGATTTAGTTGAACTTATATGAGCCCTAGATTGAAATATAAATTCAAATCAATTTGGAGTCTAAAGATTTTGGCTCATTTGAAATTTTAAGTCAAAATAGTTGGTTTGACTTGGGTTGGTTTCATTTGATTTGATGGTTATAGGTTTCATTTATATTTGGTAGATAATTGAATGAATGATTGATTCAGAGAAAATTCATTAGTTTTGACTTGATTTGATAGAATTTGGCTAAGTCCAAAGAATAAGGTTTAGATTGATTTGGATTTGATTTTGATATGATCATTTGAATTTGGATTTCATTTATATTTGTGAATATAAATGAAGGAATAAAATTTATAAAGAGATCAATTGAGTTTGATTTGATTTAAGAAGTTTTGGCTAAGCTTATGAATATGGTTCATATGGCTTAGGAAGGTTTTAGATTTGAATTTGATTTTGGTTTCAATCATTTGGAGTCAAATTTTGAAATTAGATTTGAATTTGAATTTGAATTTGATTTGAGAATTGAGTGAGAAAGTGTATCTAGATTAGGTTTAGGCTATGGGATAGGTAATTTCAAACCAGGCATAGCTAATCTTATGATTAACACTTCTAAGTCTGGCTTGGGTTGTGTTCTTATGACTAGAGTTCTTAGTGTCTAGAAGAGTCCTAAGTCTAAGAAGAGGAGGTTAAGAGCTCACTCCAAAAGTGAGGTCAACAAAAGGACCCCAATAGGTGTGGTGTGGCGACAAGGCACACACGCGTGTTGATCAAAATGATCAACAATCCAGAAGATTGCAACAAAAGCAATGATCTATACTAGAAGGTAGTAGAATAGAATCACAATCTTAGTGCTGCACTCTCTTTATGCCAAGGGCATAAGAGAGCAAGAAGAATCTAGATTGAGTACATGAACCTTCCTAGGAAATAGGTTCAAGTTATCAGGGATATGGATGTTTGGTTATGAATATGATTAGTTTGGGTGTGTATCCACTAGGGATAAGAATTTGATTGGATTTCTTTGATTTGTTTGATTAGACTCCACTAGGGAGGTTGGTTTAATTGTTATGGCTCCACTGGAGAAGGGTTCTAGATTGAGGGCATATCCATTGGGGATGTACACTTTGATTAATTTGTTTGATTTAGATCTAAGCTCCTAGAGAAATTTGATTCTACTCTTGGAGAAATTTGGTTTGTTTGATATGTTTAATTTGACTCCAGAGGTTGGTTTTAATTTATTTATTATGGACCATGGTGTGCGATGGACTACATAAGAAGGAACCCACGGGGCCTTGGCCTATCTTAGATTTATAAGTCTAAAGGGTAGTCTACACCATAAGGTAGGACTATCAACCTAAGGGTTGCCTTTTGGTGCAATGTATGCTAGGAAGAAAGCATAGACTTACATCTTCAGCAAGAAAAGTGGGGTGATCATTGGATGAGCAACACATCGAACCCTACTAAGGACTCTTGAGTGGAGTCTTACCTCAACTCAGTAGTCACGATGATTAATTTGATTTGATTTTAATTTTTAATTTTAATTTTATGTGTTATATTGTGGACCTGGTGTGATGGACCCAGAAGGGATGTCGGCCTTGACCTATCTCGATTTACAAGTCCAAAGGGGTAGTCTACCAAACAAGGTAGGACTATCGACTAAGGGTTTTTTGGTGTGCAATGGTACTAGGAAGAAAGCATAGACTTACATCTTCAAAGTAGGGATCAACATTGGGGTGATCTGTGATGCAATCAATCGACCTAGGCGACTATTTGAGTGAATCTTTGTGGACTCATATCGACTCAAGAATAGTTAGAATTACTTTAATTTTAGATGGACTATTTGATGATACTAAGGAGCTAATATCACTAGACCTATCTTAGGTTTACAAATCAAAGGGATAGTCTACCGCCATTAGAACTAACCAAGGGGTGCCTTTGGGTTTGCAATGGTCAAGTTAGAAGAAAGCACGGACTCACATCTTCTAAATAAGAATCCAGGGGTGATCGGTTGCGCAAAATGGGGCCGACTGCCCGTCGGTTTTAATGATCGTCGGAAAGAATGCGTAATAGACTTATATCTTTCAAAGCAAAGATGACGTGGGTAACTCGTTGGTGGCACAACAAGTTGAACCTAAGGGCAACTACGGTGAGTACCAGGGATTTATCTCAACTCGGTAGCCAATTCCATATGGGGGAAGCCACTTGCGAAAATTATCCACAAGGAGACTATTTGTTTGGTAATCCATAGTTATAAAATCAGCTGGTCAAGGGGAAACTAGGGGACTTACTAAACCTCAAACATATTGACCAGGAGTCGCTGATGATTAGTTCAAGAAGAAAGGGGACTACATCTTCAAGGGATCAACCATGAGGTGCCAGGAGGGAAGGGAAAACTAACAGAATGACACATTATCATATCAATATTTGGTCAACTTGGAGAAAGCGTGGGGACTCATCTTCCAAGAAATGTACCCGGGTGAGTGGTTGCGACAACAAATCAACCCACCTAATGCTAATGAGTGGTGAGTGCCATGACTTGCTACATCAAAAACCAACCCCAAAAAATATATATGAGTGGTATGAGAGGAAAGGAGCCTCTGGGACTTAAACCTAAACCTAGTAGGTATGATGGCTAGTTCAAGAAGAAAGCGGGGACTCACATCTTCTTAAATGATCAACCATGAGGTAGCTTCACTGCGGGGCAATCTACAAACTAACAAGGCTCATGGTTTGCAATGGTCAAATTAGGAAGAAAGTGTGGGGACTCACATCCTCCAACAAATGACCAGGGTGATCGGTTGCTTTGGACAAATGAACCGACCTAGAAGCTAATGAGTGAGTGCCACAGGGGCTTGCTCCACATCAAAATAGCAGAGATAAAAGATATATGTGTTTGTGTTTGATATGAAGGAATAGGATGCCCTTGGGGACCCCAAATATATCATGGTGGATTCAAACAAAAGATATTTCTAACAAAAGAAATAATAAAATTTGAGATGAAAGTTTTATTGATAATTATTTTCAAACAAGATTTATGGATATATTTCTTTAAGTAGCCCATTGATTGGAAGCATGAGGCTCTCCTTTACAATTTATGAGTTGGTAAGACCCTCCTTGGTAGGCCTTCTCATGGCATAGGGCCTTCCCAAGTGGGTTCAAACTTTCCTCTATCTTTTTTAAGAGCAATAATTGGTCTTAGAAATTAAAATAAGCTCTCTACTTGAAAAGCTAGGGGACCAACTTGTTATGAGCTTGAATCATCTTGGCTTTGTATAACTTGAGGTTTGGCATGCTGCAGGCATCTCTCCTCCAAACCTTGAGCTCTTCCCCAAACTTGGCATTCTATTTATTTGTGATTTTTGCCCACTATCCTTAGTGATGGAGTTGGACTTTAATGGTAGAACTTGGACCCATACACTAAGGAGAAAGGGTAGATTGAGTTGGAGTTATATGTGGTATGGTAGGCCCATAAGGCTTCAACCAACTATTCATACCATCATCATTTATTATCATCTAATATTTTCTTTAGTATTTGAATGGTAGTTTTATTGAAAGCTTCTGCTAACCCATTTGCTCTTGGATAGTAGATGGTAGAATATCTCCAATCTATGTTGTGTCTTCGAGCAAAGCTATTGATTTTAGTGCTCTTGAATGCAGTACCATTATTGGATATAATTCATCGAGGCACCCTGAACCTATATATGATATGGTTCCATGTTGGGTGACCTCTAAGTGGGATTGCCTCCATTTGGAAAAGTAGTCGATGCGACTAGAATGAATCGATGACCTTGGAAGAAGGAGGATCGATCGGACCCTGTCGGTACTAACACTCAAATGGCCATGAGGCCAATGTAGGATGTAGAATGTTGGGAGGTTGATGTAGGACCACACCGTGTACGACATTGATGGCATCTCTAGCTACATCCATGCGATGTGATCATCAAGGTAGTATCTAGTCTCTTGATCTTGGCTTTCATCTTGGACCGGATTGATGTGCCCACATAACAGTGTACCTCCATGATCTATGGGCTTGTGTTTGTCAGACAACGTAACCACATATGATCGAAAGACTTGGTATAAGGTGCCACTAAGAGTATAGAAAGGGCTCTCTTCCTTCACGGTGTGATGATTTCTCTTGAGGTAGTTTGCCTACATTTAAATAATCTATGAATGGTTGCCTCCAATCGCTCCTCATCCTTGTAATGGCAACCTCCCCTTCAAGAGAGAATCTCTGAGTTCATCAATAAGGGATAAGACTTGTCTATTTTGGACCCTTATTGGAATGGACTCATCTTCGGACATGCCAACTCTTTGGCAAGCTTGGCTAATGCATGCATACGCATTCTCTCAGAATCTTGTAGATGGTAACCTGGATTTGGGCCAACAACTCCATAGTGTACTTGTGGTAATGATGGAGCTTAGGCTTTAGAACTTTTGTAGGACCAAAATTTGGTTGATGACTAGAGAACCCAAAGATGTTGATACTGGATGCATAGTGTAATGACTAACCCAAATCGACAATCGAGCCTCATATTTGGCTTCATTATTGGTGCATGGATGATGATATGAGAATCTCATCAGGTCCGGAGTTAGGGAGAACTATTCCTACCCCGCTTCCCTGGATAGTAAATTGTGGTTCTTCTCCCTTGAGAGGAAGCGCACCATCAAAGTACATCTCCTGTGGTGAGCACTAGTACCCCTAAGTTCATGATTTGTTCATCGGGAGATCATCATTAAGGAGAAGCCAGGGAGTGGATGTGCCGCTAAGAAATCCGCAAGTGCTTGTCCTTTATGTATGGAAGGTAATGTTATATCAAACCGAGACAAAAATCATGGACCAACGCCAACCATCCGTGATAAGGTCGGCCGTGTCATGAGATATTATAGTGGATTGACTCTGGAGATCAAGTTCACCTTATGAGAAAGCATGTAGTGTCATAGCTTTTGGGATGCAAAGATTAAAGCTAGGCAGTGCTTTTCAATAGGTGGATAGTTTGCCTCAGCAGGGATTAGATGATGACTGAGATAATAGAGAGAGTTCTCCTTCCCTTCATCATTGGTTTGAGCCAACAAAGTGCCAAGGGAGTCATCTAATGCAGTAGTATATAATATGAGCGCTTGCCCGAGATAGGGGCTGCTAGGACTGGAGGTGTCATCAGATATTGCTTGATGTCTTCGAAAGCATGCTGGCACTTATCATCCCATTTGAACTTGGCATCTTTTTTGATAAGTGCTGAGAATGGTTGGTATCTTCCTGATAAGTTGGAAATGAAGCATCTTAGATATGCCAACCGCCCTTGGAATGACCTGAGTTGTGTTAGGCTTTTAGGGGTGGCATTTCTAATATCACTTTGATCTTTTCGATCGATTTCATTCCTCTGTCGACAACAAACCCAAGAAATTTTCTAAGTACTCAATGCACACTTGGGGTTCATTTTGAGGTTGTATTATCTTAACCATTCAAAACTACTCTCAAGTCAAAGAGATGGTCTTCCTTTTGCTTTTGACAATGAGATCATCGCGTAGCATTCAACTTGATGATGAATGAGTTCATCAAAGATTGAGTCATGGCCGGTATGTGGCACCACATTTTAAGGCCAAAAGGCATGACCTTATAATAATATATTTCGATCGGGGTTTGAAAGGCAGTGTTTCTTTCATCCTCTGGGGCCATCTTAATTTGGTTGTAGATGACCCATCCATAAAGGAGAATACATGAGATGAGCAATGTCCACCATTAAGGTATAGGAAGTGGAATTCATCCTTAGGACATGCCTTATTTAGATCCCTAAAATCAACATATATGCAATTTGGCCATTCTTTTCTTAACTGGATGACACCAACCGTAGGATATTTTTCTTCCTAATAAAGCCGATCGACGCTTTGATTTGAAGTGACCTGTTCAATGTCTAATCGCATGCCTAGAGCTTGCTTGATGGGTTAGCAGTTCTATTGTTAGTTTATGGACTGCTATGTCGAGATAGACCGGCATCTCTTCATAACTCCATGCAAAGCAATCCTTAAACTCAATCAATAGCTTCACTAAATCATTGGTTTCTTTTTCATTCAATAGAGAACTGATATATGTTGGTGGATCTTCTTCAATTCCTAGGTTGATTTCTTTGAGCTGCCGATAGTTGATGATCTCCTCTTGAACTCGGTGCATCCTTGACTTCAAAGTCATTTGGATCATCTGAAGTTTTTAAGCACACCTCTTCATATGAGTTAGCATGATTTGAAAAGAACCTATTAGATTCCAAATGATTGGTGATGACTAAGCAGTAACCATCATCAATTGGACCCATTATACTGAATCCTAGTCCCGATCTTGATTGTGAATGTCTGCATTTGTTGTCTCATAACTTTTCAAAGTAATCTGATCTGTGTTTAGACCAAGCATGTGGAATTAATCTTTCTTTGCTAAATTAAGAACACAAGGCAATACCAATCAAAAGGTAATTCTATTAAATCTTTGTATGAATTATCCTCAAGTTCTACATCAGCTTCTTGACTTGAGGATGATGCTCCAAGAAAGAACTTATGCACCTTTATATTTGTCGAAGACTTTGGGGCTTCCTTAACTACCAAACCCTCAACTTTTTATGAGGAAAGTAGGGTTAGAGCTAAAGTTCCCAACCGATGCTCAATTTTCACATATAGACTTGGATACACTTATGCTTTGCTTAGAGCCTGCCTTCATCGCTCAGCTCAACTCACTTGCATGGGGATATGTTGGAAGTGCTAGTGTACTAATCATATATGACTCATCATCCAACTAGATTCTAAGTCTATAGATAGTGTAGTCTGGTATAGGGACATAACTCCTATTGGATGGCCAATAAGGAGGTCTTCATCTAGGCATGTGGATCCTTCCTCGCCTGGTGGAGGTGGTCATCCTACCCATATGTTCAATGGAGTAACAATGGGTGGAATCTAATGTAGCTCTACTTTCTCCTCCAAGTCTATTTCTCGCCCCTTTATTTTTTCTCATTTCCTTTTTTTTCTTTTCTTTTCTTTTCTTTTCTTTTCTTTTTTTTTTTCCTTTTCTTTTTCTTTTATTTTTGAACTTTCACCAAGTTCATGAGAATAGACTTGTTGATTTTGAGGGAGATAGTAGGTTGCATCCTCATATATTCTCACCATGTGAATGGCTTAAGATCTCCTTTGATGCAGTATTCAATCCCACCCCTCATGAACTTCATGCACTGATGTAGAGAGGATGGAACCACATTGTTCTCATGTATCCATGGTCTCCCAAGCAAAGCATTGAAAGATGTATCTGAAGTCTATAATATGAAACTTGGGTAGTCTTCCAATCATCTACTTCTAATGGCAACTATAGAGCCTAAAGCCCTCTCACCTTGTTCATTGAATCCTCTCTTTGAAAGTTTGGAGATGTCAATCCTAAGTAGGGTTTTAGACTCATAATATTCACTGATGCACCCTGGTCAACAAGAACTCTGGATATCTTGTATCTTCCAACATCCACTGTAATGTAAAGAGGGTTGTGCTTGGTCATTCCTAGAAGCAAGTCTTCATCACTGAATGTAACTCCTAGAGTGTCCTCTGAACTGCAAGCCTCCTCTTCAGTAGTGGTCAGCTGGGTTAAGCATATCTCCTGATCAAGAAGAGCCTTGATTAGAGATTCCCTCATCTCTTTGGATAAGATAAGGGCATATATGCTTAACTTATGACTAAGATGTGCTGACATTGTAGTCAACCTTGGCTTGATCCTCCACAAGCATATCCATGGGTGGAGCATCTTGGAGCTTTCTTTAGAACCAATGATTTGCTTACCCTTATCCCGAGGTGCCACCCTAGGAGGTAGAACTTTGCCTGAAGGTTAACTGACCTGAATGATGAATTTGTAGGAAGTTCTACCTTCTCATCAGGTGTACCTACAACTTCTCCTATGGGATCATCAAAGTCAGATGACTCCAAATCAATCTCAATGGGTGAACCCAATGATTAGAATGGAAAATCCATTTCTAAATCAAAGAGGAATGATTAACAAATTATTATTATTGTAGAAAGAGTTTTGAGAGGAATAAAATCTAGAGTATGTGGACAAGATGTAAGTGAAAGCTTTCTTCATTGATTTCTTGTTAGATGGAGGTACATGATAGAAATCAAATAAAGTAAGCGGGGTAAAGGGTATAGTGCTCTTGTCCGCTGATACAACGCTCCTATTGGCAAAAGAGGAGCTAGTGAAGAAAGAAGTAGTAGCTGCAACAATGGATGGAGTGTACTGGATGGTGCTATGCTATCCCGCAAGTAAGGTAGTTCGGGTCGACACCTTCAAGTTATCTTTGGCAACTTGCAAACCTTCCTTGGTGTTGGAGGTTTGAGTTACTGCACACCAGAAAGAAAGCTTCTTGATCTTAGAGACCACTTTTTTAGAGGTTGAGATAAGACAATATCCCAACCTTCTTTTATCTTAAGAGATCAAGTATCCCCAAGAATTACTCGATAGAACTGAGGGTTGTTCTAACAAGTATTCCTTGGGCATAATAGCTCCTGACTTGTAGTTGTAGCTCAAGCCGCCCTTAAAGGTGACACAATCCTCCAAGACATGACAACCATACATGGTGGGCAATAGTTAGGATCATCACTCTTGCCCACATCTTCTCTTGGGCTCGTGTAACAAAAGTCGGTTTCTTTAAGAGATTCTTAAAGATCTTCCTAACTACCTCCCTCTTGAATGAATATGGCTTATTCAATCTATCGACAAGAGTAAGAGGGTAATAGCTACCTGACGGTGGATATGAGTACGCGAGTATATTGTGGAGGTGGTGGCAACACCGTGGTATGGTGGTCGAGAGAGGTGGTGGTAGAGGAGGTGGCAATGGAGGCAGTGCATGAGGTCTCTCATCAAGCTCTACTTCTTCCCTACTAACACTACTACCCCCGGCTTCTTCAATGCTTTTTGGCTTTACTTGAATGATTGGTCTTGAAAAGGTAATTGTTGGCTTCCCCTTATAGCCCTTGTTGATTAACTTCTCAAAGGTTTTGATTGTAAATCCCTTGAGCATGAAAGCAACCGGGCCATGAATATTCTTGAGAAGAATTTCTATAGCATGTTGTTCGGACAGCTGTGGTTCACATTTCATACTCAGATTTTGCCACCTGAGAATATAATCAATAAGGGACTCATTGGGATTTTATTGCCACAATGAGGTCACCCATAGTACCCTTTATTCCAAAGAAACCTCTTGATGAAGAGGTGCTCCAACTCAAGAAAGTCTTCTCAACCATTGGGTAGTTCGCATCCAATCAAATGCGATGTCAAACTATCAATGAAGAGATAAAATAAGTGCATCCCGCCGCCAAAGATTGCAGATCCGAAATGTGCTATGTGTCGCCGAGGGTTCCACCATCAAAATTTTGAAGGAAGGATAACAAAACCCTTAGGATATTGGACACCATCAAATTCCTCGTAGGGTCTACCCTTTGGAACATGATCCACCTGGCCACATGCCAATGCATCCTTCACTTGCCCATTAACTACATGATATTTTCTTTCTTGCATGGAGGTATGTCCACCTTCCTATGCATGCCGCCACTATCCCGGTCCATGGAGATGTACTTTGGGCTGATCTAGAATGCAACAACCTGTGGTGGTCGCCTCTAAGTAGGTCAGACCGATGGAGCTTGGCCTTGAAGTGCTAAGACCGCGCTAACAAATCTTCAACTCTTTTCTCCATCTTCTAATATGCTCATCTCTACCTCACTTGCGAAGGTGTTGGGTTGAATGAGCTGTCTTCTCAACTACAACACCCTCGGCTATGTGATCCCTAAGGAGGGAACCCTAGTGTCAACCATATGGACTTCACCGAGTCCTCCAAGAGATCATCCCATCGGATCAAAATTGACTAGCATCCTCTTCATCGAGCAATCATCCTGAGTTCCTCTTCTCAACAAAGTATGAATGATCTCATCTAAAGAGCGCCTAGTCATGGGATAAACACTCACCGGATGTGAGGGGCTATACTCACGAAAATACATCGCATTGCTTGCCACTATGTTACTATCTCTAAGAGGACGCTCACGATGGTATATGTGATCCCCAGTCAACATGGGAGGATCTACTGCCATGGACACTACATCTATATCCTCTATCCCTTCCGCCACTGATGTTGCTGCAGGTGGAGACTGCAAGGGCTGCTGTGACTGCGGTGGTGACTCGACCATGGCCTTGGGTCGCCATTCCTTCTTCAAGGTGCGGAGGTGAATAGAGAGCTCGACCTCACCTCAACGGGAGTAGATGGAGTGGGATTTCATAGATCACCAATGGTAGTTTTCCTGATGGGGGCTTCTGGATCTTGGTCAGAATGGGGGATGCCGTGAGTTGGATGGATGGGCGTGAGTGGAGCGCGTGAGTAGCACGACTCACTGACTAGGCCTACTCCTATGATGAGTAGCACCGTAAGATGATGTGTCTCAACGATCGACCCTGAGGATGATCGTGAAAATCCATCGAGCAGGCCGCCTACAAACCTATCCTTCTCCTACCATCTGACCGATGCTGAGCCTCCAAGGCTCTCTCCTCTATATCGACTCACTCTTAGGATAACTATCCATATCAAAATTGTAGCACTGAGGCCCCAGAAGCTAACTCCAGAAGACTGGAGTCAGATAGCTTCATGCTCCCAGCGTGTGCTAAAATATGCGGTGGTGGAGGTAGAATCATCCTCTGTAGTCCTCCCTCCATCAAGAGGGGGTGAAACCTACTACTCAAATGTGGAGAGGTCTGGGAGATCCCTCCTAGCCACATGGGAAGACATCCATCTCTCTCTCTCTCTGATGTCTGATCTCACCTTGCATCTGAACAGTGTAGAAAGAGTGAGAGCTAGCACCCACCTCAATGTGGAGGAGACTATATCTCAAGATGGTCTTCCCTTTGGGGAATCCAAGGAGGAGGTAGTAGTAGTAGGAGTAACTGACCACCTGGAATGACCGGCACAAAAAACTACTCAGTGGTAGCTGAACAATAGGCCTTCCTCTTTAGTGGAGGAAACTCAATCATATGGCATGTAATCAAATGAGTGCCCCCCGCCACCTCCTCCTTGTAATGTGGTGAGGGTATCCCCTCAAAGAAATCCTCACCCCTCAAAACCATGGCCAAAGTAGATGAGGTGGAGCCAGTAGAGAGACTAGCTTGATCCAAGGCTAGTTTAGGCCGAAAGGAAAACACAGCTTGTTGGGAGCCATGAGATACTAATGGAAAAGAATTGATTACCAAATCTATTATTGAAAAATAGTCGACACTTGCCTTGATATTCACCTTCAATTTTGATTTCAAGATTTGATTTTGAATTTGAACCCACACTAAACAATCTTAAGGATGTTAAGTGGGGTTCATCAAAATTTTTGAGAGATTTTGGATATTGAGGAGAGTCTTTGCCATTTGATTTTGATTTAGAACCCATACTCAACCGATTTAGGTATGTTGGGTGGGGTTCTAAAATTTGAGGAGAGATTTTCTTGGAGATATTTGTGTTTTGTGCATTTTGTTTAAAAATATTGATAGTTTGAAAGACCTACTTAGCAAATTTGGGTATGCTAAGAAGAGGTTGTGATTGTGTTTGAAATATTTTGCTTGTGAAGATTTGATTGTGTGATATTTTGATTTGAAAATGCTTTTACTTAACAAATTTGGTATGTTAAGTGGAGCCACATGTGTTAATTTGTTTTGATGATGAGACTTTCACTTAACAAATTTGGTATGTTAAGTGAAAGTTAAATGTGATGTGAGATAAATTTACTTTTCTTTAAAGATGAGTCATACTTAACAAATTTGGTATGTTAAGTGAAAGCCCAAATTTGTTTGATATATATTTTTTTTTCTTTTGAGAATGAGACTCACTTAACAAATTTGGTATGTTAAGTGAAGTTCAAGTGTGGTTTGACATGAAAATTGGATCTTATTTAACAAATTTGGTATGTTAAAATAGGATCAAATGTGCATTAAAAAAGAGCTCACTTAACAAATTTGGTATATGAAAGTCAAATGTGTTTATGATTTTGAAATGAAACTCTCACTTAACAAATTTGGTATGAAGTGAAAGTCAATGATTTTTGTGAAACTCTCACTTAACAAATTTGGTATGTTAAGTGAAAGTCAAATGTTTTAATTTTTGAAAATGAAACTCTCTTAACAAATTTGGTATGTTAAGTGAAAGTCAAATGTGATTTATTATTATTATTATTTATTTTAAATGAAACTCTCACTTAACAAATTTGGTATGTTAAGTGAAAGTCAAATGTGTTTATGATTTTGAAAATGAAACTCACTTAACAAATTTGGTATGTTAAGTGAAAGTCAAATGTGTTTATGATTTTGAAAATGAAACTCACTTAACAAATTTGGTATGTTATGAAAGTCAAATTAAATATGTTTATTTTTTTTGAAAATGAAACTCTCACTTAACAAATTTGGTATGTTAAGTGAAAGTCAAATGTGTTATGATTTTGAAATGAAACTCTCACTTAACAAATTTGGTATGTTAAGTGAAAGTTAAATGTGTTCATAATTTTGCAAATGAAACTCACTTAACAAATTTGGTATGTTAAGTGAAAGTCAAATGTTTATGATTTTGAAAATGAAACTCTCACTTAACAAATTTGGTATGTTATGAAAGTCATAATGATTTTTTTTTTTTTTTTTGAAATGAAACTCTCACTTAACAAATTTGGTATGTTAAGTGAAAGTTAAATGTGTTATGATTTTGAAAATGAAACTCTCACTTAACAAATTTGATATGTTATGGAAGTTAAATGTGTTTATGATTTGAAATGAAACTCTCACTTAATAAATTTGGTATGTTAAGTAAAGTCAAATGATTGTGATTTTGAAATGAAACCTCATTAACAAATTTGGTATGTTAAGTGAAAGTCAAATGTGTTATGATTTTTTTTTTTGAAGATGAAAACTTAACAAATTTGGTATGTTAAGTGAAAGTCAAATGTGTTTATGATTTTTTTGAAAGAAAATGAACTTATTTATAGACTAGGTATGTTAAATGAAGTTTTGTTTATGATTTTCAGGGAGTTCTCATTGATATACTTGATGTCAAATGAGCTCCCAATGTTTTGAAGTTCAAGACTTTATGAAGGAATTTATCAAAATGCAAATAATTCAATTTGATATACCTTCTAAAGGGGAACTCCCATTTGACAAATTTTTATGTTATGGGTGTAACTCTTGACTTTTGGTGATGTATGCTTAAGTGAAAAGAAGAAAGCCAACTCTAGCACATGTGAAGTATGCTAAGTGGAGTTTCAATTTTTATAACATGGTTTTATTTGAAAAATAGAACCCATCTAAAATTTGATGTGGACGGGATAGCCATTTCCAAAGAAAATGTGCTTTGAAAAATTAAAATTGTTGATTTTGATTTTAAGAACCTCTTGTAACAATCATGATTTGTTAAATGAGGTTATTATATGTGTTGTGAAAATTTCTTATAAACTTTAAAAATCTATTGTGTGGATTTGAAAAAAGTGCTTTTGGAAAGACATGTTTTTGTAGAAGAGTTTTATTCTTATTGTTCATGGGATGAACCTTCACCATCAAAAAGGTGAAGAGATTTTAATTTTGGTCATCTCCTTATTTGATTAATTTAATTTTACTTATGGGGAACCTAATAGATTTTAAGACCTACAGAGATCCTCAAAGATGTAAGCATTGCTTAAGGATGAAATACAAGTGCCAACATAAAGAATAATAATGCCTATAAAATATAAGTCCACTATCGATGCTTGGGACAAATAATTGTCTACTAAAGATGGAGAGAGGAACCTTTGTGGAGTTGCTAAAAATGGTGTTTATTTGGGTGTAAGACATTCAGAGTGGGTACTTATTGAAGTGCATGACATTAAGAAAGATGTACCCAAAGATAGAATCATCACCCATAATGGACCTAATCACCTAATAAGGACTCTAAGGCATGACTCAATATACTTAGATATTTCTCCTACTTTACATGAAAGTAAAGTAGCTTATTTTTAAGCCAAATGCATGGAGGCAAGCCCCATAGTTAATCACATCTAAGGAATGAGAATTCCTTAAGAATACTCTCGACAAAGTAGACAATTGATCTCCAAAAGATTTCTAGGTTAAGACTATCAAAGGATTGACTATTTTAGAAATTATATGGGATATCAAGGAAAGACTTATTTTTAAATCCAAAGGGAGAAAGGAAAATGGCCATGATACTAGAAGCCTTGAGCATTCCAATCTACCAAATTTGGACTTATATTTTTGAAATTGAAGAAAGTTAATTATTTGAGTGACATTTTATTAATTGTAGATTTATAATTCCACAACATAAGATTGAAATCAAAAATTTATGCTTCCTAAAGAAACAACTATGATTCTAAACTAAAGTTGGTACAAAAAGGCACTAAAATCATCAAAATTATATGATTTAATAAAAAGAATAAAAATTTACTTATTTGCTCAAAATAATTACTTTTAATAGAAAATCTATTTTAAATATTTTATTGTCATTTAGATAAACTATCCTTGTAAAAAACATATGGTCCATGACTTATCATTTATAAATATTTATTTTGAACTTTATTTTAATTCATGTGATTTTTTTCTTTAAATTTGATTATCAAAAATAATAAAATAAATTAAATCTATATAAAACAAAATAAACATACACACCATACAACCAATTATATGACTAATTTGGACTTAGCACCCACACATGGGTAACCAAGCCCACCTATCCTAACATGGGTTATGCTTAGGGGCTAAGCAGCCTGCACAACAAAAGCATTTATATTTTTATTATAGCTGCCCCTTAAGCACAACCCCCAGAAAACATGATTAGATAATGGCCTAACATCCTACAAACATACACCCTAACATCTCTAAAATATTATATCAAAATAAACACAACATCATACATACAATGCCCTAACTTAGCACTGAAGTAGTGACTTAGTATTCTAATGTGTGCTTAAGGCTTGTGAAGAAGACTTTTAAGGCTTCTTTAGTTTAAGTTCAATTTGAAGTTTGAATTTAAATTTTACCTTTGGGTGATTTCAATTTAAATGATTTAATGATTTTCTTTTTTCATTTTTATTTCCTTTTATTTGGTTAAATGATATTTAGGTTCTCAAGAATGAAGAGTAGAATGAATTCCATTTGTAGATAACTCATTCTACATCTAATTCCTAAGAATCTAACCAAAGTCCTTAAGTATCTTGATTAGCCCATTTGAATTTATGTAATTCATTTGATTTGATTTATTTGATTTGATTTAGAATTTAGAATTTGAGTTTATTTAAGTATTTGATTAATTGATTTTTTGGATTAGATGTTTTAGTTTAATTTCATCTTGATAATTCAATATCCTTAATCTAATGGAGTTTAAGTTTATTTAAGTTCATGTGTTTTGGTTGATTAATTTTAGATTAGATGTTTTGATTTAATTAATCTTGATAATTCAATATCTTTTAAATATTTAATTCTTTTCTTTGATCATGGTTATGTGATTTAACTTTATGTTTATTTAATTTGATTATGATTCATTTATTTGTAGTTTGATCGGATTAGATTAATTAAGATTTTATTTTTTATTTTAATTGGGTTTGATTATTTGTAATTGGGATTTTATTTTAATCACATCCATTTGTCATGTTCATCAAAGTTTCATTTTAATTTCATATATTGATAGTTAATTAGTTTATTTTATTTAAGTAGGTTGAATGAGATTTGATTTGATTCATATTAAATTGATGAGAATCTTTCTTGATTTAATTTGATTCAATTTAATTTAGCTTTTTTGGTTATGGGTTTGCTTAGTTCAATGTGATTATGTGATTTGTTTAATTAATAAGTGTATTTATGTTAATTATAATGGTTTGTTTAATTTTAATTTAGTTTCATATTTGTTGATTAAATGATGTAACAATTACTTAATTTAGGTTTAATTTATGTTTTAATTAATATTTAATTGCATTTTGATTAATTTAAGTTTAATGTAATTAATTTGATTAACTTAATTAGTTTGTTTAAGATATGATTAAATTAAATAAAGATATATTTAATTTTTTAATTTGATTTCATGTTTATGATTAATGATGTAATTGATGAATTAATGATTAAGTTTAAATTTTTTGATTATCATTTAATTGCATTTTATGTTTTATTAAGCAAGTTTAATATGATTAATTAATTACTTAATTAATTTATTTAGATGTGATTAAATTAATTAGTAAAATAATTAAGTATTTAATTTGAATTAATTTTAATCATTTATAAAGTTAAATTTGGTTTATTAAGATAATGGATTAATTTATTAAGTTTGCATTAAGATGTTTGATTAATTAAATTTGATTAAGGGTCAATTAAAATTAGATTAAAAAGTTTGTATTAGAGATGAATTTTAAATTTTAGTTTTAATTTAAGTTTGATTAGTTTAATTTCATAATTATGTTGATTAAGTTTATTAATGATATTTAATTAACTAATAGTTTATTTAAGATTAAATTAATTATGTGATTATTTAATTATAGCTTTAATGATTTATTTAAATTAATTTGATTAATTAAGATGGATTAATTTTATTAAATTCATTAATTAAATGTTTGAAAGAGTGATTATATGATTATTTTACTGATTTATTTATATTATTTTGTTTAATTTCATTAACAAATAGTTATTAGGTTGAATATTCAATGATTATTTAATTATCTCATTTCAAATGGATGTGATTTAATCATAATTAAGTTTAATTTTATTTAGTTTAATGATAGTATCAAATTATTAAAGTTTTCTAAGTTTGGGATTTTGAGTTTGATTTAAGATTTAATCATTTAATTGAGTTTTAACTTAAATAGATTTAATCATATTTAATTTAATCTTTTAAAGATGATATTTTTTTTGATTTAAAGTTTGATTAATGATTTAATGAATGCTTTCAATTTCTGATTTTGATTTAATATTTAAATTATTTTAGATTATATTTTAATTAACTTTTAATATTTAAACTAATCTTAAGTTTATTTGGGGTTTTAAGATTCAAAAAGATCAAATCATTTTTCTTTTAAGAGTCCTAGATGTCAATTGAAGTGATTTTGAAGATTTTTATAAATTTCTAAATTTTTATTTAATTTATTTTATTAAAATTGATAATCTAAATTTAAAATTTAATTTCTCCCAATGAAGTTGTTTTAACTTGAAATTTTTTATGTAGGTGTATTTTAAAATTAATTTCAATATCTAAAATCTCAACTTAATCTAATTATATTTTTAATTAAAAATATTATTTTCTAAATCTAAATTACGCTAACAATACTTAGTAAATTTTGATTATTTTAGATATTTTGGATTAAAAAATCCAATTTCTTAATTTGGTAAGTATTTATTTTTTGAATTTTGAAGTTTCATTTAAATTTTATTATTACTTTATTTTATATATATATATATATATATATATATTATATATATATATATATATATATATATATATATACACTGGTTTCAAAGATGAAATTTTTTTGACCGATAGATCGACTATCAAATTCATCGGCCAGATCATCGATTCATGATCATGCGAACCATGCGATCGGATGATCCAAATCATTTTCGTTGATATTTTAATCGGATCACGCCCAATCATCACATTGCATCGATCAAGCGGACCATCATGCCAATAGCGGATACATGAGATTGAGAATATATTTTGGATATTTAAGAAAATGAAAGTTTCTAAGCCAAAACTTGTCCAAATGGACCCATTTTCATTCAGAAAAAAAATTCTATTTATTTGAGATGATTTAAAATAAAAGTGCCGGATTTTCTAAAGGAAATTCCTAGAATCGAAATTTATACAAAATATGCAAAATCCTAAGGTCGAGGTTTGATTTAAAGTTACCTGATGGTTTCGTGAAGATCGGGAGATCCTATATGTGAGGAAGCTTGAGTATCTTTAGTCTTTCTGAATGCCTTTCTGATGTTTATGTCGCCTTAAGAGCAAATTCTTATATTTTGAGCTCAAATGGCTAAAAGAAGTGATGGGTTCTGCTTTGGGAGTTTTGGGAGTTGAATAGTGGGAGGAAGAGATCTCAAGCCTTATCTCCCCTCTTATAATGGCCAAAATTCAAAATATTTTTTGATTTTTTTTTGGCAAATTGATTGTCATCTAGTTGGGGTGGTTGGGATGGATGCAGATTGATTGAGAACTTTGGATTTTAAAAGTAGCCATAATGATTTATTCTATTGAAATATGATATGTGATGGGAGGTTAAGTGCATGTGATGGGGAATTAAATGAGTGGAATCCTATGTGGGAGGATTCATGAGAGATTTAAAATGGGTTGGGTTTTGGGCTGACCCCAAATGGGTTTGGGTCATTTGATCAGCCTCCAATGGGTTTTGGCTTGGTTTCAAGGGATTTTAATTTAATATATGGTCATTTTGCCATTGACCCATTTGACCAAAATTGGCCAAATTAGATTATGGGTTGATTCATGTTCAATTGAATAAAAAGATGAATGTATTTGGTTTGAATTAATTTGATTTAATTTGATTTAGGCCAAATTTACAATTTGGGCTAGTTGAGTCAAGTTGACCAATTAGCTGATTGATCAAATTGATTAATTTTGGATTTGAAGTTCAATAATCAATTTGGAATGAACTTTTTGGTTGCAATTTGGGTTAGATCATGATTTGACCCATTTGGTTCTTTAATTTAGGTCAATTTGGATCAAATGGCCAATTGGGATTGGTTTCATGATTGCAATTGATCATTTAGGATCAATAATCATGGAAGATTTTGGTGAGCTTGGTTCAATCCAATTTGGATTGGAAAGTTGGCTCAAATGGTCCTTTAGGTCACTTTAGGTCAAGACCTAAGTGAGTCAATTAGTTTGTTTTGGTTTGATTCAAATTTATTTGAACTTATATATGAGCCCTAGATCAAAATATAAGTTTGATGGCAATCAATTTGGACTCAATTTGTTCATTTGAAATTTTAAGTCAAAAGGGCTAAGTTTGACTTGGGTTGGTTTGATTTGATTTGATGGTTGTGTTTCATTTATATTTGGGTAGATAATTGAATGAATGATTGATTCAAGAGAAAATTCATTGGTTTTGACTTGATTTGGATAGAATTTAACTAAGTTCAAAGAATTGGCTTAAAGGACTTGATTGAGTTTGGATTTGATTTTGATATAGTTTGGTCATTTGAATTTGGATTTCATTTATATTTGTGAATATAAATGAAAGAAAAAATGATTTATAAAGAGATCAATTGAGTTTGATTTGATTTAATGGAGTTTTGGCCAAGCTTATGAAGGTTCAATGCTTGGAAAGGAAATTTAAGATTTGATGGAGAATGAGTCCGGATTTGATTTGAGAAAGTGTATCTAGATTGGGTTTAGGCTATGGATAAATTCCTTAAACCAGGCATCTTTATTATTAACACTTCTAAGTCTCTAGGCTTAGGTTAGTGTTCACCTAATCACTAAGTGTCTTATGACTAAGGAGTTCTTGTAGAAGAGTCCTAAGTCTAAGAAGAGGAGGTTAAGATCTCACTCCAAAAGTGAGGTCAACACACCCGTAGCAAGACTAGAAGCTATTAGGTTACTCCTTGCTTATGCTTGATTTATGGATTTTAAACTTTTTCAAATGGATGTCAAGAGCATTTTGAATGGATTTATTGACCAAGATATGTAGAGCAACCACCTGGATTTGAGAGCTTGATTGTCCAAATCATGTGTATAAATCAAAGAAAGTCTTATGGTTTAAAACAAGCTCCTCATACTTGGTATGATGTTAAGTAACTTTTGATAGATCATGGATTTAGAAAGGGTGTAGATACCACCTTATTCCTTAAGAGCATAGATGATGATTTGATTGTGGTACAAGTGTATGTAGATGATATATTATTTGGAAGTACAAATGAATCTGCCATGAGTTCTCATCTTTGATGTCTAAGAGTTTGAAATGAGTATGATGAGAACTTAATTTTTTTTAGGTCTTCAAGTGAAGCAATAAGAAAATGGCACATTCATAATCAAACTAAGTACATAAAATGAATTGCTTGAGAGGTTTGACATGAAAAGATTTAAATCTAGTAAAACTCCTATGAGCCCATCTATAAAATTGATTTAGATAAATTAGGAAAATGTGATAAAAAACTTTATAAGTATGATAGGTTCACTTTTATATTGTTGTTAGGCGATATTATGTTTATTGTTTATGTGTTATTTTCAAGCCAACCAAAGAATCTCATTTAATAGTAAAAGTATCTTCAGATTTGATGTGCACTACTAGTTGGGTTTATGGCATCCTAAAATTCTTTATCATGTGATTTGGTTGTTTATTCATGTTGATTTTGTAGATAAAGTAAATAAAGCACATCGCATGTCAATTTTAGGATCATCAGGTCTTGTCATCGAAATAAAATTTTGTTGCTTATCATGAGTAAATATAATGTTGCTCAAGTCCTTTGGTTAAAGCAACAATTAAAAGATTTTGGTATTAAGCAACATCAT
This sequence comes from Cymbidium sinense, assembly GCA_021442155.1. NCBI lineage: Eukaryota > Viridiplantae > Streptophyta > Magnoliopsida > Asparagales > Orchidaceae > Cymbidium > Cymbidium sinense. Next base: position 56,806 of record JAKCPB010000575.1, read on the forward strand.
ATTCTAGTTCAATGATAACTAAGTTATTAGTTTAACCAAAATCTTATCCAAAGACTCAAGAACCAAGCATATAGAAATTAGACATCATTTTATTAGGGATCATGTTTTGAAAGGTGATGTTAATATTAACTTCATTAGTACTGATTTACAAATTACAGATATTTTTACAAAACCATTACCAAAAGAACGTTTCTGTACTGTAAGATGCATGCTTGGCATGATAGATCCTAATATTTAAAATTATATGTAGTTTATTCTCACTTTTTTATGTTGTCAAAAAAGGGAGAATAGTTAATTTTAGATTAAGTCTATTTCATGCATACATTTGGGGAGCAACATATTCATCTCTTATGCATAAATTTTTTAGAGAATTTTTTCAAAAACTATGATGAAAGGTCAATTTGCACCTTCATCAAAATCAATACCCAACATTAGTTGTCATCATCAAAAAAGGGAGAGATTGTTGTTTAATGAGCCTCATGTTCAATTTGATAATTTTGATGATAACAAACAATGCTTATGTTCTAATGTATTTTATGTGTCTGATATATTTCTAATTACATATCCAATACATCTCACAATATGTTTGAGGAAATTGAAAGAATAAAAAATTAAAGATAAATCAAAATGTTTGAAGCTCATGATTTTTAAGTTATATGACTATCTTATTCATATGAGTTTTGGCATGAATCAATTTGCTCACAACCTAACATATTATTTTTATTTATTTTAAATAATGATAATGAGTTAATTTATATAAATCTTTATCTAATTAACATTCAATTATATGTTTACATAGCATTTGAATTATCAAAATAATAAATGATAAAATAATTATGACATTAAGTGTAATTATTTTATTTACTTAATATACAAATATTTTAATTTAATTTGAAGGTTATATGATAACTAACATATGATTATATATAAATTATATCATATTATTTAAATGTCATATTTCAAAATCAATAAAATATGTGAAATTTTGTATTTTAGCCAAAGTCATTTTATAATCAAGAAATTTATATCTAATTTCATCTCCGGATTCCTTGGATTTTTTTTTCCTTTAATTTGAGGTTACATGACCCAAGTTTTGATTAAAATTGAATTTAATATGATTTTCAAACATTGTCCGATTTTAATAATGATGCATGATACAGAATATATTAAAGTCATATTTGATTATTTTTTTGACTTTTTAATGAATATGAGTTTTGGTAAATTTAATATTTATTTAATATAAATTATATTTTATTGAATATTAATTATTATATGATAAAATGATGTGAGAATATATTTTTTAAAATAATTCAAAATGACCTTCTTGTCTATAAATAGCCCTCATTCTCTTCATGAAAGCATTCCTCATTCAAATTCAAAATCCCTCTAGAAAATCTAAGAGAAAATTTTCTAGATTTTCCTTCCAAGTGTTCTCCAAATATTACAAGATCAAATCATTGGTTTGGAAGCTCCAACATCTTCAACTAAGCAAGTTTTCTCAATTACTTGAGTTTGTTTTCTTGATCTTAATTCATTTTTAGTTATTTATACTATTTTCACCATCTATTTATTCTTCCTTATTTATACTTTTTGGTGGATTAGTCTTTGGACATCAAAGTCTAAGTTTTCACATCAAAGTTTCTCAATCATTTTTTTTGTGAAAACTCTTGTGATATTTGTAAGATTTATTTCAACTGAAATTTTAACTTCCTACAAATTTCTTTTAGTTTCTTGAAATATTTTATTAGTCTTATTTTGAAAGATCATTTATTCTTAGATCTATTTTAGAAGTATATTTTAAGCATTTTAAATAAAATTATTATGTTGAAATTATTTTCATATTTATTATATCTCTCTTTTAATTAAAAGCTTACTAAAACTAGATCCATGATATACTATTTTATTTAAGTATTTTGTGATCATTATTATTAATTGAAAGAATTTTTTAGTTAAAATAAAATAAATTATTCACTGAAATTTATTTTATTGTGAAAAGAATATTGTGAATTTATTTTGAAATCATTTTTATATTAGTCTACAAATTGTAATAACATAAACATCTTAGACTTTAAGATATTTATTTTGTTATTTCTCATCAATATAAAGCATTTTATCTTGACAAATTTTTAAGTTGTAAAGTGATCATTTATAAGTTGTGAGATCATTTTTGAATTGAATAATTTGGTATATTTGTGAGAGATTTATTTTATCAAAATTTATTATTTTATATTTTTCTTTTTTTGCTGTAAAATTTATATCATTGTACCTTTATAGGATCGATATATTATTGTAGGGTTATACTCCATTATAGGAGAGTACTATTTGTAAGTTATTTTGATTTAGTGATTCTTAAGTCTAGCGTGACGTAGTTATTGGGTTTAAACCTGTAAAAATTATGTGTCTATTGTCTCTTACTTTATCAGTATTTTTATTTTTGCTACATTAAGAATTGTATCTTGTCATTATAAAATCAAAATTAATTTTTTCTAAAACTTAAAATTTTAGGTTTAACTTTAAAATTTTTAATATCGCCAATACACACTCACCCCTCTTGGGTGCTATGGTGACTTAGATAATTCTTATTTAAAGACTTTAGAATTTTATATGATTTATTCTTTAATTTATAATTTTCAAATAAGCTCAATTTAAGCTCATTAATACTTTTATTTGTTCTTGTTTAAGTCTCCCATCAATTCAAAATTCGAGCTCTTAGTATCGTCATAGACATTGAGTTATTCTAACTTCCCATCAGAGCATAATGTTTTATTTAATAAATATATGGTCTTCATCTAAATTTACAGCATCTTAAACACCGCATAAAAGAGCATATATATTTATTATTTAATTTATCATTTTTAAATAAGTTCAATTTAAGCTCGTCAACACTTTTATTTATTTTTTGTTTAAGTCTCCCATCCATTTGCAATTCCCATCCCATCTTAATCATCGAGGATTTCCTCTAAAGATAATAATTAGTGTCTTTATATGATTGTCTTCTATCTGTAGTCAGGCATAATAGGTCTTTAAGTACCTATAATTTCAATTCATATTTTATTTTGAGCATAGAGTTTATTTTACATTAAATTAATGTTCTTGTGGATTTTGGACGCTTCCCATATGCATCGGAGCTATTGACTTACCGCCAGCCTCTCGAAAGCATAACATTAAGTGTCTTGTTCAGTAGTTCTAACCTGCCATCTCAATTGAGCATGGTAAGGTCTTCATACACGACAAGTAGAAGCAAGGCCTAAATGTTACAAAGTAGCGCGATATGTAGAGACACAGGCAACAACATTGTCAAACTTGCATAGATCGAATACAATAAAAATCGCAATGGTACAACCTCCTAATGCATCTTCATTAGCAATTGATAAAATCGAGATGCTTTAGCGAATCAATTGAATAAGTAGAATATGTGTTGTCATGCAAAGCTATCTCTAAAAGCTTTCATTTGTCACCCATCGAGATGCATTTGATGACATGTTGATGCACAAAAGCGAGAAAATCAAACAAGTTCTGAAGCTTCAACACCATATTGCTTCTCGGTCTTTTGTCATATAGATTGCATTTAGATTCCTCATAATTCTTGTTCATTTAATGTTCACTTTTGTTGGAATTTAATCATATTGATCGATCAATTGAACTTTTACTCTTTCTAGACTTTGTTTTATTGCTCTTTCCATATAGGAATATTCTATACTTCCCAAGAAGTGGTTGCTTGATCATCAATCATTGCATGTTACTTTAATTAAATTGTAGATCCATTTGTTTGAAGAACTTTAAATTAAGAATTGTGAGTTTCAAAGAGTTGGTGAAGACTATTTTGTTCTCAAAAGATATGATATAAGAGCTTGATTTTGTTTATGAGCACCCAAGTTATCCCTCGAATTGTGGATCTTAGCATCTTTAAGTTGAAAATAGCACTTTAAGTCTCATTTTTATCTCTATGTTTCATGAGAATGAAAATTGTTCTATGCAAACTTAGAGATGCTCGAGCTCCTTCTTCAATCACTTTTTTTTATGCCATTAATAAACCCCATAAAATGCTCTAATCATCATCATGATTGAGCACCTTCATGCACCTCTGATAACTAATAGAAAGCTACACCAGATCAACAAGAAGACAAAACCTCACCTTGGTGAAATGTAAGTGGCTCCCACTTGTGAAATGCATCTTGATCCAGTAGATAAGAGGAGCTTGGGTTCAATGGAGGTGAAGGAATGACAGCATCCACATCAACATTTTTTTTTTGCATAAGTCAATCAAGAATAAATAAGTTCTTGTCCCATTGTCACGCCTAAGCTCATTAAAGCGATAGTAGAATCCATTGAAAGGAAGAAACCTATAAGGATTTGAAAAGAATCACCAAGAAAAGAGGCCGAGGGGAAAAGTCGGTAGGTTTCTCTAATGTTCATTTCCCATACAAGAGAAATGAGAGCCTGAGAGACTAGAGTCTTCGATTTTATCTTTTATTTTTTTTGAAGTGGCTGATTTTTTTTCTTGTTTTGCTATCGCTATAAATATGAATGGATAACATTAAAAAATCGGTCCAAGGAGAAATGATGTGGCATCTCGGTCAAATGAAAATAAATGGATTTACTGCTACAAGTCTCAAAGGCATTGACTATGTAATAAGAAAATAATCGAATTTACTCAAATACATGCTATTTTGATGAAATTTTAATAACTTTAGTCAACTGGACATCTATTCTAGATAATTTGATATTTTATGCAAATGAGAAGTCCGCTTTAAGTGAGATCATTTGATTCAATAAATTTGGTCACTTTGAAAATGCACATTCTAGAATTTCAATATTCACTGACTCATAATTGAGTATGAATAGTTACTGATAGATTTCAAAAAACTAATCCAATCAATTTTATGAATGGAGATCGTTTGGTTACGCTGGCACCTTCAACCTACATATGCAAAATTAATCATCATTTGAGATTGATCATCTTTTTTAATATAAATATTAACACGATGGAGAAGTCATCATCGATCAAGGTCATTCATGATTACGTTAATAAGACTTTTTGATAATTTGCACATTATCACCTCAAGTCCGTCAATTTGAATTGTGCGCTTGACCTGACTCATGACACATATGTGGAGATCAATATTACTCACTTAAAACTTTTATACATGTGAATGTGTATCTAGCTAATGGATGAAAATCCCTCTTTTCTATATAATAAAGGCATGCATTCATAATTCAATCAACAAATGAAATATTTAAATTCAAAATATATTTCTTCACCATCATTAAAGTATGCTAAGATTTACATTGCATGTATGTATGCTTAGATTATTCATATACATGATATACATGATGAAAGAATTGAATAAATGTATGATAGTAATCCATTCTAATTAATCCTAAGATGCTTTTCTTATCAAAAGGTTATTTAGAGTGAACTTAAACCTAGGTTAATTAAAACACATAATAATCCATTCATTAAAGAAAACTAAGCTAATTAACTTATCTTAGAAAAGAATTAAGGTATGGATGAGAGGTTCTCTCTCTTCTTTTATAACTCTTAGTCTAAGTGTGCTATATGAAATAAAAAGAAAATACTAAGTAGAATCTTCAAATCAATTAAATCACTTAAAAGAAATCAACCCTTTATAACTTAAATCCCTCACACTTAGAAAATCATAACTCTAAAGCCTAGTTAGGACATACCACACAAGCCTTAACATATACACATTGATTAAGTCACCATTTCGCTTTATGTTGGGGTTGCATGGTTTGGTGTATATTTTTTTGTGATATATTATTTTAGATTGGATGTTTGTATGTATATCTGGATGTAGATATTAGCCTAATCATATTATATGAGGGACTTGCTATATTAAAAATATAAATATTATGTGCTGCTAAGTTAAGCATAACCCAAGTTAAGATATTTGGTTACCCATGTGTTGCTAAGTCAAATTATTCATATATGTTAGGTTGTATATGTTTATTAACACTTATTTTGTGTGTAGCTAAATTTATTTTTCTTCTTCTATTTTAATATAATTTTATTAGGATTACGATAAGTTATATGGATTAGATGAACATTGGTTATAAGACCAAGTTTTATACACTGATGCCTTTGGAGCAAACAAAATTCAATAAAATTAATAGAAAGAAAGAAATGAAGCAAATCAAAATGAAGGAATGAAAAATGAAGAGTGAAGAATGGAGGATGAAGAATAAAAACCACCCATAACACTTAACATTTTATAGTTGTAATTATTCTTTCATTATACCATGATGTATAAGGGTAGAGCTAGATCCACATTTCTTTAGTTGTATGAAACCGACTTTATTCTTTTACATAGCTTATAAATTGATGTTATGTTTTCTTATGCATTAGAAATAGCATGACTTTTCATAGTTTTTATGATTGGTGATTGTGTACTGATGCGACAGCTCTCGGATAAAAAAGTAAATTTCTACCCCACTAACAACTCATTACTAAATTTAAAATAATTCATAACTCACATAAAAAACCTAATCATTAAATCAAGATAATAAAATATTTAATAATCCCTTAGGATGATTGTATGAATATTATGAATAACCATCTTGTTTCACTCTAAGAGAGGGCTTCCATCTTTATTAGATAAAATGAGCTTAACCTTTAAGAGCCTATGATGGAATAACACCTCTTTCTCTCTTGATTTGACCCATAATCAAATTCTCATGCATTTAGGCATACAAAATCCCATAGCCTATGTCAAAATAAAGAGTCCCGAATTAAAGAAAATGTAATAAAAATTTGTATTATATTAAGTCATTATTCACATGCACTAGTCACTTAGAGAGTGAGTTTAAGGACTAAGTTTCTTTTCTAAATAAATAATATTTTAACCATCTTGAAAAGCATATGACTTGCCTACATTGATTCAAGCGCATGAGAGTTAGTTCGCCACTTAAAGAGAATAAGTTAGTCTATGTTACTCTCTCTTATTGAGGTAAACTATATACCCACTTTCGCCTTAGATTCAGGTCTTATTTTGGCTCTCACTAAAGCTCACTATATTTAGGATCTGAGATTGTTATTTCTCTTTGTGACCTACAAGCATAAATCCTCACATCTTAAGCATTTTTACAACCTTGTATTGTGGAATTATAAGTTCTAGATTTTTGTTGATCTCCTCATATGATAATGAAAAGCTTACAAAGTAATTCACCATTTTAACAGAAAAATAAAAAAATGTTATGAAAATCATTAAAACGACCTCCATCATGAACATTTAGCAATCTATCAAATTGATAATATGATCAAAATCTAACGAATAATTGATCTTACCAAATAATAATGTGTCACGCATAATAAATTGGAAAGCACGACGCAAGTAAATGACTCAAATGAAATTAATTTTGTTGTTAAAAGCTAAAATTTTAATAATGAGATTGTTTGCCAATTTGACGAATTGCAAATGTTGAGGATTTAAAGTGATAATACGCAATCGAAATGCATACTTCACCAAAATCAACTCAAACAATCCTCCCACGAAAACAAACATTTGGGGATATAAATATTGATTGAAGGAACTGGCAAACGCTCGTTTAAGTCGCATGTATATCGAGATCAAGAGACTAATAATAATGATCAAATGTCATAAAGATATGATTCAAACAAAATCATTAATTAGACTTTTGACTCAATTAGTGCAAAAAATCAAGCCAGCGACGATATTTTGAGTGAAAATTGAATAATCAACCAAATTGATAGTAAAATTGATAGCCGTGCATATTAATCATTTTAATGATATATATATATATATATATATATATATATATATATATATATATATATATATATATATATATATATATATATATATATATATATTTATTATGCGATTAACGATAAAATCCACATTAAAACCCTTTAATAAATTCAAATTTATTTAAAAAATTACTAAATTATCCCTCATGTCCAACCGTTCTCCCTATTTTCAGTTTTCTGAAAAAAAATTACCAAAAAATAAAAATAAAAAGAAAAAAAAAAACTGAAAAGCTCTTTCTCAGTTTGATCCCTCACCTAAATAAATCAAACAAATAAACAAAATATTTATGGAATCAAAGGAGAATCTTCTCATTCTTCTCTCATTCTTCTCTCATTCTTGTCTCTCATTTTTTCTACTACTCTCCTCTCTCTCTCTCTCTCCTGCAGCTCTCTCTCTCTCCTGCAGTGCTCTCTCTCTCTCTCTCTCTTCGGAAAACAAAAAAAAAAACATAAATATCTTCCCTGATTTTCACTGTTCGTTTCACGCAGGATTTCTGCACTTCCGTCTTGGGCGCTGCCTGTACTGGCGACTGTTCCACGACCCGATCTGTTCTGCTTTTAAGCTGCTTTAATTTTTGATGTATAATTTGTTTGAGCTGATCTGTCCGCTGCATGGCTGTTTCGTGCACAGAAGCTGCCCATTCTTCCAGCGAGTCTGCTGAAACCGGCCTGTTCATGCTGCGACAAAACTGCATAGACTAATATTCTGACCCATTCTATCATCATCCCGCAAAATAGTATTCTGTGTAATCTGTAAGAACTCATAAATTTACCATTTTATTTAGATAAATCGAGAATATCATCAATGTTAATTCTTCTTTCGATTTTCACGCCGATCTCATTATCTATTTTTAAAATTAAAAGAATATACACAGTGAATTATTTTGATGACTGATCTCGTTTTAATCCGCTACGATTACAATCGGGGAAGAACATCGAAGAAAATTTTCTTATTTCGAGAATCGCTTAATGAAATCATAAATTATATATGAGAATCCTTTGATTTTCTTCTTTCTCATTTTAGTCGGTTGCTAACCGAGAGAATATCAGGAATTCTTCTTTCTGTTATGACCTAACATTTCCATCGATACTTAACTGTTCATTATTAGCGATTTAAAAATTGCTAATATATATTTATAAATGTGAATATATATATATATATATATATATATATATATAAATATATATATATATATGCAGATAATCTTTTAATGAAAAGTGTAATTTTCTTCAAAGTAAGAATTAAAATATAATTTGAGTAAAATCACAAAAAGTCAATTTTAGTTATAATAAATATTTGTTTGATGATTATCTATCATTCATATGGCCGTTATATTTAAATATAAAATAGGGATTCATGATAGATGCCCTCAGAACAAGCCCATGCAGTTGAATTGCTAAACGGTCAAAGAAAAATTAATACGTTGAGAACCAAATAAAATATAATTATTATGTATAAATGTCATTATAAAATATTATCGCAATCTTGATTGTATATCTTCTATATGCTAATGCTAATCCGCCCAACTTGTATTCGACGCTTTGACAAATAATAATAATATTTAATAAAAATTACATATTTCGAAGGAAAAGTTTTTTAATTTTACATGAATTCAAATAATATACAGTATTTAAAGATAACAATAAAACTCCGATTTTATGAAAACCATGGGTAACCCAAGAAAAGCTTCCACATATCTATTTGAGTACAAGATCTCGATACCGCACGAATTATATATGAGATGAACATTTATGTGACAACGATCATTTAGAATCCAAGATAGCGGCGATGAATGTAAGAGCAATCACCATAAAATATGAACAATTATGCAAATACGAACAAGATGCGAACACGGAAAACAATCTAAGTCATCATGACAAGATTGCAGATTGATGGCAGATCATGGAGAATGAGATTTGAGTTCTGAGTCGAGCCCCACGGAAGCTCGAGACTCGAAGCTAACTGATGCAGGCAGCCTGATACATATGCAAGCGCACGCGACACCCGACGGCGCGAAGGCGGCGCGAATGGCGGCCTGGTGCGCGCCTTCGAAGTCGGCGGATCGCATTGAATAGTTCGGCTGGAAGGAGCACGCCTGGGTCGCTCATTCACGCGGCCCTTGTCATAAGCGAGTGGTCTGGGCGCTGGTTTCTGGCGACGAGTGCGGTCACGCTACAGCTCATTGTCGTGCCGCTTATGGTCTTGCAGGCGGCCATGTGGCTGGGCTAGGCCACCCACGCGAGATTTGGGCGCGCGAGCGGGCTCATCAAGCTGCGCCCAAACGGTGATCGGTTTTGGCAATTTTGGGCGATTTTGATTTACCCTTTTTTCTCCTGGGGGTCTATAAAATCCCCTAAAAAGGCACACTTCTTCAACACTCTGTGTTTCTTCTTGAGTGAGTCGATAAGGCCCGTAGTTCATACGCAGCTCGTTTCTCGAAGATGTCAACCGACTGTCGGACCGACCGGGTTTGAGGCGATCAAGACCCGTACCGGCAGGCTCCGCTTTTCCCTCAAAGAGGTGTCAATCCACCTGCCGGACCAAGTTTGAGGCGATCAAGACCCGTAGTTCATACAGCAAGGCTTCGATTTTCCCTCGAAAGAGGTATCAACTGACCTCGTCGGACCGACCGAATTTGGAGGCAATCAAGACCCGTAATGAGAAATTGGATTTCTTCAAACTTCGATGGATGGTTCAATGGCTGATAATTGCCAAGATGATGGAAGGATAGAGTCATCATTCAACGACTTTAAAGAAAGTGTGTAATTTCGAGCATCATCGGGAGGAATATCTCTCTTTCCCCTTTTCTTTTTGATCTCATATGTATGCATGTCCTTTTCGTCAGATGAAAAAATCTATGTCGCTGAGCCCAGAGAAAAAGATATGCCAAGTATTGGGAGAGAGCTTCACAAAATTTTAGATTTTTTGATCATTTCTCCCCTTTTACTTATTTATTATGTATTTTCACGGTGATGGAGGATAACATGCATCTATATACCATCCTGTCACATCGATAGTTTAATGGTGTTCGTAAGAAATTTCATTTCCCTAATGAGTTGGTGGCTATTGTTGCCAAGAGTCCGATCGAGCTCGCTCACCTCCACGTGATACTTCACTTTTGAGATGATTCTTCATGCGATTCGATTCCTTTAGCTCCCTGATTGAGATCTTCAAAACATGTGGTGTAGCTTTGTCACAATTTTCATTTCGGCTTTAGTGGTCATCGGTTATCTTCTTTAGAGAACGCGGTGTTACTTTGAACATCAAATACTTGTGTCGAATGTGTAGATTCACATGTGATGCTCAAGGACGTGTTTCTTATCGAGCTATAAAGAATTGGATAGAATTTTATACGGATCCATCTAAAAATTGGTCTAATGGATTCTTTTGTGAAAAATGAGTGGGGCCTTCCGAGAGATGGAAGATTGAATGACCTTCCGGATCCATTGTTGATATCGAGAATGAGATCGGCAACTCTTAATATCTCGATGTAGGAAGCTTGCAACATGAGTTACGACATTAAATATATAGTTGAAGATAGAATGTTCAAGGTTGGCCTTTCCATCCGTGCGAGAGATCTCATTTTTTCCACTAAAGAGGTCAAGTAAAGGTGATGAAAAGTCTCCTCATATTCATAGGGTTCTTTCAAGAAGCTCACAGAAATCGGTGGTGGCAATATTTCTTCCCTAATAAAAAGAAGACATGTAAGTGACTACGATATCCGAAGAAGATGTTCATTGGCCTCGAGAGTTTATTTCAACTCATGATGGGGAGTTTATTTCTGCCGCACATTCTCAAGAGGTGTTAAATCACATATGTAGGCATCAACGAGCGATGAATTGGTACGCTATTCCTTTTTTCTTCTTTTCTTCTTTTCTTTTGTAATATTTGATTTTTTATAGGTAACTCAAACATTAGGGATGGCTCATTTGGGTGTCGCTTAGATGAGTGGAATAATTGAATTTGTGAAGATAAAATATCTAAGAGTATGAGCAAAGATGAGTGTTAAGCCAAAGAAGTGACTTTGGAGGATCGACCGGTGTAACCGAAATAGAACATGTCGACTTCTCTTCTCTCCTGTCGAGGTGGAGCACCTCATGATGAGGTGAGGGATGAGACTCATCAAAAGAGAAAAGACTTAAGGCACTTGAGAGAAGAGAGCTCAATGGAGAAGAAAGCATTACAAGATTGTTCGAGAAGGAGCATATAATGTCGGGAAGCAAATGAAATCTCCTTGAAGGTGGTGGAAGACTTTAAGAACTCGGCTTATCTCGACATCAAAGACCATGTTCGAAGCTCGTAATCATATTCTTGATGTTGAAGTGAAGGACTTGGAGCACCAATGTTTAGAGGAGGGCTTCATCCGAGGGTTCCTAAAGGAATCCTTAGTACGCAAGACCGAGCTAGTATTGAGATCTATCTCCCAACCAAGTATCAAGACTCTTCGAATTTGAGATGAAGGAGTTGAGAGTGAGTCCAAGGGAGCATCTCCTGGTGAGGAGGACGTTGATATCACCAACGATATGATGTAGCATCACTTGAGGATGCATTTTTTTATGTATTATTAGTGTATCGTAATCTTGATTCTTTTCTTATATCATCATGTTAATGCTATAAATTTTTTTTAGATGATCTTATTTTATTTTACCTATCCGTGAATTGGTCGAATATTATTCTTACGCTAACTGATGGATGAGGTTAAATTGAATCCACTCAGGATTTTTGACCTATCCGAGGTTGTTTGTCAGAGTGTTCACTCGATGAAGTTAACCTATGTGGAAGAGGCCATGAGAAATCCACCAAGGACCTTTTGACCTATCCAAGATTGTTTGTCGACATGACGTTAACTGTGTGGAAGAGGCCATGAGATGTCCACCAAGGACCTTGACTATCTATCAAAGTTTAGTCTCGCCGATGACATTAACCTATGGAAGAGGTCGAAAGTCCCCTGGGATTGATTATGCCCATCGAGATATAACGAGTTGTATATTTCAAGTGGGAGGATTAAATGAAGAAGAATAAGTTTGTAAGAAGAAAGCTATAAATTCATTACTCGATAAGTTCGATATAATCATAAGATGATTTTAACACGGATATGAGTTTCAAGAGAAAATGACAACAACGACAACAAGTCTTTATCCCACTAAGTGGGGTTACAAGAGGAAATGAGCGAGACAAAATAAAAGTTGCGATAATTATGAGGAATTACCGATAATATTTTGGAGATTCTCGGTTTTCCAAGTGAGGTAAAGTTTTTCTCTCTCCTTGAGCTTGAAAGTTCTCGGCTTTACCATAGCTATAACCACATATGGGTCATCCCAAAGAGGTGAGAGTTTATTGGTTGAGGGCCTTTGCCGCAGACTTCGAGACCAAGTCACCAATAGATATGGGATGAGGTTTTACTCTGAAGTGATGAGCTACCCTTTGGTGATAGGAAGCAACCGGGTACATGTCACGAAGTTTGGGAGTAGTGTGTCGGAGTTTTTCTTCATTACCATCATGATTGAATAATTGAACTCTTGGACTTGGAACTCTGATATCTACTGGTATAATAGCTTCTGTGCCGAAACACAAGTTATATGGTGTCTCATGTGATGTGCGTAAGCCCAAAGAACATTAGAAAGCTCATCAACCCATTGCCTAACCTTCTCAGATGTTTTTAGTCCTTTGAGTATAGTCCTTTGGTAGCTTCGCCTTAGTTTGAGGATGTGCTACCGTATGCGCAAATGTGAAGATCTTTGCAAAAGGACGTAAAGACTTTTCAAGAAATTGCGTGTGATGATCTTGTGAAGACCAATCGACATACTATATTTTTCCAAACAAATTGTTTAGCATTTGCCTCTGTAATTTTAGCGAGTGGTTCTGCTTCCACCCATTTAGTGAAGTAGTCTAATAAAATGATAAACTTTCGTTCCGATGCTATAAAAGGTCCCATGATATCAATCCCCATCAAAAGGCCATGTGCTTTGAATGGTTGAGAGCTCTGTATGCGGCATGTGAGGGAGGTTAGAATGCACTGACAACTTGCACATTTTTTTGTGAATTCCAAGGTGTCTTGTTTCATCATATGCCAATAGAACCCTTGCCTTATAATTTTATACCCTTCCTCCTAAGTGTTCTCCACATATCCCCGAGTGATCTCTTAATGCATGACCTCCTGGGTGAGAGACATTTGAGGTACGGCAGAAAAGCTTTGTATAGTTCACCTCGATAATAATAGTAAAGTTTGAAGCTTGTCTTCTGAGATGAACGAAGTTGGGTCTTCGTGAAGGGTTCCTTCTTGTAGAAAAGATGGATGGGGTCCATCCATGAATGTTCCTTTATCTCATTAATTGCTTGAATTACCCATGACCCTTGGATACTAGAAAATGTATTTCTTCAACATGCCTTCTTAAATAGATCTCTAGAGTGATGAAGCAAGCTTAGCAGAGTCCGAGTATTCTTCTCTCGTAGTATGTGAATGATTTGATGTGTCTTGAAATGGGCAAGAAGAGACTTCAGTGGAGGTATCGGTGGGATTATGAGTATTAAAGTTTCTCTCAACTTGGGAGGCGACAAGTTAAGAGTGTGTATCACTAAGTCTTGAGCTTCACTCAAAGTCTCAACCCCGCATGAGAGCCTCATATTCAGCCATATTATTAGTTGAAGGAAATTTTAAGCGAAGTCCATACTCTAAGGTATTCTCACGGGGAAATAAGTAAGATTCTCGCACCAAAGACCAAGATTTCAAGCTCCATCAACATAGAGGGTCCATTGAGGAGAGGCATGTAGATAGCTCCTCCGAGTTGGCGCATTCCATTATAAAGTCTATGAGTACTTGAGACTTTATAGCAGCGAGGTAGAAAATTTATATCAAACTCTCCAATTCTACGACCACTGATTAACCTCCGATGCTCGGTTTCGTAGGATGGCCCTTAATGGTAAATGAGTGTAAACACCAATAGTGTGAGCTTGGAAGTATGGACGTAATTTTTGCGCTAAGAAAACTAAAGCCAAAGCCACCTTATCAGCAAGTGGATAACGACTTTCTATATCGGAGAGAATTTTGCTGACGTAATAAATTTTTCGTTGTATCCTATTTTCTTCTTGCACTAAAACTGAGCTTATCACGTGGAAAGAGACTACGAGATATAAGTATAACATCTCTCCTTGAATAGGCTTGATAGTAGGGTGGAGATGCTAAATACCCCTTAGTTGCTCAAAAGTGACCGACATTCATCCCCATTTAAAATTATTACTTTTAATATTTTAAAGAATGAAGTATTTATCCCTAGAAGCGGGGGATAACAATAATTCGTCCATTCAAATGTTGAACTTCTTAATATTCTTCTGAGGAGTCATATTTTGAGAGCTTTGATTTTCTGGTTGGCCTCTATCCCACGGTTACCATAAATCCAAGAAATTTTCCCGTAACCAAAAGCACATTTGGTTGAGTCTCATGTTATAACGTCAAGAAGGTTAAAGCATATTTCTAAGTCGAAATATATTGTGATTCTTCCAAGCTTTTCACTAACATGTCATCCACATATACCTCCATTGTGCCTAGTAGGTCTTTAAAACTTTATTCATAAGCGTTGATAAGTAGCACCATTTTTTAATTCAAATGCATAACTTGGTAATAAAACCTTTATATGTTTGAAATGTTGTAGCTTCTTCATCCATCATTCATTTTATTTGGTTGTAACTAGTAAGCATCCAAAATCGAGCATTTGATGTCCGACGTAGATCAACCAATTGATCAATTCGAGAAGAGGAAAACTATCTGCAAGCCTTGTTAAGGTCGGTAATCAATACACATTCTCCATGTTCCGTTTTCTTAACCATGACAACATTCGCTAGCCATGTAGGGTAATGTACCTCTCGTATGAATCCCGCTTCTAAAAGCTTGTTAACTTCTTGTTCAATAGCTTGGAGGAGATCAGGTGCAAAACTTCGCTTCTTCTGGATGATCGGTTTGAATGTCGGATCGATCTTGAGGGAGTGCATGATCACATCACGACTCGATATTTGACTCCAAGCAAGATGTCTTGATTTCTGCAAGAAGTCTATGTATTTTTTCCCTTTGTTCATCCGAGAGAGATCCAACTTGTAATCGCTCATAATGGTGGGTCATCTGATAATGTAACAAAGAGCAAGTCTTCTACAGGTGAAGCTTTCTAGGGTACTTCTTCATCTCGAAAATTAAAATCTTTGATGCTAAAGGTCACAGAAGGGTGTGGTTGAGCTTGTCTGAGATAACATGATTGTTATCTTGATTTCCACGACCACCCAACCCAACGGGTTGGAAATTTCATCTTAAGATGAGATCAAGTGACATCAAAATTGATTGAGGGGCCTTCCAAAGATAGTTATATATGAACTGACTTGACCACCATGAATTGGATTAAATGAGCCACTTGTCGAGGAAATTCACCAAGGATAATAGAAGGGTGATTGTCCCTCCACTCGCTGTATGCATTATCAAACCCGATAATGGTCCCGCAATGGGTTGGAGCTTTTCCCAACTGTGCCCATGTTAAGAAATGTGGAGTAAAATAAGACATCAACAGAACTCTCCATTGTCAATCAAAATTCTCTTAACATTATAGCATGGGTCACCGATCCTCGCGATGATAAGTGATCTTGATGAGGAACATGTACTCCTCCGAAGTCATTGTCATTAAAAGTGATGGAATACGAGATTTCTTTAACTCGCTTCTTGAGATGGTAATGAGAACTTGATTAGATAGTATTGGTCCTCCTGTGATTGTTTTAATTTCTCCAACTGTTTGATGATTGTTTTATTATTTCTGTGATGATTGTCCTGTTGCCCCCCAGTTGAAGATATGCTTGTTTAAGTCGATTGATTCTTCACAAATTGACGTAGATATCCTTGCTGAATGAGCCTCTCAATTTCTTCTTTGAGTTGTTTACATGCCTTAGATGTCCACGACTTCAATGGAAGTGACAATATTGCTCTGATTTCGAATTTGGTTTCAGTGGATGCGGCCACTTGATATTTTCTTCATCTCAAATAGCCATTAGGAGGTTAACACGAGATGTATTCAGTCGCGTGTATTCCTTTTCGGGTCGTGGTTCACATCGTTGATATGGGGGTCGTGGAGGGAGATCACGACTGCCTTGTTGCTTCTTTTGATAGGACTGTCATTCAAGATGGTGCTTTTACGTGATTGCTCAAATTATTGTGATGGACATTAATAGCCTCATCAGCAGAGATTTGTGCTTCCACACGATGAACCAAGTCGGCATATGAGCGACTGTCGTGATTAGTGACGAGTAAAAAACTGGCGACTTAGAGTCCTCCAAGAAAACTCCTTTAATAGTTCGTGGTCTACCTGTAATTTGGCGAGCTTCTAAGGAGAACCTCGAAGTATTCCTTAAGTGATTCACCTCATTTTGATGAATGCCGAGAGATGGGAGGAATCTTTAATGATCCTCCTTTGCAATGAACTGCTCTACAAAAATCTTGGCGAGTTCTCAAGAAGGATGGATTCCCTGAAGGGAGTAGAACCAAGTGCGAGCTTGTCCCTTGAGGGTAATCGGAAAGACGACAAAGCGTGTCGAGCTCGTGGATATGCATGATACCCAGAATGGTCGATGTGTTCATGTGGGTCCCATCATAAGAATCAATGTTCTAAGCTTGAAACCCAGAATAGGATGTTGAAGAATAGCCTAAAGGTGAGGATTCTCATACCATGGAGGGGAAGATGATTTCTATCTTGAGGTGAAATTCATCGCATTAAGCGTCATAATCGCATTAACATGACAGTGGTCAACAGGATGAGACTATGTCAAGCTACCAGCAATAATTGGTGGATTAGCAGTCGGTTGAGCTACAGGTGATGGATGAGTAGAACTAGCGGTGTCAAGGAGATCAGTATCATGGTCTTTACGCGGAGGAACTTCAGCATGAAGGAAATTAGCATTTTGACCTCCCACTAACGACGATCTTGGGGAGATGTTTTCCATTAGTGGCTGTGTTCCTCGCAAAAGATCATCTCATTTTGAGACTCTTCCATTCTGCACATCTTCTAAAGAGATTGCCTTCATCGACGTGGTCACCTATGTGGGGAAGTGAGGTTAGCAATCCTTGGTTCAAGGATTGGTTTCGAGTGACGGAGAGCGAGGCTCCGCTGTTAGTGTGTTGCCTATTGGCCATACGTGTTCCTGAATTGTGATTGAAGGGTTCACTTCCCACGACGCGCCAAACCTGCCAGAAAAATCATTTAGAGAGTAAAATTTTTTGCCTTAGCTTCGGGAAATCCAAAGACACACACATGTATTTAAAGAGTGAACAATAAAACTCAATTTTATATGGAAAACCTAAGAGGGAAAATCACGGCTAGCCCAAGAAAGCTTCCACTATGTATGTTTTGAGTACAAGATCTTCCCGACACGGATTACGAATTATATAGAAAGAAACAAGCCTATGTGACAACGACGTATAACAATGTTGTAGATACGAATGATGTGATGAGTAATCAGCAGATGCGAACAATTATGGCGAATCAATCAGCGATGAAACAATCACCGGTAGAAGTCATCATGATGGAGACCACGATTGACGATGGCGGATCAGCGACGGCCGACGGTGGATGGTGGTTGACGACCGCCGAAAGTGGGACGATTTGAGGATCTTTAGAGCTCTCTCTCTCTTGCCCCTCATGAGGAATGAGGAGCTATTTATAATGGAGGAGTGGCATCTCAGAATACATGCAAAACCCGTAATTACCCACTTCATCGGATGGCTCACCCTTTGATCATTTTGATGTATTTTAAATATTTGAATGATCAAATGAAGTCGGAATATTTAGATCTTGGGCTTGTTAGATCCGGCGCGTCGAGACGCTCGATTTGACTATAAACACTCCTTGTTTAAGAGCTTTTTAGGGATTTAACTTATATCCCAAAATTTTCAATGATATTTTAAGTGCTCGATCTCGACCAGTTTCAACTTCGGATCAGTTTACTTTTAGCATCAAGATTTGTGCTTTGCCTAGTAGTATTTAAGTGTCATATTAAATAATAATAATAAATCATATTGCATACGAGTGTATATATAGGCTAAATGCACAATTCTTTATTTCCATTAATAATTGTTCTTCAATATTCAGTTGTAGACTCTCTTAGCCTCAACAATGACAGTAGTTTACAAGGGTTTTCCATCCCTAAGGAAAAATCATATCTTTGCTTCAGAAGGCAAGTCATTCATATGCTTGGATCACTCTTTATTTTTCTTTTTGTATTTTGATTTTGATGTTATTTTTATTTATTTATTTATATTCTGATTAAAATAAAATATTCAAATTTGCGTGAATAGCACCATCATTATTTTTTTAAAATGAAATGTATTATTTATAAATATTAAATTCTAGGTGTTTGATATGTAGGTGTTTAAAATTGTGCATCATGTTATGTAATTTTTCAAATAAAATATCTAGAAAATATACACTAAAACAAAATATTTTTAAAAATAATATCAAAATAAAAATGAAAAATACAAAATAATAAAAATTATTCCAAACATGCCCTTAAGAAATTATTTAATTCATAAGCTTTTTTTTTTCTTATTTTATAAAATATAATCAAAATAAAGTTTCTGATAAAAAAACTAAAACCTGCATGCAGATGTTTTATAAAACCAGCTAATGGCGACTTTCATAATGATGTTCCTCGGCTGTAGTTTAGTATTCATCGACAAGCGCATCAACATAACATTTGTTGGTGTTTTCACCTGGATTGTTTCTATGATAGCAATGGGTTATAACTTCACATGGCTGCCATGAATCCGTCACAATTGGCTTGCTTCTGCAAGACTATTTCCATGGAAGCAGGTTCTTCATTTGACCTTTAGTTCTGTGAAAAACTTCATCGGACTATTCTGATACATTTTCTATCAGAATCTGATTAGTTTTATCTCTCTCTCTCTCTCTCTCTCTCACACACACTCACACAATATACATATATATATATATATATATATATATATATATATATATATATATATATATATATATATATATATATATATATATATATATATATATATATATATATATTCTGATATGGGATTGAAGAAGGTTTCTAACTTATGTTTTGTTTTATAATTATGCACCAGGTACCGTTCTATGTGATGGCTCAGGTGACTGGTGCAACTATAGCTTGCCTGGTGGTATATTCGCTTTTCAGTGGAGAAGACGCTAGTATAATGCTAACACTTCCTGGAGGGTCAAAGCCCGTTGGTGATCTGAAGGCAGTATTATGGGAGATCATCATCTCTTCTATTCTTATGCTTGCCATTCGTGGTGCTGGAACTGATCCTAGAGCGGTAGGTTCTATCTGTTTATGGCTAAATTGTTTTTTAAGAAGATTTGCATACATATCACATAATTTTTGTGTATTTATATATCTAATATTTAAAATTTGATATATATATATATATAACACTTTTTTATAAAAAAGTTATATTTCACTTTAAAAAAATTAATCATAGTGATATTTTTATGTGATCTTAAAACTTAAGATGTTATTTATATAAATATTAAAATTTAGATGTAATATATATAAATATATAAGAGTTGTGTGGTATGTACATTTCCCAAACCATATTTTCATAATTTGCATATTTTGCAGATTAACTATTTTTCTTCATTAATAAACTTTATTACAAATTGATCCATACCAATCTTTACAGTTTAAGGATGTTGGCGGAATAGCCATAGCAGCTGTGCTCTTCTGCAATATCATCGTTGCTGGGTAACTAAGATCTTCTTGAACTCAATTCTAAGTAATCTTCCAGTATAAATATTCCATTACAGACTCATAATTATCTTCATTTATTTTTATTCATATAAAAATAGAAAAATCACCGGGGCGTCGATGAACCCAGCAAGGAGCTTAGCTCCCGCAATCGTTACTAACAATTTCAGCAAAATATGGATCTATTTGATATCGCCTGTGATTGGCACAGTAATTGGATCGGCATTATATAACTTCTTCCAAATTTCCACGAATTCTAAAGACAAGAACAAGCAGATGGAATCAATTCCAGAAGGAAACAACGAGATTGCCATGGAGAATTTATCCCATTCAGGTATATGATTACTCTCTCTCTCTCTCTCTCGCTCTCTCTATCTTTCTCTCTATGATTATTTTGTAGGGAACTCTATGGAACTTGTATGAATTCTTTGGCATCCTCTACTGATGATTTCATGGAGGTTGAAGATTTTATATGTTTGTGGTTCATTGAGGGGTATTTCAACGGGTTCAATGTAATGATGAAATGCAAAGAAAATAAATGAGTGGGTAAAGGTGTGTCCATAGGTTATATGATTATTTGATTGAAATCATTATTTTTGATATTAACAAGTTTTGGATTATTATATTATTTTAAAATGGTTTAACATCATTGCGTCAGGTATCAAGAAGTTGTGAGATATTCTAAATAAATATTTGAGAATATCCGATAAGATGAAAAAAATTATGTTAGATTATTCTAGAGTGCTCGGAAAAATATATATTTATTGTTAGAAGAAGAGAACACAATGCAAGAAGATTAGATGATATTGTTTGCCTCTTCTTTCTTGTCACTCTAAGAGATAAAGATATAGTCTTTTTATTTTTCATTACTCTATCTACTGTCATCTCCACTTTAGGAAATATAAAAAAAAGTATTATATGATACCCTAAAATGACACTCTTAGGGTTTTATTATAGCCCTTAAATGGTGGACATGAATCTATCAATATTTAAGATTCGTGAGAAGTCTTATGTATGGCTCCAGGAGTTTTGCCCTTTCCCATTTGGCAATATTATTATTGCTATAATATAAGAACACTAAATTTCATTTAGTTCTTCTTGGTTCACCTATTCATATTGAGAGTAGTGTAGGAATTGTTAATAAGGATCAAGTGACCGTTCGTGGTGGTATAATGAAGGTGATGTTAAGGGTTGATCAATAGTGGAAGAACTTAGAAGTGGATTGGAATAAGAGTTGGTAGTAAAAGAAAGTGAAGTGAACACCGGGCTTCTCTAGACTTAAGTTTTAATCTTGAGAGTTGAGGAAGGCTTGGATACTTGTTTGGTTGGTTTGAAAGATAGAGTGGTGGAGTTGGAGGGGTTGTTCATGTTAGAGAGTATGGATCAAAATTATGAAGATTGGTGGTGACTTATGTGATAATTTAAGGCACATCAAAAGAACATTTAATTGAGTTCATAATATTTTTTTCACTTTAAATTTTCCTTAGGAAATTCATCCTAACTAAATTCTCTCATAATAAAGCATAATGTAATATGGAAAATATACTAATAATTGGATATATTGAAGGCAACAGATATAACAAGGTACTTATTGAAGTGATCGGGTACGACATTAAAGAATGATGTACAATCTCGAAAGATAGAAATATCACCCTACAATATATCTAATCACCTAATAAGGACTCCTAAGGCATGATGGGTCTTCGAATATACCAGAGATTTTTCCCTTACTTTATGTGGAAAAGTAAAGTAGGGTTCATATTAAGTCAGGTTCTTTATGTTTTCTTTGGAGGCAAGCCTCCATAATTAATTACATCATAGGGAATAGAATTCCTTAAGAATACTCTCAATTAAAGTAGGTAATTATTGTTTCCAAAGATTTCAAGGCTAGACTATCAAAGGGTTGGTTATGTTTAGAAAATCAAATGGGAGAGACCAAGTAAAAGACTTATTTTTGAAATCCAAAAGAAGATAAGTAGGGAGCACTTATGATACAAGAATGCCTAGTAAATGCTCTGATCTATCTTATGGTGAGGATTTATATATTTGAAAGTGAAGAAATTTATCTATTTGAGTTGAATTTTGTTAAATTGCTAGGGCTTATAATCTGCCAACACAAGGTTGTAGGAATGCATAAGAGGTGAGGATTTATGCTTGTAGCCCGAAGGAAGCAGCTACCTCGGATCCTAAATTTAGAAAGCTTTAGTACAAGCTAAATCATGACCTAAATCTGAGAGAAAGGTGGACATAAGAGTTCATCTTTACAAGAGAGAATAAACTCATCTGACTTCTGAACTTACAACCACCTGGAGTGGCCTCCAACTAACTCCTATGATTTAAAATCATATAGTCCAGTCTTATGAAATTGCAAGATGGTTGGAATATTTTTCAATTGAAAGAAAATGAAAGTCTTAAACTCACTATCTAAGAGACTAGAATATGAGTGGTATGAGCATATGATTTAATCTAAAATATAAAATTTTATCATTTTTATTTCATTTTGATACATTCGTTTGGACAAAGGCTTGGGATTTTTATGATTAAATGTATAATGAAATATAATTATCGATCAAATCAGTGAAAAGAGGGTGTTATTCACCATAAGGGATGCCCTCATAAGTCAAGCATTTTCTTATCATGCAAGGATGGAGATCCCCCATATTCAAGAAAGAAAGAATATGATATGCATGATGTGAGACATACAACATATAACTAAGGGGTTGCTAAATCTTTTACTTATCTTGATTACAACCCTAGGCTTTATGATGAGGTTGTGAATTTTTTAAAATTTAATTATGAGTTATTAGTTGGTTAGAAAATTTATTTTATCCAAAGAACCTACCGCATCAAGGTGTGGGCTCCAAAAATTCACCATCGACCTCTTTGATGAAAAGAGTATTTTAAAGTGTCAGTGTAATTTTCAGAAGGAAGATGAGATAGTAGATAAGACACTTCCTGAGGATTCATCCTCATTTGGTGAGAACTTTAGATGGTTTGGTTTTCTATAGTGCAAGCCCCTATAATTACCCTCTCCATAAGTGAGAGAACTTCAATTAAGGCTAATTATATCGCTTAATGCCTACATAGTAGAAAGATATAGAGTTTTAAAATTTAAGATATGAAATTCATCATTTTAGCTTAAACTAGATGGTGAATGACACCCCATCTAGATCTCATTATCCCGTCCCTAGTCTACTTAGTCGGATGAGGTATACCCAACCCAAGTATGATCCTCATCGACACACATGTTCGCCCAAGAAATCCTTGTAGACTGGTGGTGTTTGTCAGGAGACATGTATAAGTCTACATGGGTTGTTTGCCTATCAAGTATACCATATGATTCACAACTCATAGAGCCATTAGAGCATACATGATGGTCGGATCGTAATATAATTATAGTTTTTTAGGTTTTACCCGACCCCTGAAGCCACGCAAAGATCCTCGACACTTGAATTTAAGCATTATAGTTGTGGTGTTTATAGCTTAGTTATTTATCTAAGGAGATAATCTTAAGTCTACCTGTAGAGGGTCCATCAAGTATACTGATTCACAACTCAAAGGGAAAAGCCATTGGGGAGCATACTGCTACATGATCGTAATATAATGGAGCTACTAGTCAAACCACCATCGGAGGACTGGTCATAATGCTTCATCTCAGAGCATCCCAAGCCACGCAGTGAGGATACTGAGCCACGCCCTACGCGTGAGATTGATTGAGAGTGAACTTAGCAGAACACTTGATTTGACATCAGATCTTTTGTGAGCTAGAGTTTTCTTAATTTGTCACCCCCGATAAATAGTTGTGAAAGGTGAATAGATTGAATTTGATTTAAGTTTTTAATGATAGAGTTTCATTTAAGCAATTTCATATTGCTATTTTAAAATTGATTAATTAGAATATATTTAAGAGTTTTAGATCCTGTCAACTCTATTTAGCTACTAACAGAGGATTAGATCTACGGTCACCTCACATAATAAGTTTTTCAGATATTTTATTGATTTGAAACTCTTGTTATAGGTTTTGTTAACGACTAGCCTAAGACTAAACTGAAGACCGATCCTCGGACACTTGAATTTAAGTATCCAAAGATAGTTGAACTCATGGGTGTTTATATTTAGATATATCTAATTAATGAAATAATTGATTTTGAAAATCATAATTAGAATAAAATTTTTTTAATTTTGATTGAAGGAAGACTATGATTTTATAGATTTTGATTGTATCATCCGCTTGTATGAAGAGTTGCGGATCCGTTGAAGAAGGCATTTTGATTTATATTCCAAAAGCTTTAATTTGTCATTTTAAAAAAGTTTTATTCTTAGAGTAGCTTTCATTTTCTCCCTCTTTTTTGTTTTACTTTTGTGTTTGTTGTATGTTATTTTACTTTTCCTCCCTTTTTTGTTTGACACTGTCAGCTTAAAATTAGATGCAAATTTTCTTACTTAGCGTTCTTAAGTCAATTCATTTCACTTTTTTTTTTTCTAAGTCAAAAGATTTGATGGAATTTTGGCAGCCTCCTCGCATCATCCCTGTGTAGGGGGATGCATCGGGGGTATTTTGGCCTACCCGTCACACTCTGATGAGTGTGATAGTTGGTGTTTTGAAGCACCCCGACCGACCTTTAATCCCATTGCGCCCTAATGAGCATAACGAGGCATTCAATCACTCGGTATGCCCTGATGAGTGTAGCGAGCGGTGTCTTGTGATACCACAGTCGAATTTCATCTTGTCACGCCCTGATGAGCATGACGAGGTCTTCAAACCTGTATAAAAGTAAATATATATGCATTTTTGACATAGGGAGAGACATCTCGACAGCTTTTGGGTTACTTATGCATGAGATAAGCGTATCTTACACCACAACCCAATTTCTTCTTGAGCATGACGGTTTTCAAATCTACATAAGAACTCTACCAATTTTGTTGAGGTCAATCTTAAATCCATGAGCTTTTGTCCAAATGTCCCAAAACTAAAAGACCTTTTGAGAGATAGAGCTTCAAAGGCAAGTGGACTTGAAGCACGTTATATGCTTTGTTGAATCTTCCGATTCTTGATTAATTCCTTCAAGTATTGATGAAAGCATATATTGGTTGGGAGGTTTTTCAGTCCTTTCAACTATTTTTTAACTTAGAGATGATGATGATGATTAATAATGTAGAACAAGATTGTCATTTTGTTTTTCTTTTTGCCGCTTATCACCCTCAAGATCTCGGATGCGGGTAGGATTGCACCATTGTTTGTGTTGTAGAAGAAATATTCGAGGCAATTTTTTAAACTAAGTATGGTTAGAATCTTAATTAGGTAATTAAGTATTATTAAAAAAAATTTAAGAATAGGTATAGCAATTGGTATGCCACACGTCAACTCGACGCGTATCTAATTTAACTCGCAATCGCCACTAATTGGACAAGCCCCAACACTATTAGGCGACGGCCGAGGCCTCAATTTGTTTCTTCTTGGCTTCTCTGCGATTCCTCACTCGAGCTCGAGCGCGCAACATCCCCGTCCGACCGCCGTTCTCGCAACATTGGAGCTTCCCAGCACCCGTCGGCGTATCTCCAACCCTTGCATTGTGCCGCCTCCTGCATTTGAAATAAATTTGTTTTTTTGTCTAATTATGCTTTTATGGCGTTTGACACTTTCCTCTCTCATATATAGGTTTGGAAGCTAACATTAGCTTATGCATTCGACTCCATTTTGTTTGGGAAGTTTCGTCAAATTTGACTTGTTTTTGTGAACATCTCCATCATTATTTATAAACTTACAGTAAATCCCTACTTCTATCAATTTATAAAGTAATAGAGTATGTATGGTAGGAATTTGAGTAGTATTTTTAGACTTTGGATTTGAGTTGTATGTTGCGTAGAAGTTGCGACATTCAGTGTTAAGTAGCTATATAGTTTGTTTGGCAAGAATGCAGAATTTATTTCATGATCCTTTTTCTATGGAGGCTAACTAAGTATCGATGAGCGTCACCCAAGTTATGTGGGAGGTCAAAATCATCCGTTAAGGTTCTTGTCACAACACCTACCGAATTGAAGAACGAATTATGAGAATCTTTGATCCAAAGCACACTCTAATGTGTCGATATCCGATGGGTAGCGAATTTTTAGCGTTTGTAATATCTGATGATGACGTTTGTGAAGTTACACTTGACGAAGCTTCCCGTCAGATGTTGGTGTTGTATGTCGAAGTGGAAGATGTTAATATTGCATCCACATCACCGATCCGAAGTAAGGTATACCCACTAACGATACGGATTTCATCGCACAAGCACTCCGGGATACAATGTAGCTTTGATGAGTTGATTCGTAGGGAGTATATGGTCAACATTTATCTGATTATACTTGTAATAATTAATATGATAATTTGTTGCTGAACTTATAAGTTATATGGTATACGATGTTGTCATCGTCGGATAAACCGTATGTGCCTCGTAGTGCGAAGATGAGTATCGACATGAGTAGTGGCTAGCTGAGTCTACAGGATATTAGTGATGATGATGCTTAGTCGGGTTAGAAGCTCTCTGAGAATATGATAGTCATAATCTAAAAAAATTACTCATTTCAATATATTAATGAGAGTCATATTTGTCCACAAACGAGTATGTCCGGATGTGTCAAACTATGAGAGAGTGGGACAACGATGTTTACTTTGATCATCCGGAAACCGCCATAACATGAAATTAAAATTTCAAATGACCTTGTTGAAGGTATGTGTGCAAGTAAACAGTATTTAATTTGCTATGGGTGGTGCATAGTAAATAATATTCAATTCTAAACAGCCTCTAACGTAAGAACTACACGGTTGTATGCGTACAGCACGATAGTCCTACAAGACCCTGTAAGTGGTGTTTGTGTCGTAGCAGCAGCAGACGCTTAGGGGGTGCTTGGAGAATATCAAGAGTTGGTGAAAATCATAGATGTGTCAGTAGTATCCATCATCGGTGTAGTTTAAAATTCATAGTATTTCATCATACACGTGATCGCACCGATTGATCTAAAGCCTAGAGATTATAGGTAGAATGGAGTCAAATTCAATGTTAAAGTTTCATATATGAAAGCTTGGGATGCGGGCGTAAGGCAATAAAAGCAATATTCGACATTGAGAAGAGTCCTAGGACTCTCGCCTTTATATGGAATCGAAGATTTTACGTATAGTCTACAATTCAATCTACCACTACGCAGCATTTCCAGAGACTTTTTTGGGCCTTTGGACCTTTAATAATGGGATGGAGTAGCTGCTGACCAGTGTTGAGCTTAGACGATACTTTTTTGTTGGGCAAGTATCGTAGTACATTATTAACAGCCGTAGGAATCGACGGTAATAAAGGGATGTTTCCTCTAGCTTTTGCTATTGTGGAGTCCGAGAATGTTGATTCGTGGTTGTGGTTCTTACTGCGCTTGCATGATGTGTTGCCCGTAGTGTCTGCTAGATGTGATTTGTGCATAATATCTTATAAACATGTTGTTATGTGGATGCCAAGAGAATTTTCCATGGGCAGCCACGAGTTTTTTTGCCATTTGCATGAAAATTTTAAAAGGTGACGTTGTGGGGATTGGTGATGTTGAGTTTCTATGTCAAAAGATGTATATGATAATCGATGTGATATTCTTCGTCAACCATTTAATAATGTTAGATATTAAAATGTTAAAGAAGAAGCGCATAATTGGCTAGAGCGACCTTAAATGGTCCCTTGTGTACGATGGTGGTATGTGTTATGGGATAATAATGACGAATGCATCTGAGTGTTTTAATGATATCCTGAAACGAGCATGTGGTTTATCGATTCAGGCTTTAATCACTGCTATCTATTATAACTTAGTAGTCTTGTTCATGAAATGGTTATCCACGCTACGAAGAGGAAGTTAGTTTGTCTATTTATACTCAAAGGATGCCCACATCGATCAAAGGGAGGCTAGGCATTTCCGAACGTAAATATCAACCCAGGAGATGCAAATTTTTGACAGTCCAGATCATTGAGTTGATATCTAGATAATGGCCTCATGATTATAATTGGCATAACGATCATATATCATTATCTATGCCCACATGTGATTATTATATTGGGATTTTGATGATTAAATCATCTCACGTGTGTGTCACAGTACTACACTCTACAGCTGTATAAACTGACATACATAAATGAATTTCATACTCTACCAAATCATTCGATTGGTCATCTCGAGAGCATGGATTACTTCGCACACCACTAACTTTCACAGAAGGTCAGGCCGATCTCGTACGAATAGATTCAAAAATATAATGGATGAAAATGTAGGTAGCAGTAGCAGAACTTGTAGCATATGCAAAACAGCCGGTCACTACAAGTCATCGTGCCCTCATAATATTAACAGTCGACGGTACATTTTCCCTTTTACTTATAGACATTAGAGTGTCGCCGTTACTTATTCCAAGAGTAGATGTAGCCCCAGTTGACCCTAGTTTCAAAAAGGTCGATGGTCGGGATAAAGCGGATGTCGACTGGGTTGATTACCACCAGTCACACATTGCTGGTTGGGAGAGGCAGAGGGATTGCCTCGTCGAGGGCCTAGATGAGGATGTGGATAGGAAGACTATCACCAAGACATATCTTGGTTCGTCGGCTTCTCGTATTTACTACCTCGACAGATCCTCACCACTTACTACCAGAGCACCGTGGAGCATATTTATGTAAGTCCGATATAAGTATTCATCTCAATTCAATATTTATGTAAGTAATTTTACATATTATTTTTCATGAAGGAGCATATCGCATTTCGAGACATCTTCACCATACTTGTTGTGGATGATTACCCCTTATAAGGATGTGCGATAGAGATACCGAGATGAGATGTGTATATGGTGACACATATTACGGATCGGCCTACAGGGTGTCGCACGCCATGACTGGATCGCCATCTACTTCCACGATCCAGTCCTTCTACATATCAGCCTACATATGAGTCGCAGCCACCTATCTTCTAATAACAGGATGATATGACGCACACTACCGAGGATCTTGTAGTAGAGGGCCACCATCAGCAGCGTGATCGTCAATCCCGTGCACCTAACCAGTACATACCTGCGAGTGGTGCGATTCCACTCAGACGCCGGAGGCGTTAGATGTTTAGATAGTATACTTTTGTGTATGTACTATTTTATTTATCTGTTTCTTACAAACTTGAGTCATGTACGTTAAATTTAGTTATATCATAATGAACTTCTTATTATTTGTCCATGTCTAAAATGAATTTGTTAATTTCATATGATTGTTATCCATTAAAGTATTATCAACTTGATGCGGTCACGAACCATTTCAAGTTTAAACTGCACTTTTTTTTTTTTTTTAAAGTAGGTTTATTACTCTCTACTTTTTAGAAGAACAAAAATTGAAGAATTAAGATTTGTTTGATGAGTACGAAACTCTATGTATACGTGAAAATCCTGGTTCTTTTCATAGCCCTAAACCGTGATGTTGTTACTTATCTCACACAAATCACACCTTAAAAAAAATAACCTCAAGCTAGTCGCCTAAATAGTAGGCAACTCGCTTCAGACTTAACGTGACAACCACGTCATGTCGGAGTCGACGTGGTGTGGCCAGTCACCCATTAATTGGGCGACTATACATATTCTTAAATTTTTTTTAATAATACTTAATTACCTAATTAAACTTCTAACCATACTTAGTTTAAAAAAATTACCAATATTCGACTGAGTAGGAGATGACAATAGCCCGTTAAATTTCCACCAAGCAGCAGCTGCTTCGACTGTGGCTGCAATAATAGCTGATATGCTTGAAAATATATTGCCATTTTATCCCGAGCTTCTCTGATATTTGTATCTAGAAGTGTGGGGCAATCTACAGAAGGACATGCCAGTAACGAAGTAGCAATGCTTGCTTCTGCATGAAGCTTAGGAAAGGAGTTGGTTTCTAAGAAGCCACTCAATGATGGAGAAGCATTTCCATGCCCAACATGATGCCGAAGGCTAGACCAGGCGATGACCATATTCTCGACGGAGACAGCATCAAGGTCTAGGGTCATCAGGTGTCTGACAAACACCTGTGTCAATGCGCCGAGAGAATACTGTGCCACTGAAATGAAGATGGCAGGTTTTGAAGTCTCTCATTAGATCGGAGGCGGTGGAGACGAGATGAAGACGGGAGGGAGTGAATAGAGTTTGAAGGGATTTCTGGTTCTTCAATACAGAACAAGATGAGATTTTTGATCCTTCATGAATATCAATTGATTTCATGATATGAGTAGTTGATTTCTTCTTATTTTGGGCTTTATCCTGATGACTCATGTTGGAAACATCATTTTTGCTTGCTTCTTGCAAACACTATCAATGGCAATGGTCTCACTAGGAACGATAAGGATCATACGCTTCCCATTCATTTACGTTGCATGAGAAGGGATCGGTTGGGATCGAGCGAGCCGTTCAAACAGAAGGGGAGACTTCGACGTTCAGTTTCCTGTGTACGTGAAGAAGGGGGAGTCGCACCTTGGACGAGGAGGGGGGTCGAACAGGGTCGGGTAGGGTTATTAGCAGAAAATAGTTTTTTTATCAATTTTTAAAATGTGTAATCCACCTTAATAAGAATTTTACGCCAATCTCAATATAGGGTTGATATATATATATATATATATATATATATATATATATATATATATATATATATATATATATATATATATATATATATATATATATATGATTCAATTATTCTATTGTTCAATACAACGGGCAAGGTTTACCAGCATTTTGGTTCAAGTCGTCATCAAATTGGGCTAATTTTAGCTCAAAATGCGTATCGCCGCTTTCGACCGCTCGATTTTTTCACAGACTCATCCTAATTGAGTGTGAACAGTCTTACTTGATAGATTTCAGCATTTTGAAGCTAATGGCATAATCAATTTCACGAACAGAGGTCATTGGTTTGCGTCGGTGCCTCCTAACCTTGATATGCGTACGGGCATATTGGCGACTCGAGTGCTTGATCGGTTGGTCATCAAGTCGTGCAATATTTATATTCTGACCAATTTTGACGTTCTGAATGCGATGATAAAGTACGTTCATCGATCGGACATCATTTGAGTTGATTTCGGTGACGTCCAATGCATTTCATCCTCGATTTGTGTGATGTCACTGTTGATTATTCGACATTTGCTCAGACTCGTTCGAATTAAGCGTGGATAGTCTCATTTGATAATTTTGATGTTTTAAAGTTAACGACATAATCAATTTTGTGAACGGAGGTTGTTTGAATATCGTCACAGCTTCTCGACTCTGATATACGTGTCGACACATTGATAGCTCGAGCGCTTAATCAATTGATTGTTATATTTTACAATATTTATATTCTGATCGATTTCAATGTTCTAAATGCAACAATGAAATCCGTTCATCGATCGAAGGTCATTTTGACCATTTTCAGGGACGTCCAGTGCATTTTGAGCCTTAATTTGCGCACTATCACCTCCGAAGTCCGTCAATTCGTTTGTCTTGATTTATGACACACATATGGAGGTCAACACCAGGCCACACATTAAAGCATCAATCGTTAATAAACTAAGGAAATCATGATATTTCTAATGTGAAATGTAAATATATTATCAAATATGTTATAAGTTATCGCAAAATAATAACAAGCTGGTGTCATCAAGTACTACCATTCATCCCAAAAAAAGAAAAGATGGGTTTACCCTTATACAACTCAGAATATGAAAGAATTATTTTACAATTAAAATGAATACATGCTATGGGGGGGTCTTCATTCTTCGCTCTTCTTGTCCTCCTTATTTTCCTTCTTTGATTTGGTTGACTTCAAGGCATCACAGGGCACTCCAGGACAAAGCCATCTAGTAGCACTAATCCTAATTCTTATTGCAAAACTATATTTTATGTAAAAAATTAAATCTAACTATACCTGCAAAATAGAGGTTAGTTAAACATACATATATTCCAAAGCAGTTATATTATAATTTAGGCTCACCACCTTACACATGGGTAACCAAGCCCACCTGTCCTAACTTAGATTATGCTTAGGGGCCTCAAGCAACCTGTAAAGAGAGTATTTATATTTATTTTTAAGCAACCCCTTAAGCACAATCCTCCTAGAAAATATGATTAGCTAACAACGACCTATCATCTAGTCTAAGCATACACCCTAACATCTAGTAAAATATTTCATCATAAAATAAAACATATATTATACATACACGCCAACTGGACTAGAAGTGATGATTTAGTTCTAATGTGTTAAGGCTTGGTGTGGTATTTCTTACTGGGCATTAAAGTTATGATTTTATAAGTTCGGAAGGATTTAATTTACCATAAAAGGTTGGTTTCACTTCAAGTTGTTTAGTTGATTTGAGAATTTTAATTTATATTTTGATTTAGTTCTTTTGTGCTGTAAAATTTATATTAGGGTTGTACTCCTTTATAGAGAGTATATATTGTAGGGTTATACTCCCATTATAGGAGAGTACTATTTGTAAGTTATTTTGCATTTAGTGGATTCCTAGGGGTGGCTAAAGGGACGTAGTCGATTTTGGGGTTTAAAACCTAAAAAATTATGTGCCTGTTGTCTCTCTTTACTTTACTGTATTTTTATTTTTGCTGCATTAAGAATTGTATCTTGTCATTATAAAATCAAAAATTAATTTTCTATTAAAACTTAAAATTTTAAATTTAACTTTTATAATTTTTAATATCGACCAAATTCACCACCCCCCTCTTAGGTGCTATAGTGACTCAGAGCTAATTCTTATTTAAAGACTTTTAAAATTTTATATGTAACAAGCTCAATTTAAGCTCATTAACACTTTTATTTGTTCCTGTTTAAGTCTCCCATCAATTTTAGACCTCCCAACCCCCCCGATAACGCATTGGAGGCTATTCGACATTCTCATCACTCTGAGCATAACGCGTGTTGTTTTCCATGGTCTTCTACCTATTTCTACAATATATAATTTCAAACACATAAAAGAGCATATATATAGGTTTATTCTTTAATTTATCATTTTAAATAAGTTCAATTTAAGCTCGTCAACACTTTTATTTGTTTTTTTGTTTAAGTCTCCCATCCATCCAAAATTCGACCTCGACGTCCCCTCAGATGTCGACAGGTTATTCGACCTTCTCATTGTCTCTCGAAAGATGTAAATGTGTCTTGGACACTACGACAGTGGTCATCTATCTCATAATTCTAGCATAATAGGGTCTTTAAATACAATTTCAATTCAAATTTTTATTTTGAGCATATAGTTTATTTTGCATTAAATTAATTAAGTTCTCTGTCGGTCTGAATTTTGGCAGCCTCTCGACGCCTTCCCCATAGAGGGGGTTGCATCAGGAGCTATTTATCCTTACCGCCACCATCGAAAGTATACAGTGTCTTGCTACACTACAATCGTAGTCTTCTAACCCGCCATCTCTACTGAGCATGGCAAGGTCTTCATACACTTGACAAGTAGAAGCAAGGCTTAAATGTTGCAAAGTAGCATGCAGTATATGTAGAGACACATGGGCAACAATGTTGTCAAACTTGCATAGATCCAGTAATGCATCAATAAAATCTTGCAATGGTACAACCTCCTGATGCATCTTCATTAACAATTGATAAAATCGAGATGCTCTAGCAGAATCAATTGAATAAGTAGAATATGTGTTGTCATGCAAAGCTATCTCTGAAAAGCTTTCATTTGCCAGTCCATCGAGATTACATTTTGATGACATGTTGATGCACCTGAAAAGCTTGAGAAAATCAGCTGAACAAGTTCTAAGAAGCTTCAACATCATATTGCTTCCTGGTCTTTTGTCGTATAGGCCCCAGATTGCATTTAGATTCCTCATAATTCTTGTTTATTTAATGTTCTCTCTGTTGGACAATTTAATCTCATCTTGATCAGCATCAATTTGAACTCCTTTACTCTTTCTAGATTTCATTTTTTATTGCTCTTCTCCATATAGGAATATTCCTGAGCTCCCAAGAAGTGGTTGCTTGATCATCAGTCATTGCATGTTACTTCAATTCAGAAATTGTAGATCCATTTGTTTGAAGAACTTTAAATTAAGAATTGTAAGTTTCAACATAGTTGATAGAGACTATTTTGTTCTTAAAATATATGATACGAAGAGCTTGATTTTGTTTATGAGCACCCAAGTTATCCCTCTTCAGATTGTGGATCTTAGCATCTTTAGCTTCGAGTTCGAAAATAGCACTTTTAAGCTGCTCATTTTTCTGATCTCTATGTTTCATGAGAATGATGCAGTCTTGTTCCATGCGAGGGAACTTCTTGGAGAGATGCTCGAGCTCCTTCTTCAACCGCTCTACCTCTTTTTTTTATGCCACCGCCTACGCGACTGAAACCCCCATTTCTCGAAACCCTCGTCTCAACCATCATGCAGTCACAATCGGAGCACCTTCATGCACCTCTTTGAACCTCTGTGATAACTCCCTAGCTGTGAGAAGCTGCCACTTGCATCAAACCCAGTAGAAGACAAAACCTCCCCTTCCGAACGAAATGTCGAAGTGGCTCCCACTTGTAAAATGCCTCTTGATCCAGCAGATAAGAGAAGCTTGGGTTCAACGGAGGTGAATGAATGATGGCATTCACATCAACATTTTTTTTTGCATGCAGGCGAGCGGTAGGGGTTCGGCGCTTGTATAAGTTTGGTCAAGAAATAAAAGCTTGAGGCCGAGGGAAAAGTCGGTGGGTGTTCAGCTGGTGTTCAGTTTTCGTACAAGAGAAAATGAGAGTCGGAGAGAGAATGGGAGTCTTCAATTTTTTTTTTTTAAAGAGCAGCGACTGATTTTTTTTTCTTATTTTGCTTCATCGCGCTAATCCCCTTGGATAACATAAAAAAAAAGTTGGTCCAGGGAGAAATGATGTGGCATCTCTTAATTGGCTGTCATGGGCGATTGATTGTGGATGAAGGCGGCTACAAATCTCAAGGCATTGACTAAGTGTAATAAGGAAATAATCAGATAGATTTACCTCGAAATACATGTTAATCTTAATTAAATTTTATGCGCAATAACCTAAGTAAAATTGGATGTCTATTCTAGGTAATTTTGACATTTAATGGCGTAGTCCGTTCACGATCGAGATCAGATTCAATTGATTTAATTAGGATCACTTTCGCTCAAAAAATACACATTGCCACTTCAGATCACTCGATATTTGCTCAGACTCATCTGAATTGAGTACAAATAGCCTTACTTGATAGATTTTGACGTGTCGAAACTAACGGTGCAATCAATTTCATGAATGGATATCGTGGTTTACTTGGCCTTCCTCAATATGCATGCACGACGACATCGACCATTTGATTGATCATCAAGTGTTGTGCAATATTTATATTTTGACTAGTTTCAAAATTCTGAACATGATGGAGAAGTCTGTTCATCGACCGGAGGTCATTTGGGTTGATTTTGGTTACGTCCAGTGTATTTCAACCTCAATTTGCACATTATCACCTCCAAAGTCTATCGAATTTGACTTGTGGGCTTGACCCGACTCATGACACATATGTGAAGGTCAGTATTACTCACTTAAAACTTTATATATAAATGTGTATCTAGCTAATGGATGAGAATCCCTCTTTTCTATGTAATAAAAGCATGCATTCATAATTCAATCAACAAATGAAATATTTAAATTCAAAATACATTTCTTCATTCATCATCAAAGAATGCTAAGATTTACATTGCATGTAGATATGCTTAGATTATTCATATGCATGATATACATGATGATAAAAGAATTGAATAAATGTGTGATGTGTGATAGTAATCCATTCTAATTAATCTTAAGATGTCTTTCTTATTTAATAGGTTATTTAGAGTGAACTTAAACCTAAAGTTAATTAAAACACATAATAAGTCATTCATTAAAAAAAACTAAGCTAATTAACTATCTTAGAAATGACTTAAGGTATGGATAAAAGAGAGGTTCCCTCTCTCTCTTCTTTTTATAACACTTAGTTGCTAGTGTAGGCAATATGAAACAAAAGAAAATACTAAGTAGAATCTTCAAATCAATTAAATCACTTAAAAGAAATCAACACTTTATAACTTAAATCCCTCACACTTAGCAAATCATAACTAATTAGACATACCCACACAAGCCTTAACATACATATTAGATTAAGTCACTATTTCTAGCTTTATGTTAGGATGGTACATGGTTTGGTGTATATTTTATTTTGTGATGTATTATTTTAGATTGGATGCTAGGGTGTATGTGCGTAGTCTGGATGTTTGGCCGATATTAGCCTAATCATATTATATGGAGGGATCGTTATCCCTGTAAAAAAATATAAATATTTTATCAGGTGTTGTTTAGCCCTTAAGCATAGCCCAAGTTAAGATAGGTGGGCTTGGTTACCCATGTGTGGGTGCTAAGTCTAAATTATTCATAGAACTGCA
The DNA here is from genome assembly GCA_021442155.1 of Cymbidium sinense. NCBI lineage: Eukaryota > Viridiplantae > Streptophyta > Magnoliopsida > Asparagales > Orchidaceae > Cymbidium > Cymbidium sinense. The sequence continues at coordinate 93,776 of JAKCPB010000575.1, forward strand.
GTTGTATGGTGTGTTTAGCTAACACTTATTTTCTGTGTGTAACTAGATTTATTTTTCTTCTATTTTAATGTAATTTTGTATTAGGATTAGGATAAGTGTTATGGGAGATTAGGATGAACATTGGTTATAATACCAAGTTTTAAACACTACGGATGCCTTTGGAGCAAACAAAATCCTCCAAATTAAAAGAAAGAAAGAAATGAAGCAAATCAAAATGAAGGAATGAAAAATGAAGAGTGAAGAATGGAGGATGAAGAATAAAACCCCATAACACTTAACATTTTATAGTTGTAATTATTCTTTCATTATATTAGGATGTATAAGGGTAGTGGACTATCCACATTTCTTTCGAGTACGCACACCAGATCCTCTTATTCTTTTGTGATAGCATTATAGAATTGTTTGATGTTATTTTATGCATTAAAATAGCATGTCTTTTCATAGTTTTTTATGATTGGTGGTTCTGATAGCTGATGCGATTAGGCTCTTAGGATAAAAAGTAAATTTCCTACCCCACTAACAACTCATTACTAAATTTTTTAAAATAATTCATAACCTCACATAAAAAAGCTTATACATTAAATCATGATAATAAAATATTTAATAATCCCTTAGCTGGATGATTGTATGTCAAATATTATGAATAACCATCTTGTTTCACTCTTGTTAAGAGAGGGCTTCCATCTTTATCAGATAAAATGAGCTTAACCTTTAAGAGCCTATGATGGAATAACACCTCTTTCCCTCTTGATTTGACCCATAATCAAATTCTCATGCATTTAGGCATACAAAATCTCATAGCCTGTTTCAAAATAAAGAGTCCTGAATTAAAGAAAATGTAATAGAAATTTACATTATATTAAGTCATTATTCATACCCCTCATGCTCTAGTCACTTAGATAGTGAGTTTAAGGACTTAGTTTCTTTTTTAAATAAATAACTGTCTAACCATCTTGAAAAGCATATGACTTGCCTACATTGATTTAAAGCATATGAGGAGTTAGTTGGCTACCACTTCAGGCGGTAATAAGTCCAACAGTCGGATGGTTTACTCTCTCTTATTGAGGTAAACTATATACCCACTTTCGCCTTAGATTTAGGTCTTATTTTCGCTCTTGCTAAAGCTCTCTAGATTTAGGATCTGAGATTTTTGTTTCTCTTTGTGGCCTATACGCATAAAACCTCACCTCTTAGGCATTTTTACAATTTTGTATTGTGGAATTATAAGTTCTAGATTTTTGTTGATCTCCACATGCGTGCCATAAGTCGAGTCAAGCCCACAAGTCTAATTCGACGGACTTCGGAAGCGACAGTGAGCAAATCGGGGCTCAAAATGTACTGGACGTTACTGAAAATCATCAAAATGACCTACAATCGATGAACGGACTTCGTCATTGCATTCAAAATGTCAAAATTGATCAAAATATAGATATTGCAAAATCTAACGAGCAATTGATCAAGTGCTCGAGCTATCAATGTCGTGTATATCAAGTTGGAAGCAATGATCAATCTGACCCATTTATCAAATTAATTATGTTGTTAGCTTCGAAATGTCGAAATCTATCAGATGAGATTGTCTGAGCTCAATTCAAACGAGTCTGTGTAAATGTTGAGTGATTTGAAATGATAGCGCGTAAATCGATACTGAAATGCACAAGACTTCACCAAAATCAACTCAAATGACCTCTGATCGATGAACAGACTTTGCTATCGCATTTAGAACATCAAAATTGGTTAGGATATAAACATTGCATGACTTGATGAGCAACCGGCAAGTGCTCGAGTCGTCAACGCGTCTTCACACATATCGAGATCAGGAGGCATCGACAAGGATCAAACAACCTCCGTTCATGAAATTGATCACGTCATTGGCTTCGAAACACTGAAATCTATTAATTAAGACTCTTCGCACTCACCGGACGTGCGATAAAAAATCGAAGCCGAAAGCGGCGACGCGCATTTTGAGTCAAAATTGACCTAATTTGGCGCCACCAAACCAAAGATCCGATCGCGGAAACGATGGCCGCTATGCTCGTAACATCAAAATCACCTTAAATTGATATATATATTAACTATGTGCATTTAATGATGCGAAATCCACATTAAAACCCTTATTTTCAATTATCCCGCAATTCCTCAAGCCCGGCCCGTCTATTACAACCGGCCCATTCAGCCCGCTGCCACAAAATTGCATAGCCCACCAATCCCCTGCGTTCACCTATTCAAGGCCATCCAGCGAAAACCGGGCTCCTCGTTTGTAATCTAGCCCGCAACTCATCCAAATTTCACCATTTTCATTGCGTCTCAAATCAGGGAATAATATCGTCAACAGGTGAATTCTTCTTTAGATTTTCGACACGCATTCTCACTTTAGCCGCCCGTTTTATCATACCGCAATCGGGAAAGAATATCATCAATGCTAATTATTTTTTCGATTTTCTAAGACCGCATCCTCGCTTTTAGCTATCCTGCTTGACAGACTCGCAGAATCGAGAAAACATCACAATGACTTCTTCCTTCGATTGCATCGCACTCACTTTAGCTATCTTATATGCCATACGCCAAATCGAGAAGAATATCATC